>JAXQQM020063480.1:0-218917 GCA_034641835.2 Pinus albicaulis | reverse complement strand
CTGTCCGAGTCGAGGAGAATTAACATGTTCATAGAGGGATTGGAAAAACCATTACGGGGCCTAGTGAGGTCCAACAGACCCACTACATTGCAAGACGCACTGGGGAGAGCTAGAGACTTGCAGGATGCCCTGCCCAGGGCTAGAGCACCACTACCAAACAAACCAAGCTTCCAACAGAGAGGAAGAGACATGAGAGCTCCACGCCTGAGAGGCAACCAAGGACGGGGACAACTAGATGATGAGACCGGAGGGACCTTCGGAGTAAGAAGCTCTGCTTTACATGCTAAGAGCCATGGGCACCAGGCCACATGTGTGCAGCAGGGAAGGCACACTACATAGAGATATTCTCAGATACTGATGGGGATGAGGAGACATATTTTGATATGGGAGAAGAGGACATCGCAGCACCCTAGGAGGGAAAGCCTCCACCTCCACCCCCACCACCACCAGCGGAGCTAAGTTTGCACCCTCAAGAGGGGTCCTTGTGTCACTGCGTGGGGTACCCAAGTTTTTTACTATGAGGATCAGAGGGACAATGCAAGGGCAGCGTGTCTCGGTGTTAGTGGACAGTGGAGACACTCGCAACTTTATTGATGCCCAAATGGTGCAGAAGAGAGGCATCACTACAGAGGGGTTTGAGGGATTTTCAGTGTTGGTGTCAGGGGACAGGACCATGCAGTGCACACGCTATGTCCCAACTTTGACTGTGACCATGGGGAATTACTCCATGACAGACCACTTCTTTGTGGTTGACATTCCGAACACCAACATAGTGTTGGGAGTCCAGTGGCTCTACACACTTGGCAGAGTCACCACTAACTGGAGGAAGTTGGAGATGGAGTTTTTGGATACAAATGGAAAACCAGTGTTGCTTGGGGGCATGTGTTGAGATTTTGTGTATTTGGGGTAGCATCAGTTGTGCTCTAGGTCCCAAATTTTGGGGAAGGACTAGAGTTCACCCGATCTACAAGACCCAGAAATAGATTTGGGAAATTTCATCTGGTTTAAGAGATATTAAATTAATTAATTATTTTAATGTATTTCCTAAGTTAAAACTTAGGAAAATAAAATAATTAAAATGAATTTAATTAAACATGTGATGAAATTGTCTTAAGTCACACGAATCAAGCTTTCTTTTAATCTTAGCCATTGATTAAAGATTTAATCTTGGCCGTTGTGTCAACGAGAAAAGTATAAAGGAAAGGCTTGGGGTCATTTGCAAGACACACAGAGGCAGAGCACTGAAGCTAAGCTGAGATTCTAGGGCGGGGTTGCCAAGAATTCTCAAGTGCTTCAGTCGCAGAGAGGGGAATTTAGACCAAGGGGATGATCTGATCTCAGGGTCTAGAATACACAACAAGCAGAGAAGAGATCAGGAAAGACAGCGCAGAAGAAGGCAGCAGCAGCAGACGGCATCAGCAGCAGCAGCAAGGACAGCGTGATTTTCCGGAAACCCTTAGGGTTACACAAAGACCCTTAGGGGCAGCGTAGTGACTGCGTCACCCAGTCTGGGGTAACGCAGTCCCTTCCAGTGACAGCGCTGAGCATTTGGAGGCCTTCAGAGGCTGACGCAGTGTCTTTCAGGGGCAGATCTGGGGTTTCTAGGCCTAGATCTGGCTGAGTTCTGTAAATCCCGTTTGAGGGTGTAGATCAGTCAGTATTGTTGGCCTTAGATCAGCCAGGTGCTGCAAATCTAGAGTTTTCTTTGTAGGGTTTTCCAAATCTGGAACCTAGAGTTGTGTATTCAGAAATATTCTTAATAATAGAGCCCTCCAGCAGCCAAAGACCGGTTTTCCCACATTGGGTTTTTCTGGGTACAGTTTGTCCAAAAATAACTGTCACTTTGTCTATGTGTGCATGTACTTATTCTAGATCTGAATTGGTAGAGATCTGTTATGTGTTTTGCTTTGATGTTAACTTGAATTTATTCAGTTGATAACTTGTATAAGTAGGAGAAGCTTAACTGGATTAACAGAAATAATTTATGCATAAGAATTAAGATTCAGAAATTTCTACAGCATGCACTCCTACCCACCATAGACAGTCTCTGCTCACAGGATGGAGACTGACTTTAGACATGGAGATATAGAGTGGGTTGTGGAGTTGAGGATCTCTGAGGCTAGGGGTGTGAACAAGCCACCACATCTGGAGATTCAGGCCATCCTTGACAAGTACCCAGTTGTATTTGGAGACATACCACCCGGCCAGCCACCTGACCAAGAATTTGAGCACACCATTGAGCTAGAGCCCGGGGTACAATCAGTGATCACTACTCCTTATAGGCATCCTAAGGCCTACAGGGATGAGATAGAGAGGGCTACCCATGAGCTCTTGGCATTGGGGCACGTCAGGCCCAGTTCTAGTCCCTTCGCTTCATCAGTGGTTATGGTGAAGGAGAAGGATGGATCGTTGCAGACGTGCATCGATTATAGGGCCATGAATAAGAAGACCATGAAGAACCGCTACACCATCCCACGGATTGACGAGTTGATGGATGAGTTGAGGGGAGCTAAGTTCTTCTATCAAGCATAATTCTGGAACATTGGAGCCTAAAGAAAGAGAGAAGAAATGGTAAGATAAAAATAGTGATCGATCCCTGGACCAGTAAGACCATTGCCATATATTTAAGTTGTTCTGTAAGTTGGAATCCCTCGTCGTTCTTCCTTCTTTCCAAGGACTGGATAAAATGAAATCGACTGATTAATGCACACTACGATGACAGATGAAACATTACATCTGGAAAGCGCAAGTCTTGGGGTTAGTTGGATGCGTAAGCCCATTTGCAATAGACAATGTGTGAGTATGTGAGAATATCACAAAAGGCCCTAAGAAGAGTTCCTTCGGGATGGATTGGAGGCTAATGGATAATACCCACTGCACAATCTGCTCCCAGAACACCATATCCAGAAGCAAACAGAAGACATTTGTATCGACTCTGCCAGGCAGGAGGGGCATGGCAAACTTATTACTCCAATATAATGTTCTCTAAAGCGCACAGCTTCAAATAAACCATACATACTAAAAACCATGTGCATAATATTATCATCGACTGTGCCAATTCCGGTAATGATCGTTCGGTTTAGGGAACCAATCACTCCGTAATCCAATGAAATCAGCACTCTCTGAATTAACATTTTGGGAGAAAATAAGGAGGGAACATAAAAGTGACTTACCAAGTTTAACAATGCACCGTAGAGGCCTTTTAAGCTTGTGCGGTTGAGGACAATCCGTAGTAGCCGCCGCTTGATCCATTGTCAGAAACCTCTTGCTTTGCTATACAATTACAATGGTAGAATACCTCATCTAGCATTTTTATGGCCTGCTCGTGTTGAGACAATTCTTATTATTTTATCAACCCAGACATCGTGAAGATTAAATTATACATTGTGTCACTTCAGATATGCTTGAGAGTGTGAAATCCCTGGAATAAAAAATTGTTGGTGCAATATCTTCATCATTTTGATGGTTTCATGAGTTTGAGGTAATTATTATTTATTTTGTTTACAGCGGAATT
Source organism: Pinus albicaulis (assembly GCA_034641835.2). Taxonomy (NCBI): domain Eukaryota; kingdom Viridiplantae; phylum Streptophyta; class Pinopsida; order Pinales; family Pinaceae; genus Pinus; species Pinus albicaulis. The sequence continues at coordinate 215,403 of JAXQQM020063480.1, read as the reverse complement.
GGAGACAAGAAAGGCTGATCGCGACCCCACAGAGATGCTTGAGAGTGTGAAATCCCTGGAATAAAAAATTGTTGCTGCAATATCTTCATCATTTTAATGGTTTCATAAGTTTGAGGCAATTATTATTATTATTTTTTACAGCGGAATTGGAGACAAGAAACGCTGATCGCGACACCACCAGATTATTTTATCAACCCACTCACAGGCAAGGAACAGATGCTATTACTTTACCTTTTTACCTTTTTAAGGGGATATGCGAAAGAGTCTAATAACCCTCCCATAACACATTGGTGAAAGATACTCAAAACTTAGGAATATGGAAATATTAAGAAAGCATGATAGAGAAAAGTGTGAAGAAGAAATTGAGAGGGTAAATGTTAAGTAAAGGTTTGGAAAAAAAATTAAAATTAATATTTAAAATTAATTATTGGTATAAAATTAATAATTAAAAAGAAAATACTTATTAAAAGTTAAGTTTATTTTAATAAATTATATTTTTTATTAGTTATTCCTCCTCTTACGATTATTTTTTATAGGGCATTTACAGAGGTAATGCTCTTGCTAATATAATAATCAATAAGTTGTATGGTGATTATACTTGCTTGTTCTATCTTACCCTCACTCTCTCATATTTGTGACATATATATATATATGTGTGTGAATAATAATAATGATTATATTGACATGCATACTAATAATGGATATGTTTATCTTGTGGTAAATTTGAATAGCTTGCACAATTATAATATCTCCTTCCCTTTCTAAAATCGTAAGATAGAGGTCTGTTCGCACATCAATTTTTTCCACCTACAACAATTGAGTGACTTAGATAAAGTGATTGCAAATCAACTTTAACCCAACCTTATACAATTAAAAGCATGGAATATAGGTCAATTGCATACCTTATATCATACTCAAACTTCAATTTGACCATTAAATGCTCATGCGACCTAACATTTATTAGTCTTGTAATCTCTATGGGACATTCTTGATACATGTGTGATACTTGTAGCATCGTGATTTGGGCAATTATATGGCCTCTCAATGCCACAGGTGACCACAAATTGTTAGTAGCTAAGCAAATTTGGATGCACATAGTCGATCTAAATGGGAAAATGTTATGAGTAACGAGTATCATTCCTTGACGAAGAATCAAACATATGACTTAGTTCCTCCATTATAAGGAAATAATGTGGTGGATTTTTTATGGGTCTACAAAGCCAATTTCACATTTGAAGGTGTTGTTGAAAGGCATAAGGCTTGTTTGGAAGTAAAGCAATTTTCTCAACTAAAAGGAATTGACTATGATGAAACCTTTGCCACTATTATAAAGTTAGATTATGTTTGATTGATTTTTTACCTTGCTATTAATTTTGAAAGGGAGGTACATTAGGTGGATGTCAAAAGTGTTTTCTTACATAGTGATTTCACTAAAGAGATATATATGGAGAGAGACATCGGCTTTGAGAAGGACATTAGTCTTGTCTATTGATTCAAGAAATCATTGTATGATTTGAAACCAAGCCCCAAGGAAGATTTATCATATTTTTTCCATCTTGGATTCAAACACTTTGAGTTTGATCATGATATCTATGTTTTACATGCAACTAGTGAAACTTCAATTATTGCATTGCATGTTATTGATTGGTCATCATTGTAAATAATGTTGATTTAATTTTACGTTTGGAGAAATTGTAAGCAAATATATTTGAGATGACTGACCTTTGGCTACTCAATTTATTTATTCAAGTTTTACAAATAGATTATGATAGGTTTTTTTCTCAACCTAAATATGTATTGAGTTTATTATAAAGGCTTAATATGGAAGAATGTGAAGTGTGTACTACACCTTATCAGTCGGGTATGAAGCTAACTAAGGAGTGTGATTCTTTGAAAGTCAAGGCTACTCTCTATTGATATCCTTATTTATTTAACGCATAGTTGACTTGATATCTCCTTTGTTGATGTTGTTTCTATTGGTTCACATGGGATCCACAAGAGATTCACTTGAAGGCCACAAAGAGGATTGGTTGTTATATCAAAGGCACTTATTATCTTAGTATAAAGTATTGCAATCCTATAAACCAATTAGTTAGCTATTGTGAATCATATTGGGATGGATATGGAGATGATATGAAAATGGCACTGAGTCGGGTGTCCTAGAGCATTAGTTTGGTCATGTAACAGTAGAAGGTGGTCTCTTTTTTACCATAAAATAATACCATGGTGCAGTTAATGCTAGCACAAAAGTAGTGTCATTTCATAATTGTTTTCGGTGAGCTTGGTTTTCTAGTTGAGGAGTCAAATATAATATATTGTGATAATCAAAGATCCATACAGATGGCTAAGAATCTAATTGCTCATAATAAGATGAAGCATTTGCAAATTCATGCTTTTTATTTGAGGCAGTTGGTACATGATGTTATTTTGTCTCTTATTTATTAAAGGATAGATAACCAAGTTGTTGATATATTTATGAATCCTCTCACAAAATCTAAGTTTTGAAACATCAAGGTATGCTTAAGTTTTAGGAAGTTGCAACTTGTGGGGTTAGGGGGGTGGCATATAGTGAAAATAATTTCATCTCCTCAATCATTAAAGCATTGTGTCGATGATGGGGTGTTAGAAAAATAGACTAAGCAATTTCATCATATCTAGAGATACTTTCGAAGAGTTAATTGAGTCTCTCATGGTTGATTCGTGAAATTGTCATTCTCTCTTATTGATTCCCTCTTTTTCAATAGATGATTAATCAAATTGTTTTGAAATACATAATGAGTTAATGAGTTCATTATTACCCTCTAAAATGAAATGTGATAAAGCATAAGAATAATCTTGATTCATTTAAGCAAGATAGAAGGGATTTACTGTATGAAGGAGAAAGAGCTCCAAGTCAATGAAAACTAAGGAAATAGATTTAACAAAGAAAAACTTCCCATTCAATGAAATTTTTTGCTAAACGTATTAAATTTGTGTAACTTGGAATAGTACATAAAGTTCTATGGTCATTTTCAAAATTAAATTTCCAATTTGGAATTCACGACAATTTGGTAAGATACAATTTGAAGGATTTTGTCATTTCACTAATCAAGGTATAATGGAAGAACTAAAATTTTCTTTTAAGTTATCATGGATGAAAAGATAATTGCTTATTGAACCTTTATATCTGTATATATTCATATCATATGGATATGTTCCCTTAACTAGGTGGTCATTGAGGATTCAATAGGTCAATCAAGTCAACCAAGGCAATCAACTAATGCATAGTTCAATAAAAAAATCAAAGAGTTTGTTATGTGAACTAGATAATCAAAGTGGATTGTTTCCTCCTTGATTTAAAGGAATTAATTACACATTAGTAATATATATATATATATATATATATATATATATATATATATATATAATTAAAAAAAAAAATGGTTCTTTGCATTTATATTGTGTGATAATCTATGGTCACATGTGCTTATTTCCTATAACAATGCCTTTACAAATAATCTCTTATTGGAATGTATGGCTTCTTAATGTACTATTTCCTTAGTTTTGTAATAATCCTTGGTGCGTTTTAGCTATGACAACTAATTAGCCACTAACATAACTCGTATATCAATTCTTCGCGTATTGTTCCTTGGTATCCTTTAGACCCTCTTTCTTGGAGCAATCCTTCATTAAATCCCCCACCCCCTTATAAGAGGTTCTTTATGACCTCCTTTTATTCCCTATTTGAATCATTTCCCCTCTTCCTTTCATCTAATTTGAATTCCTCTTACCCATTTTCTTCCCTTAACCCCTTTTCAACATTCCTAAGTTGCATCTCCCACCCGTATGGTGTCATATACTTCTTTTTATAATCTTTCCTCATTATGGATGACCCCATCTACAGCCATCATTATTTATTGGCACCCTTCCTTCTCTCATCCTACTCAATCAAGGCCTTTTATTGAGCCTTCCTTTTCCTCTACTTTGTTGAAGGCGTGTTCCTTTACTGCCTTCCCTTCCTCCTTCAAGGTAATCTTACATTTCTTCTTCTTTTCCAAACAAGTTCAATATACTCCCAAACCATTTGATGGTCTCTCTTGTTGATCATCTCCTCATCCCTAAGTTACCATTGAAACATGAAGGATGCCTTTATAATTTTTCTCCTACCTTATCTTGCTTATCTCACCCACACCACACACTTTGTGTGGTTTTCATTGCTTCCCCTTAGTCACCTTCACCAATGATTAATTCCTTTTGTGTGGTTATCTTGAGATCATTCTTGACTCGAGATAGCATAATCCCAGTTGGGATCAATTGTTGCACTTATTCCTCTTATCACGTATCCCATGTGAAAGGTATTAATCTTAAATGATACATACTTAAAATTAAAATGATTATGATTATTTCTCTACTTTATTACATTACCTCCCTCTTGTGCCTAATCACTTGTATCCTACATTTCAACTCATATGTCCTACTTTATCTTTACTAGTGTTGTTGAATGTCTATTGCTTCACCTTCGATAGTGTTTTCCCCTATATCTTCCTTCATCTTTACTATCATTATTGTGCACCTCCTCACTAGTTTGTCTCGTGGCTTCTTTCACCTTCCACTTGTCATGTTTCTTTTGGATCCTCTTGCTTGTCTCCTAGATCATGTTTCCTACCTCTTTTTGGATGTCTCCTAGCTCATTTCACATGTATAATGTTGATCCATAAACTATTGTGGATATTCCACTCGACAATTCATCATAATATTTTTGATAAATTTATGCTTAAAATCTACACTATGAGGGTTTATTTCTCCTTAAACTTATGGATATGTAAATTATTGTTTATGGCATATCCATACAAATTATAATTATGTAGAAAATATAGAACAACAAAATAAAACTCACAAACCGCAAATTAACACAAGATATAACCTAGAGAAAACCCAGCTGGGAAGTGAGGTCACTTTGCTCTCTTTATTTGAATGGAAAATGGATTCAAGTACAAATAAGTGATTATTGTGGACCATGGGCTACTATAATGCACAGATAATCTCCATTTTCTATCTCCCTATCCACTCTTAGTGACTCTACTCATCTATAGAAAAAGAATGTAATCAAATAGAATGAAACCCCTTTTCCTCCTAGTGACCTAGTTATAACATGGCCTAATAGCCTACAAGTTACTTATGGTCAAGTTTGGCTCCTTCAACTCTTAACATAAGCTACAATATGGACTATTCTAGGGTATTGTTCATCATGATCATGTGGCTATCCCCTTTTCCATGAATAATAAGGGTTATCTTGGCATCCTCTTAAATTATGGTGGTCAAAATAGGAAGTTCAACTTATGAGTGGCATAAATTTTGCATATGGATTGTAATTCAGGTGATTCTTGCATCATTGGAACAGTCTCTATGTGTAGAATAATGTAAACAAGAATCACAATTAAGAAACAAATTTTTACCCCCAAAAATACCATTTTATGGCTCAATATGCTCCGTAAGGTTTCATACCCCAATTTCCCAAACTAGGTATCACCAGTAAAAATCATCTTATGAGCTAATTACTCCACCTTTTAGCATCCTAAAAGCTTCAAGAAGCATGAAAAATAATATAATGATCCAATATGGATCACATTTCCCCATTTTGGGAGGATTTTTTTCCCCAAAAGCTTCATCTTCTTCTTCTTTTCCTCACAACACCCCTAGGCGAGGCCACCCAAAGGGGCCTGATGCCTAGTCGACCCAACTATCGAGGGTTGACCCTGATAGACCTAAGGAGAATTGAACTTGCGCCTCATGATAGAGGGCCAATGACTTGGAAGGGGGGCTTAAACCAACAGGGTTGTCCCCAAAATCTTCTACCAAATGAGGTGACTAATTTTTTCCTCCACCTTCTCTCGAGTGTATCATTTAGCCTTACCTAAAATTTATCCTTTCAAGCCAATATGCCAAAGTTCATGTTGCTTTTGTCTTGTAGTTCTATACCTCTTCTACAAAACTATATCTACTATAAAATTTTCTTGAGCATCTAGTGCCACTTACTCCACAGAGGGGAGGACTTGTTCCTCTTCCTAGTCTAGCATGGAAGGCTCGTAGAGCTTCATATTCTCTACATTCACCACTAAGTAAATGAACATGTATGGGGGTAGCCTCAGTTTATTGGAATTATCTCCCACATTTTCTAGTATCTCAAAGGGACAATATCACATAGCCTCAATTTTCTTACCAAGACCATGTAGTCACTCCTTGTTCAATTATAACCATATTTTGTCTCCCACCATAAACAACCTCTCTATTCTATGTTGATCATGCCTGACCACGTGTTTTTCCTATGAATTATATAATGTATCATATACCTATATATGGATTTTCTTGATCTTCTCAACAATTTTTTATGCCCTTAAGGCATCCCCTATAAGATCCTCCCTCACTCTTCCTTGCTACCCATATTTAATATCCAAAGGTGAAGGTGGAAAATATATAAGAAAGTTTCAAATAGAGACTTTCCAGAAGAAGTGTGTACAACTTTATTATAATAGTGTTGTATATATACCATATTTGCATCCTAGGTCTTCAGATGCTTATGATCGTACCCCCTCAAAAGCTACACCAAATTCTTGTTGACTACTTCTATTTTCCCATATATGGATGGAATGATGTAGACCTATTTAAATTTGTGTCCATATTCTCCTACAATGTAGTCTAGTATTCACTAAGAAATCTCATGTCCTTATCTAGAATGATGCTCCTTGGTATCCAAAAGTCCACCCTGACCTGTCCAAAGAACAAGTTTGTTGCTTCTTGTGTTGTTGGTCTTTTAACAAGGAATCAAAACGTGCATCTTGCTAAACCTATAAACTACCACAAACAAGTAGTCATGTCCCTTCTTCCTAGTTGCTGGTAAACCTCCCATAAAGTCCATTGAAATGGTTTCTCGAGGATGAGTGGGTACAGGAAAGGGATGATATAGATCTTGTTTCCTATTACTAGGCTTGTTGGTACAACAAAATATGCATTATGTTATGAAACTAGCTACATGTTCTTGCATCTTGGGCCAATATACGTTCCTCTACAATTTTTCCATTGTCTTCCCTACACCAAAGTTCCCTAAAACCTTGGAGGTGTGAGCCTCTCTAATTAGTCGTAGTTGCCTACCTTTAGGGACACATAACTTATCTAGCTTGTAAAGTAACCCATCATGGAGATGGTAGTCAAATGTGTTGTCACCATTGTGCACATGCCTCTATATTTTCAATGTTGAAACACCTCCTTAAATTTCTCATCCTATGAGTATGCCTCTTTGTATGCATCATGGGTGAATGGATCTATGTGCATCAAAGTTCCCAAAGCTGTGATTTTTGATGTGGGTGACTTGGAAAGAATTTCGTCCAACTTGTTTGTGTGCCCCTTCTTGTACTTGATCACTAAATGAAATTTCTATAAAAACCCCATCCACTTGTAATGTCTGGTTTGCTATAGCTTATTGTGGTCCTATAGATATTGTGATGGTTAGGGATCTAGATAAATTATTGTCTCATTTCCCATCAAATAATGTTTCCACTTCTTCAAAACTTGCACTAAGGCATATAGCTTCTTTTCATAGGTAGGGTACTTAATAATTTCTTCATTAAATACTTCAGAATGGTAACATACATGCCTTCCTCCCTACATCAAGACCACTCCATATCATATCCACTCACATATGTCTCCACCTTGAAGGGTTGTTGCAAGTTCGATAATGCCAAAACTAATACGTGATTGATATTCTTCTTTAACTCCTTAAAGGCCCTCTGATAACCCTTTCTCCACAAGAATTTTTTACCACTCACTGTTATGACATGGAGTGGTGCTACTATTGCTGAAAATGAGGCTATGAATTTCCTTGGGTAATGTGCTACCCAAATTAAAATTTGAACCTAAAAAAAATTAGTAGGCACAGGCTACTTCATAGTGACCTTCGTCTTGGCATGGTCTATCTTCATCTCTCCTCCACCTATCACATACCCTAGATACATCAAATACCGCTATGAAAATCCACACTTCTTGAGAATTTCCAGCAACTAGTGCTTCTTTAATGTCTTTATGACATGTTTCAAATGTGATATGTGATCCTCCAAAGTAGCATTTTATATCATTATATCATTCATATCTTGCACATTACATAAACTAAATGACATGAATAACAACTCATACAAACCTTTTTTGTTTATGAAGTCAATATTCTAGATATTTTCTTCTCTAACCTGAACCTAGTGATATCTTGACTTTAAGTCTAGCTTGGTGAAGTATTTAGGTGTTGCAATTGGTCCAATATATCATCTATCCTCCTAGGTAGGGGGTACCTATTCTTGAGCATAAGTTTGTTTAATGCCCTATAATAAATACACATTCACCAAGATCAATCCTTCTTTTGCACAATGATGACAGGTGATCCGCATGGAGAGGTACATAATCGAATGACACCTTGTTCCAGTGGTTGTTGCAACTGCTTCTTCACCTAACTTGCTTCTATAATGGACTACCTGTACAACCCAATGTTTGGCAATGGGGAGTCTGGAAAAAGCTGAATCTCATGCTCCACTTCCCCCTTGGGTGGTTTCCCTTTAGGCTCTGGAACACTTCCATATATGCATCTAGAAACAATTTTAGTTTTTGCCTCTATTTCTTAATACACCCCTCCAATGATGAATTTGATCTCACTGAGTCTTCTATAGTCTGTTCTTTTCTTAAAAATATTAAAACATACTTCTTGTTATAATTAATTAGTTTCTTGGTTTGGTTGGCACTTACCAATGAAATTTTGGACATTTCCTTTTGTGCATTGATAACGAAAGATTTTCCATCCTTGATGAGGTGGTACTAGTGGGATCTCCACATGAATATTACAACCTACGTGTACATATAGGGACTTCCAACGACCACTCCATATACATCAAGGGGAATTGCATTTAGTTATACTTCAACAATAAAATCATCACTAGTAGCAAATATGATTTTGCATTGTTTTCTTACCTTTTATTTTTGCATCCTTGTTTACCTGTCCTAATGGATATTGGCCTAGATGATCACAAAATTATAATCCCTATTTATTGACCTACTCTGGTGCAATGAGATTTTCTTATGATCCTGAGTCGAACAAAGCATCAATCTTTGTCTTCTTGACCTGTATTTTTATATGGAAGAGTTTTGCCTTTTTGTTCTCTTCTTGTTGTTAAAGGCTACTTAGATTCAACTCCTTCTGTAATGATGTTCAAAAGATCTTATCATCCATGTTAGAGCTACTTTCAACCTAGTTGCTTGAATTAGTGGCCATGATATTCTACTTCTTTGCATATTTCTTTCTATTCTTCGGGAAAAACTCTAGATGCAAGTTCCAACACTACTCCTCTATATGAACTTCAATGTTATAATGGTTACAATGTTTGTTAAGATATTTCCTGGTGTGTTGTGGTTTTCATATTTTTAACTTTCCCCCTTTCCACTTCTTCTTCCCCTCCTTAGAAGTATCTTGGTGCTCCTTCTACTTCAACCTACTTGGCTACCCTTTTTTCTAGCCTATGTTCTCTACGTATTGTGGATGTACACAAGTTCGTCCACTGATATATGTTTTAACAACATCACTTGTTTCCACAAATGGTTGTGTAGACCTCCCATATACTTGAGGAGTACATCTATGTTCTTTATGGAGATACCCAACATTATGGCCATCTTTATAAACATTATGGTGTACTCACGTACACTCCACTCCTACTTCTACCTAAAATAATTCCACCAGATCCATTGGTCCTTTGCATACTCCATAGGGTAAAATATTGACTCAAAGAGGGTTTTGAAATCCTCCCACTTAGTCATTAGAAGATGTCCCTCCAACCTCAAGGTCTCCATGTGGCTTTCCCACCTGGTCAAGGCATGGCCCTCTAATTTCAACCGAGCAAACAAAATATTATATTCTTCATTTATATGATGAACACTAAAATAAACTTCTAATTTTCGCAACCAGTGATTTAGCTTTAAAGTGTCAATCTCACCTTGATACGACTTGATGTCGACCTCACTTCCATTTTGAATCGGGGTTGTGAATGGTTCACGACACTCAAACTAGGTTGGTCCTTTTCAAGTTATTTCTTTGATTCCCTCTCTAGTTCTTCTTAATTTTTCAATTTCCCCTCTAATCGTGCCTCCATGTTAGAACCTCCATCTTCTTCAAATCTATTGAGCTTATTCATCAGAGTCACTATGAGGAGGCTCACATTACAATTTATATCTGTGAATTGTGCTTCAAGTTGTGTAAACCTCTCCTCTATTAGATCATGAGGGTTATTCATGTTGATGTTTTTGCAGCATCAGGCAAGCATTCTCCCATGGGGTCATGTTGATTTGACTAGTGGGGGAATGGTACATTCACCCATGGGGCCATGCTTATTTGGCTATGGGTGAATGGCCTAGGGGAAAACTTTCTCCCATGAGGTCATGTTGATTTCACTAGGGGATATTGATACATTTACCCATGTGGGCATGTTGATTTGGCAAGGGTTAAATGGCCCATGATACTCACATTGTGCTCTAGGATGGAGTCATCTATTTTTTATAGAGTGGGTTTGAATATTTTATTGATTGGGGTCTTTCACACAATAAAGGGGTAAAAAAGTACAGTATAATGTTGAGTTGTGATGTAGGCTTCATCAGTGAAGTGGTTTATTATGATGAGAAGCCACCTTTATGGGTCTCTACTCCACATTATATAAATAGATAGCACATAACAGGTAAATTATCAACATAGTAACCTCAATGAATCTTTTCTAGTGGAGGAAAAATTCATCTAAGGGGAAATTTTGTTGTTGGAGATCATTTATTCTATCTCTCTCTTGTTATTGACACATATGTGAGAAGGAATGATTGTTTTACCAATGTATTGATTGAAGTTGACCTATTTGTCTTTGACCAAGTTTAATTGAGAGTTGACCAGTCATTTGATCGATTTTTTGGAGGCTGCACATGTGGGTTCGACAGCAATCCGCATATGTGGATTTGATCATAGTTTGACTAGTCACAAGACCACACATACAGGTTGATCATAGCGTTGACCATAAAACAAAGGGCCAATTTTAACCAAGCTGAGTTGATCGTAGAGTTTGACTGTTTAAACAATGTTGACTTCTGATTTTCTGAGTGGTTTGACCAACATTGACTTACCAATGTTTGATCAGGTTTGAATGGTATTTTGAATTGATTATTGGCATTGATTTCTATGGTGGATAGTGAATGATGCATGGTGAAGTATGTTGGTTTATTTTATTTGTCTTGGTATTATGTTTGCCTGGATGAATTTTCATGTGCTAAGTTCATTTATTTGGTATTTGCTTCATTGTCCCTTATTAACATAAATATTTCTTCCAATTATTTGAGGAATAGAGATAACTTGTTCTTTCCCTGAATCATCCAAAAACTTTGAGAGCTAATATATCAAACCATAGGGTAAGTTAGTTTATTTTCCCTAATTTGTTTGGATCGGGTTATCCCTCCAAGGAAACCCTGGAATTTTTTGTATCCTAGACTCCTAATGCACTAGATTGAGAAGGTCGTAGTCCACCTCTCTTGTGGTATCATCCTAAATTATAATATATATATATATATATATATATATATATATATATATATATATATATATATATTTTTTTTTTTTTTTTTTTATGGTAAACTAAGGTTTTCTTACGACAAAGTCTAATAATTTTATAATTTAATGACTAATTGATCTATTATTTAGGGTTAGACATTGTTGAAAATCTCATTAAAGAAGTGAAATTATTATTTTGCATGTATTTTTCAGCCATTTTATAGGGTTGATGTCAGCGTTTCATTTGTTCTTATATGTCTTATAAAGCAACAAAATTTCTTGTAATTAAGTCTCTAGTTAATTTTTAACTTAATATTCATTTTACAATACGTATTCATGACTTCAACAACTATAGTTGATGTTGTTATAAACTATTGTATCATTGTAAATTGTTGATTAAAACCCTAGATTTTAATAGCCCTGGGTGTTTTTTGGTATGGTTTGGTCAAGAAACTAATTTCAACCTATTTGGGTCAATAATAGCCTCTAGATTGAGCCATATTTGCTTCCAATGATGATTATCTATGAGGGAATTTCACTTATAAGTATGTATATGAAGGAGCACCTAATTTCTTTATTCAAAATCACATTTGGAATGATATTGATCAATTTATTTCTCCATCCTATTTTATGCCATGACAAAATTATCTTTGAAAATGCAAAGAATGTTAGCTCAACGTATGAGAATTTAGTCATCCTCCTACAAATCCTAGTAAGTAGGATAGTATTGGTAGGGTATTTTATCTATGAAAAATGCCAAAGGGAATATTTTAAATAGCACCATGATAAGTTCTATTTTACCACCATTCTACTAGGTGTAATCATTGAACCCATTAAGATATTCATTTTGAAGTAAAGCATCTCACGTATGCTTCCAAACACATGTTGACAATTTTAGTCTAACCATTAGACTAGGGGTGATAAGCAATGATAAGATGCAACTAAGCACCTTGAAGCCTAAATAGTTCTCGGCAAAACTTGTTAGTGAAAGTGGTATCATAGTTTGTGGAAATATATTGTGGCATACCATGGAGTTTAAATCCATAATCCATGAAGACTTGAGAAAATAAAGTATAAATTTATTATCCATGAAGACTTGAGAAACTATGGAAGCTTTAAAGGGTGTTGTAGAACATAAAAATGAGCATATTTGGAAAAAATATCCAACATATCCACGATAATGGATCTATTACATGTTATCACTCCGTAATTTTCCTAGGTTGTAAAGGTGATCCAGGTGGATATTGGTGGCCACCCGTCTATTCCACTTGGGGCCCCACCATTTTCTCTTTCAGTTTTTCAGTTTCGGCACAACTTACTATTTTTAGTAGTTTTTCGAGTCTCGAACTTCCATAACCGTTTTGAGGCCCTAAATGATGTATTTTGGGAAAACCGGGAGCAACATGAGTCCATAGAATGATGTTGTTGTAGTCTTCAGATAGATATTTCTAACGAGGTATGGTGTGCGTCAAACGAAGATCGTATGCCAAAGTTATGTCCCCGGGAAGTTGAAACACCAATTTACCCAAACAGGGCCCATAGTTTTGGCGCTTCATCTCCTAGGGTTATGGTTTTGGATGTTTACGATTTTCCATTGTTTCTAAATAATAAATAGGCCCTACAGCCTCATTGTAACACAGTTCAGAGGCCTGTAGCCACCCCATATCTTCTTAGAGATAAGCTACCAGCACCCTAGCTAGTTTATTTCCATTCTGTCTATAAGAAAATTTCAGTTCTTTGATATTAATGAAATGAAGTGTTATTTCCACTACATCTTTGTATTTATGGTTATATGTGTATTATGTTGCATTCCTGCATAAATTCGGATCAGTGGTATCAGAGCAGTCTGCTTTTTCTCGATCCTTATTTGCATGTCCCCAATGAGGTCAAGGCAATAAGGAGTTTGTATAAATTTTAATACAAATTATGTATTGCATGGATTCTCCTGATCTAACAATTATAAGCCACTGTTAAATACATAATCACTTCTACAAAAATATTTGCGGAATATAAAACACGATCGCCAATTACAATATCAAGAAGAAAGATCAATCACACATAACACAGATGTTTTTACAGGGAAATGATAAAGCTAAAAACCCCACCATCATATATTATGTATATATAATGGATCATGAAACAATCTCATACAAAACTCTCATCCAAGAGCTCTCAGTTCAATATACAATTGTCTCATACTGTCATATAAAAATTGGCAAATACATGCGCCAATTTACTGCCTCCAGATAGCCTGCCTCCATTGCGCAATCCTTGAATGAATGGAATCCTACTTGCCTTGATTGCGCAATCCTCATGGGCACATCCAATGTGTGTGTGGTCGCAAGTGTGCAACCACTAATGTCACAACTGATAGTCAAATTGTCCCTTTCACCTACATCTCAATTGGGTCTCCACTGGATCTGACATGCATGCAGTTAACAATAGTAAATCTTTAGTTGCATGTGAGACCATTGATTGTGAATTAATCAATGATTAATTCACTGATCTCTCACTAGTGTATCTTCAGTTACAACTAGCACAACTGAGTTTAACTCACTTAACTGAGTTAAACTACTTTACAACTTTCATAACTACACTTCCAACTCTGTTACAACTTCGAATCAATCAGTTACAACTAAGTCCACTTGCATGTCCCACCAACCAACCTTTGAACTCAAAATTCACTTAGCTAACTGATTTTCCACTTCAGTTAACTATTTCCAAGTGCTCATTAAGAATAGATTATTGCTTATTATCCAACTATTATTAAGGGGTAATAATAGTCGACATGCATCTATAAATAGACATGTGATTTATAAATAGAACTTGCACATACATCTATAAATAGAATTGTTCACCATCTATAAATAAGCATAATCTATAAATAGAATTTTCTCATGCATTCTAAAAATAGACTTCCACCTAAAAATAACCTGAGGCTCCATCCTAGTGTAGGTGCATAATTTTAACTAGGATCTTCTTGTTGAATCTCAACACTCCCTCTTAACAAGAAAGGGATTATCCTTCACCCCAATCCTATCTCTATGATATTCAAATTTTCTCATGGTGAGCGCCTTCGTCAAGATGTCTGCATCCTGAACTTCCGTAGGAATTTACTAAAGCAACATGATCTTCCACTGCACACAATCTCTGATATGATGATACTGGATATCTATATGCTTAGATCTATCATGAAACACAAGATTAATCTAGAGTTTAATGCAACTTTGATTATCACAATGAATCACTGTCGGATCTAAATGAGAACCAAAAAAACCAACCAAGATCTTTCTCATCCAGATAGCCTCACATGCAGCTTGAATTGTTGCCATGTATTCCGCTTCCGCTGAACTAAGTGCCATGGATCTCTACTTCCTGTTGTACTAAGAAACAACTATAGATCCGATACTAAAGATCCCCCCTGATGTGCTCTTTCTGTCCGTTGGGTTGCCCGCCCAATCTGCATCCGTGAAGCCATGCAACTTCACTTCATCCGTTTGTCTGTACCATAAACCATACTCAGATGTGCCCCTCGGGTATCTCAGGACATGCTTTCCCGCCTTCCAAAATAGATTGGTAGGCTTAACCACAGCTTGACTTAGCTGGTTAACTGCATAACAAATGTTTGATCTCGTGTTCACTAAATACATTAGCAAACCCACCAACTGTCGATAGACAGTAGCATCCACCACCTCTCCAGATAGAGCATCCTCTTTCCTCCAGTTTCCTGGAAGAGGAGTATCCATGGGTTTGTAGCCCTCCATGTGAAACTTACCTAGTATCTCCCTTGCATATTTCCTTGAGACACAAAAATTTCACCATCTTGCTGCCATATTTCCAATCCAAGGAAATAATGAAGGAGGCCCATATCTTTCATCTCGAACTCATTTGCAAGGTCCTCCTTGCATGAGTGTATCAATTTCTCATCACCAATCAGTATTAAATCATCAACATAAAGAACAATGATTAAAATCTTACCCTCCACCACAATTTGGTATAGCTTTGCATCCACCTCACTTTCGTTGAAGCCAAGTCCAGTGAAATAACTGTCTATCTGAGTGTACCAAGCACGAGTTGCTTGCTTCAGCCCATACAACGCTCTTTTGAGTCGGCACACATGTGACTCACTGCTTAAGATCTCAAATCCTTCAGACTGCTCTATGTACACTTCCTCCTCAATGATCCCATTGGAAAACACAGTTTTCACATCCATCAAATGAATGCGCCAGCCCATCTGCGCTTGGAGAGCAACGATTGATCTTATGGAAGAATACCGTGCGACAGGTGCAAATGTTTCTTCATAGTCTATCCCCTCGATCTATGAGAAGCTCCGACCCACAAATCTGGCCTTATATTTCTCAACGCTCCCATAAGCAGTTTGCTTTACCTTGTAGATCCATCTTGAACCTACCACTGATTTATCAACTGGCCTTGGAACAATTTCTCAACCACTGTTTCTGACAATGGAGTCATATTCCTCCACCATTGCATCTACCCATGTGGGCTCCTGCATTGCTTCCTGAAAGGAATATGTCTCAGTCACAATACATTTGCTCATGAGAGCCATGTATCCAGTAAATTGATCAGGAGATTGTATTTGTCTACGTTGTTAAGTAGGGTCTCCTACATTTTGCACAGCATCAAGTCTTAGCCTATCAGCTTATGTGGTATGCCTTCTTCCTGTTTTGATGTTTGGCTCTGCGTGAGTGGATTCCTCCACTCCATGAACCTCCTCATGTGGCTGATCCACATCTTGAGACTCATATTTGGGAACCAACAGTTCCTCCTCCACATGCAAGTCTAGCTCCCTCTCAAGCGACCACCTCATGGCTTTCTCCTCATCGAATTTTATATCCCGTCGCATAACAGTAATCTTACTGTTAGGAAAATACACACGATAATTATGGGGTGTTTATGTGTACCCCACAAATACACCAACTTCAGAAGTCAGCTCCAGCTTCTTGCTATCGTTCTTTGTCACATGCACATAAACCGATGAGCCAAAAATCTTAAAAGTGTGAAACATCTGGTTTCTTACCAGCGAAAGCTTCTTCAGGTGTACTCATGCCAAGTACTCTATGAGGACAACAGTTTTGCACATAAACCACAGTGTTTCATGCTTCCATCCACAAATGCATTGGTAGGCCTTGATCACACAACATCGCTCATGTTGCACCCACGATCCTTCTTTTCTTCCTCTCCACAACCCCATTTTGCTGTGGGTTATGAGGCATTATGAGTACTCTTCGAATTCCTTCTTTGCCGCAGAAGTCTTTGAATTCATTAGAGATGTATTCTCCATCATTATCGCTCCTCAAAGCCTTCACTTGCTTCCCCGACTCTTTCTCCACCAATGCCTTAAACTCACAGAACTTTGAGATGTTTGATCCTTCTTCTGCATGAAGAAGATCTAACATTTACGAGAAAATTCTTCAACAAAAATAACATAATACTTATGTTTTGTTGTTGAAGCAACCGAGAATGGTCCACACACGTATGTGTGAACTCTCTCCAAGATCACTGAAGCACGGTTCTCCTTTTCATGAAAGGTGGACTTACATACTTCCCCATGGTGCAACCCTTGCACTGATCTAACTGAGAAAGTGTTCCCATTGGAAGTCCAACAGATATTTGTTGCATGAATTTCAAGGCTCCATGATGAAGATGGCCCAATCGCCTGTGCCATAATTCGCCCTCATCCCGACTAACCACTTTTTCTGCCTTTCCCATCATGGCAGCGCAACTATCTTCCTCCATCTTGTAGATATTCTTAACTCGAATCCCTATCCTCTTGGCTTGACCTGTTGTTTTATGTCGCAGGAAATATTTTCCATCGCTAAAAACAACGACATAGCCTTTATCTTCCAGCATTGTGTTCGAGACCAAGTTTTTCTTTAAACCTGGAACATGCATAACATCTTTCAATTGAAATGGTTTACCTAACTCCCTCTGAAAGGTAATGGTACCAATGTCGGTCGCACTGTATAGTCCATCGTCAGCCATCTCTATATGCATTTGGAGATCTTTCTCCTCCAAGTCACTGAAAAAATCCTTATCTCTGGTCATGTGGAAGGAAGCGCCACTATCCAAATACCACACCGATCCCAATGCACTTGAAAAAATGCATGCGATCAAAGAGAAATCAAGTTCAAATTGCCAGGCAAGGGCCTCACCAGCTGCAGCTCCAACAACCTTCTTGTTCTTATTCTTCTGCGAAAAGTTAGTAGTGAGATGCCCATCTTCTTGACAGTGAAAACACTTCACCTTGGACAAATCCAGCTTCTTGCCTTTAGACTAGGATTTTGAATGGAATTTCTTCCCTTTCTCTTTCCTTTCCTTGCCATCCAAATCAAAATCCTCTTCATCATCATGCTTTGATGAAGAGCCATCTCTGGTGGTCCGCTTGAACTCCTCCTGCACCAGATCCGACCACAGTCGTTCCCAATTCGAAAAATTTTCCCATCCGTTGACAGAGTCTTCATAATTATGCCAACTCTTAAGAAGTCCCAAGAGAGCCAAGCTCACCAAATCATCATCAACAACCGTTATTCCCACACTCCCCATTTCATCCCGACATTGGACAAACTTTGTGAGATACTTTTGAATGGTGTCGCCTTTTTCCATCTTGATCTTTCTGAGTTTATCTTTGAGCACCAACTTCCTATGGCCGCAACTACTTTGTAAAAGATCCGTCAAAGCCTTCCACATAGCATATGGTGTGGCTTTCCCATGAAGGTTTGAGACAATGTGGTCTCATACACCTTCCAACAAAATCCTCCTTGCCTTTGCAACTTTCTTTTGACATGCATTAAGTAATGAAACATCTGTCGAAGTGGGCTTAGGAACATCACTGTCGATAAATTACTTCAAGCCATTAACTTCGAGTACCACCTCCATCGTGTCCTTCCAGGAAATTTAGTTTGAGCTGCCCTCAAGTGCATACTCTAGCCGAAAGCCATTGAAAGCCATTTCGATGTTTACTCAACTGTAGCACCAAGAAAATATTTTTGCAAATTCGAATTGTTTCCACCAACAAACTCAGCTATTGCTTCAAAATTGCAATCTTCTTTGCTCCGATACCATGTAGAAATTTTAATACAAATTATGTATTGCCTATATTATTGTGATCTAAAAATTATAAGCCACTGTTAAATACAGAATCGCTTCTACAAAAATATTTGCGGAATTTAAAACACGATCGCCAATTGCAATATCAAGAAGAAAGATCAATCGCACATAACACAAATCTTTTTACCAGGAAATCATAAAGCTAAAAACCCACTATCATATATTATGTATATATTATGGATCATGAAACAATCTCATACAAAACTCTCATCCAAGAGCTCTTAGTACAATATACAATCGTCTCACACTGTCATATAAAAGTTAGCAAATATATGCGCCAATTTACTGCCTCCAGACAACCTACCTCCACTATGTAATCCTTGCTGATAGCATTCCTTGAATGAATGGAATCATGCTTTCCTTGACTGCACAATCCTCATGGGCACATCCAATGTGTGTGTGGTCGCAAGTGTGTAATCATTAATGTCACAACTGATAGTCAAATTGTCCCTTTCACCTACATCTCAACTGGGTCTCCACTGGATCTGATATGCATGTAGTTAACAGTAGTAAATATTCAGTTTCATTTGAGACCACTGATTGTGAATTAATTAATAATTAATTCACTGATCTCTCGCTAGTGTATCTTCAATCACAAGTAGCGCAACTTAGTTTAACTCACTTAACTGACTTAAACTACTTTACAACTTTCATAACTACACTTCCAACTCTGTTACAACTTCGAATCACTCAGTTGCAACTAAGTCCACTTGCATGTCCCACCAACCAACCTTTGAACTCGAAATTCACTTAGCTAATTGATTTCCCACTTCAGTTAACTATTTCCAAGTGCTCATTAAGAATATATTATTGTTTATTGTCCAACTATTATTAAGGGATAATAATAGTCGACATGCATCTATAAATAGACATCATCTATAAATAGAATTGCTCATGCATTCTAAAAATAGACTTCCACCTAAAAATAGCCTGAGGCTCCATCCTAGTGTAGGTGCATAATTTTCACTAGGATCTTCATGTTGAATCTCAATAGAGTTAGGGCTTGATCTGGCTGAACCTTTGCAAGATCAGCCTCGCAAACCCCAACGACTGCCCATGGGAGATGAAAAGAAAGATGAGGGAGTAGGAGATCCTATCAAAGTATTGCTTGAGGAGGCCCTCAAAAAACAAAGGAACACGATGATGGATAAATTTTCCCAAATCCTTCAATGAATGCCCACCGACGGCGCATCTGCATCCAACAGACACTCTGGAGGTTCGACTCCCTTTAAGGCACAAGTAAACTTTGACATTACCATATTTGAGGGTCAAATAGATGCCGATGTCATAGATTGATGGTTGAATCTATTAGAAGGATATTTCTCGGTTCATGACTTTTCCGACCGGGGGAAGATTATTTTTGCACTCCTCAAAGTTACCCCCCATGTTAAGGACCGGTGGGAAACCTACTGTGATAAAAAGGACAATACAAAACTCTCTCTATTCTCAATTGTACCCACTTTGAATTCTTTTCGAGATGCCATCAAGGAACAATAATATCCCGTGGGGAGCTATCAGGACAAGTACATACAATGGACCACGTTACGATAACAAAGGGATCAAGATGTGCATGAGCTGACGAATCTGTTCCATACCCTGTGCACAAGGTTGGGTATCAAAGATTCAGAGAAACATTTGGTGCTAAAGTATCGCAGTTGTCTGCACAGATAAATTCAGGAGGAAATGGAGTTCCTCGACATCTCCTCGCTTGGTACGACATACCGGTATGTTGCCAAGATTGAGAAAAAATTCAAATAGAAGAAGTGAGACTTTGGATCTGTGAATAAGAATAAAGGGAAAGGTGCCCCCAAACCACAAAAAAACAGATAAAGCAAAGACATGGCAGCCCAGGACAACCTTCCAAAGCCACAAGCAAAGAAAAACACTACGAAGCCAAATAAGGACACGGGAAATTGGTGTGAGTTCCATAAGAGCTCCACTCACAACACAAGTGAGTGTCGAGCCAAGCAGTCGCTGGTGTCCGAGATAAGGGCTTCTGAATCAGATGCATGCTCCGACTCTAAATCAGAACCTAACAAGGAGAATGAAAAAGGAAAACAGATTATTGATGCGGAGCCCAACACCACTATTGCCTCTGTGAAGATCTAGAAGGAGGAACTAGAAGATCCAGAGGAGGAGGAGTGTCTCTTCCACTCCTAGATGTGGGTAAAGGGTTCCCTGCTACAGTTCATTGTTGACAATGGGAGCCAAAAGAACCTCATTTCAGTAGACGTCGTGAAGTGGTTTGGCTTGTCGACCATAACACACCCACAACCATACACCATTGGGTGGCTTCACCAAGGACAGGATCTCCGCGTTAGCCAGCACTGTCGCCTTCCCTATAGCATCAAGCCCTTCACGGATGAGGTATTATGTGACATTACTCCTCTTGATGTTTCTGATGTATTATTAGACCAACCATACTTGTGGAACCGACATGTTGTGTATGAGTCCTAGCCTCGCGATGTTATTGTTACTTTGGGAAATAAGTTGTACAGGATACCAAAGGTACCACTGCTTGCCGTTATCTCTTTGGTTACTGAAAAACAATGCAGTAAGCTCATTTCCCAAACTAGGAAATTTGTTTTGCTGATGATACGCCCCCAGGGAAAGAAGAATATTGTGGCCACGACCTCTAGACAAGACTCCTCTTCACGACAACAACAAATGGACAAGGTTGTGGAGGAGTACGGGGATATCTTCACCTCACCCACATGGATGCCTCTGCACTGTCAAGTCAAACACCCCATTGATCTGAACCTAGGTGCGCCGCTACCCAATGGACAGATCTATCGGCTCTCTGTTATGGAGAACAATGAAATCAAGAGGCAGATTTAGGAGATGCTGTAGAAAGGTCACATCCGGCCAAGTTCATCGCCCCATGGGAGCCCGATCGTGTTGGTACAGAAGAAGGATGGGACTTGGAGACTCTGTATTGAATATCGAGTGCTGAACAAGATCACTATCCGGAATAAGTACCCGATCCCGCGAATTGATGACCTTGTGGACCAACTCAATGGGGAAAAATATTTCAGCAAGATTGACTTGAATTCTGGGTATTGCCAAGTACCAATTGAACCATCCGATGTGTGGAAGACTGCCTTCAAAGCCAAGGAGAGCCTTTTTAAATGGTTGGTCATTCCTTTCGGGTTGACGAATTCTCCCGCAACCTTCATGAGGTTGATGGATGACATATTGCGGCCATTCACCAACTCATTTTTAGTAGTGTACTTGGATGATATTATGATCTTCAACCAGACTTGGGAAGAGCACCTCCACCACACCTGAAAAGTCCTCCAAACACTGAGGCAACACAAGTTGTGTGCCAATTTGGAGAAGTGCACTTTTTGCATGACCCAAGTTCAATATCTGGGATACGTTATTGATGAAAGGGGGGTGCATGTGGATCCAACCAAGATCCAAGTCCTGCGGGATTGGCTAGCCCCAACCACTCTAACAGAGCTTCGCAACTTTCTGGGTTTTGTTAATTTCTACTGCATGTTCGTGTTGGGATTCTCTCATATCACTTGGTCCTTGAGTCAAGTCACCAAGGGAGGAGTGAAAGAAAAATTCTTTTGGTCGGAATTTCAACAGAAGGCGTTCGTAGAATTGAAAGATCGCCTTTGTTCTGCCCCAGTGCTCACATTACCAGACTTGCAAAAACCATTTGAGATCGAGACAGATGCCTCTGATTGTGGTATTAAGGAAATTCTTACTCAACAGGGGCATCCAGTGGCATATCACAGTGAGACATTGTTCGACACAGTTCGCAAGTATCCTACTTATGACAAAGAAATGTATTCCATTATGCAGGCTTGTCGACAATGGAAGCATTACATTTTGGGGAAGGAAACAATCATCCACACAGACCACCGACCCCTATAGTTCATAAAGACACAAGGGAAGTTGCAGAATGATCACCATCAGAAGTGGTCCACATATCTGCAGCACTTTCATTTGAACATCAAGTACAAGAAGGGTAGCACCAATAATGTTGCATACAGCCTCAACCGACCATCGATCGTGGCGCTAAGCACCATTCTCAACTCTTGCGGGCATGAGACTTCGTTATGTCACCTATGACACCTTTGTGTTCCTTCAAGCGAGTGTGCCAAGATGATATGGGAAGCACACTATAGTCGATTCACTGGGCATTTCGGGGTCAAGAAAATAGTGGCAGTACTATAGAAGTATTTCTATTGGCCGAACCTTCGAAAGGATGTCAAGAAGTACATTAGATCCCGCACTGCTTGCGCCATTTCCAAACTGACCATCAAGAATCAAGGCCTCTATACTCCGCTACCTACACCTAGTCGACCTTGGGAATCCATCTCCATGGATTACATGTCAGACCTTCCTTCTACTAAGCATGGAAACGACTGTGTTTTCGTGGTTGTTGACAGATTCTCGAAGATGGCCATTACGACGGCCTGCAAGAAGAATATCACAACAGAAGCCACTGCTAAACTCTTCTTTGAACGAGTATGGGTACACTTTGGGATCCCACAGTCTATCATATCATATCAGGATAGCAGGTTCCTTAGCACATTTTGGTCCAGCCTTTGGTCAATCCTGGACACCAAGCTCACCAAGTCCACAGCTTTCCATCCCCAAACTAATGTTCAGACAGAGGTCATCAACAGGATGATTATACATCTTCTACGCATGTACAATTCGAAGCATCCACGCACATGGGATGAGAGCCTCCCCTATGCACAACACAATTATAACTTGGCTCTCCACAGTTGAACCGGACAGAACCCCTTCTAAGTGGGCTTGGGATTCCAACCACTATGTCCCATTGAAGTAGCCATGCCATTTGCGGCTACTCAGGCCGATTAGGCTCATGTCCAGTCTGAAGCTGAAAAAGCGAACAAATTCATCGAGGGCATTTAGCACATCGGCCAACAGGTTCATGACATATTGGACAGAGCCAATGCTAAGTACAAGCAACGACATGATCAACATCAGGTGCCACACAACTTCTAGGTGGGCGACAAAGTGTGGCTACATTTGCAGAAGGAGTGCCTCACTGGATCTCACCGCAAGCTTCGCCCGCTCCGATATGGGTCGTACACCATCACCAAGGCTATTGGGAAAAATTCCTTTGAGCTCAGTATTCCACCATTCCTTGGTCTGCACCTAGTATTCAATGTGGATCGCCTTCATCCCTACTTCCCACCTCTACTGGACACCTCTGATATTGCAAACAACTCACACCAATAGAGTTAAACCTAGACTGCATGGAACAGGCCACCACAAATTGTATCATGGACATGAAAATCAAGAACATTTTCCAACAGAAGTTCCAACTTTATCGGGTTGTAAAAGCTGGCCAATTCCTGCACCAAGGCAAGTGGTTCACTAGGGACCAAGTTTGGCAGAAGTTTCCTCATCTCAAAGAGGAACTCAACGCAATGGGGACCATTGATTCCTAAGGGGGGAGGAATGATCCAGGTGGATATTGGTGGCCACCTTCCTATTCCACTTGGGACCCCACCATTGTCTCTTTCAGTTTTTCAGTTTCGACACAACTTACTATTTTTAGCAGTTTTTCGGGTCCTGAACTTCCAGGGTCGTTTTGAGGCCGTAAAGGACGTTTTTTAGGAAAACCGAGAGAAACATTGGTCCATGGATTGATGTCGCTCACATTAAAATTTGTAGTCCTCGAATATATCTTTCTAACAAGGTATGGTGTGCATCAAACAAAGATCGTATGCCAAAGTTACGTCCCCAGGAAGTTGAAACACCAATTTACCCAAATGGGGCCCATAGTTTTGGGACTTCATCTCCTAGGGTCAGGATTTTAGATGTTTAGGGTTTTCCATTGTTTCTAAATAATAAATAGGCCCTTGATCCTCATTGTAACATAGTTTAGAGGTCTGTAGCCGCCACATCTCTTCTCAGAGATATGCTACTAGCGCCCTAGCTAGTTTATTTCCATTTTGTCTGTAAGAAAAATCCAGTTCTTTGATATTAATGAAATGAAGTGTTATTTCCATTGCATATTTGTATGTATAGTTATATGTGTATTCTGTTGCGTTCCTACATAAATCTGGATCAAAATGTAACCAAAAAACCACTTGTAAAGCTGGGATCTAGCCCTTCCAGCTTTAGAGAGGGATCTCTGTTTTTTATTTAGATTTATGTCTTAAGATATTAAGCTAGCTATGAGTTTCGGGGGTTGGATTTTTCAAATATTTGGTTTAAAATGCAAGGAAAGTCCATTGGGAAATGGAGTCATAAATCTTAGAATGACTATATACAAAAATAACAGCTCGGAAGTAACAAGGAAAGGTAGGCAAGCTTCTGCATCTTTTAGAGCATTTGTGGGGTGAATAAGATGAAAAATTTGGAATCAATTAAATATAGAGCATGCTAGGATGAATTCTATACTTAAAATCAAAGTGAAAACACGAATATTGTTTATCAGCAAGATCAAAGTGTATTTAAACAAATTCATCCATTTATCTTCTTTAAATAATAAGGAGGGAAAAACACATGGAAAACTGGGAAAACAACAACTTCACATGAGAAGATACATCACCAATTGCTTGACATAGGAATTCTGGAACAAAATTTTTGTATTAATGGAATTGATCCCTTCAAAACAGTTACATATTTACATCAAAATATAGACCCTTTCTTCATACAAGTTCCAACCCTTACTAAGTATTTTTACAAAGTATTTATAGAAATCCTATTGAACTAACATCAAATTCCAAAAAGGAACTGATTACAAAATAATATCTAACTAAATTACAAATTTTCTAAAACAAATCCAAACAATAGGAATTCTGGAAAATCTATTGCTAACTGTAGCTATTCTCTGGAAAAATCTAAACAATAAATCAAAGATAACATCAATAATTGGAAATCTGGAACTGCTGGAAAATCCTCAACCTTCAAATGTGGAAATTGGTCAACTAATGTTGATCCTCTGCCTTGGAGTCTACAGAGGTTGAAGTTGTCTTCATAAACCTGTTTGTTGCCCTTTCAACATGATTAATTCTGCCACCTGTATCAGCTAGCTGTCCCTTTGAGTTCTATTTCTGTCGTTTTTTTCCTTTCATCATCTCTTGAATAATTCATTATTGTCACAAAACATTTGGGGAAAAATAATATATTTTGAATAATATTTCCAAATATTTTGATTAAGCATGTAAATGAATTTTATAATTAAAATTTCAACATAATTATTTGAATGATTTAATAAACCATCTTGTTTTGAAATCCATGTGTTGTTTTCCCTTCCCATGGGTTTTAAAAACCATGTCACGTTTTTCTTTCCCATGGATTTTGAAACCCATATGTTGTTTTGTCTTCCCATGGATTTTAAAAACCATGTATTGTTTCTCCATGGTTGGGTAAAGTATCTTTACTTTCCCTTTTTACTCCTATATTTTTTTTTTTTTATAAGTGTTTATTCAAATTCATATCCTCTGAATTTCTCCTCTCTATACCATAACAAAAACCATATCTCTCTTCTCTGTAAAATTTCATTTTAATCAGCCTCATTTTACTTTCACCTGTAGCCTCATTTCACACCTGTAAATCTCCTTTTACTTTCACAGTATTGTTTTAAGTTAGCCCCCTATCCGTAAAAATCGTTTCATAAATGTATGAAATATTTCCAACCAAAATTTAATTTCACGTGTACTATAAATTCATTTCACATCTTGAAGCCTTTTACATTAGGGAAATTTAATGTATGAAGTGCCAGGTGGAGTCACAAACTTGTTTAACTTTTGATTTTGACTTTAAATTCCTTCTTGGGTGACGCATGAAAATAAATGTAGTTGTAATGGTTTAGAGATTGGATTGCTAAATTATTTTTGAATTAATTTTAATAATTCAAATAAATAATTTCACACTTAGGCAATTTGTTTTGTTTTGTGGTTTTGAAGAGAAAACTTCAACTTGCTTTGTCTTTTGATCCCGAAGTCGGTTTGAAGCACCAGATATACCATTGGAAAGCTACTTCTGAGCAATTTGCCATGAAAATACCTGCAACATGATCTGATGCAGAATTTATATGCAAAAAATCTCCAAAATATTCAAACTTGTCTTGGCCACAAGGCTTCAAAAACTAAATGGCTCCTTGGACAAGAAAACCTTTAGGCTATGACACCTAGTGATTCATAGGCTAAACTTTACCAGCAGATTCCCAAAATAAATAACCAGATAATCATCAATTGATCACTATAATTTATAGGACCTTAACATAAGCTCTAATGGGAATGGCATCCTCCTTGTGAGGTGCCAAGAACATTGTAGACTAGTAGCCTGATCCATTGGGTTGATCCAAATCCTGCAACATACTTTGTGATGAGCTCCATCATTAGGTACATTTGGAGGGGTTAATGGTCAACTTTTTGCCTTATTAAGTCTCTTTTTCTTGCATTTTGATTATATTATGTTCTTATGATGCTAGCGTAGGTGGTGATTGAGGCTTAACATACTTCGAGTACCTAACATAAGATTAAATGCAGGAAAATCATGAATATATGGAATTTTTGTGGAGATTTTGTCATAAATACTCAGAGTAGAAAACAAGGAGATATTCTGGGGGGTTTCCCACCCTCCTTAACTCCCAAAGGAAACCAAAGGATCCTCGATATTCCCTCCAACAACTCGAAATCAAATGCAACCAAGCAAACTCAAGACCGAATGCACTCAAGCCATACTTCACTTGGAGTCAAGTGGAATCATCACCCATTTTCTAGGGAGTTGTTGGTAGTCGCCCTTTAGGTTATATAGAGCTTAGTAAGAGCTCATTAGGATTCAGGTTTTGGAGAAAGCCATTAGGCTCTTTTCTCTTGTAATAAGTTTTCAAGACTTTTATATTGATGTAATGAGACTATCTTTTGAAATAAAATGAATATTCAGACTTTGCCTTACTGATCTAGTTCCAGAAAGATGGGCTTGTGGGTTAGGGCCGAATCCATGTGCCTCAGCCTCTCTTGTGTAATCATTCTTTCCTTTCATTTCATTTAACTATTTTTTCTTATGAATAGTTAGCTAGTTTGTTGGTATTTTCATTTACTGTTTTAGTTTGCTTCCATTTGTCTTTTATTGTAGATTTAGTCTGCTTACATGAGTGGTAGAATAGGTGATAAACTCCATAAAGTTGTGAGTCAAGCCTCCCCCTCTCACCTCTGTCAATAGAGCTTGAGGAGGGTAGACATTCCCCACATACCAAAAATTATTTTAAGTTTATGATTTTTTTGAATAAATGAGATTAGTTGTTGTAATTCCATGAACATGTCTAGTATGATATGGTAGATCTGTTGAGATTTTGTGTATTTGGGGTAGCATTAGTTGTGCTATAGCTCCCAAATTTTGTGGAGGGACTAGAGTACACTAGATCTACAAGACCCAAAAATTGATTTGGGAAATTTCATCTCGTTTAGGAGATATTAAATTAATTAATTATTTTAATGTATTTCCTAAGTTTAAACTTTGGAAAATAAAATAATTAAAGTGAATTTAATTAAACATGTGATGAAATTGTCTTAATTCACATGGATCTAGTATTTTAATCTCATCCATTGATGGATGATTTAATCTTGGCTATTGAAGGGTTCAATGAAAAAGTATAAGAGAAAGGCTTGAGGGTCAGTTGAAGCACACAATTTTTGTAGAACTAGGAATAGATCTGGAATTCTAGGGCGAGTTTGCTAAGAATTTCTGGAGGATTTTCCTGCAGTGAGGGGTAGTATTGGCTGAGGGAATGATCTGATTCCAAGAGCCAAGAGACAACAAGAGGCAAGAGGAGAAGTAACAAGGACAACGTAGAAGGGCTTCAGAGCTACGCAGTCTAGCAGGGGCAGCACAAAGATAGTGCAGAGGCAGCTAGGGCCACGCAGGGCTGATGCTGGCCAAGAAAAGGCAGTGCAAGGGCAGCGTAGACCCTCCAGGGGTGACATAGACCCTCCTAGGGCCACGCAGAGGCTGACGCAGACCCTCTAGGGCAACGCTGGGGTTTCTGAAGCAGCGTTGAGGGTTTCTAGAGTCAGATATGGGCTGAGTCATGTAAATCTCGTTTGAGGGCGTGGACCAGTCAAATATTTGGCACTAGATATTCAGGTTAGCTGCAAATTTAATATATTTTATTCTTTGTCATGTTTTCCAAGTTTGGAACCCAGATTTGTTGTACTCAAAACTACTAAATAATAAACCCTCATATCTACTACACCGATTTTACCGCTTTGGGTTTTTCCGGGGACTTATGTCCAAAAATTCATGTGTCACTTTGTTGCATGAGTGTGTTATTTAGTAAATGATCTACATGTGTAGGTCGTAGTTGTGTTTATTTTCGGTATTTTCTGAATCTAATTTATGGAAATAACTTGTAATAATAAAATCAAGTAGGAGAAAATAAACCAATACACTGTAGTAGATTTTTCACATGGTATCAGAGCGATAGTAGATCAAGTTGAATCTCTAGCAATCAGCTGAAGAAATATTTTTCTGCAGGGTGGCAGAAGAAGCAATAGATCTCGAAAGGGCATCTTGACAGCAGGAGGACGCAGATCTAGAGGAGGAAAATGCTGAAGCTACAGAAGGCCTTTAGGCTTACGCAGACCCTTCCCATGGCAGTGTAAGGACTACATCACCCAGTTTGGGGTTACGCAGTCCACTTCTGAGAAGCACTAGGATTACACTAGGCTAGCCAAGGAGATGCAATCCAGTCACTTCTCCTGTTGTAGAAGAATTTTCAAAGATATGGAAGATGTGCTTCAGATCTTCAGTAGCGCTGGTGGGGTAGAGATTCTGCAGGTGCAAAATTGTGCCTAGCTAAGGCAACAAAGGCAGGAGGAAGGTAGTTATTCAGCAGATTTGAGCCAAAAAGGTCTGAGATTCAATCAGGAGGATCCAAGAATACTTTCCGTTTGTGTTTTGGTGGAGGATTTCCAGAAGGGAAATCAGTTTTTAGTAGAAGCAAATGCTAGAGGGTTTCTATTCACCAAGAAACCCAAATCCAGAGGGAGAAGTATTTTTTCTTTCAGATCTGAGTAAAGATGGCTCGATATGGACCGAGGGATCAAGATAGATTGGAAAACATGTCCAACTATGTTATCTGGAAGGTCATAATCCTCTCAATTCTGGATGAGTATGGTATCAAATATGATGCATATAAGGTTCTTGTTGTGCCAACTGACACATATCCACTCAAGAAGTATGAAGAAAATCAACCACAGATGAAGCGTTTGATCATATATGGAGTCAAGGACCACGTGATTCCTCATATTGTTGGTAAGACTACAACAAATGACATGTGGTCAGCCTTGGAGTCGATGTACCAAGGAGGCTCTGTGCAAAGAAGAATTCTTCTTGAGAATCAGATGCGAATGTTCCAAATGATGGAGGGTGAAGAGATAGATTCATTCCTCTTCAGACTTCAAGCTATCCAAGACCAACTGATTGGCATGGGTGCTAATCTAGATGAAGGGCTCCTAGTGGGATGACCCTAAATGTTGTTTCTGACGAATGGGAAACGTTTGTCCAGAGCATTCAAGGAAGGGTAGCGTTACCATCATGGGCATAAATGTGGGCTATTCTCTGCTAGGAGGAGATCAGGAGGATCACCAAGAAGCAGTCTATCAATGGAGGAAGCGAATAATCCCGAGTGAAGAAATAAGAGGAGGAGGATGCATCCCTTGCATCAAGGGAAAAGAAGCAAGGGAAGAAGAAGAAGGACCTCTCTAAGGTCCAGTGCTTTAACTGTGGTGATCTTGGTCATTTCGCCAGCAGTTGTCCCAAGAAGAAGGAAAAAGGAGCTTCTGATTCCAAGGCTGCAACAAAAAATGATGATGGCTCTAATGATGGATCAGCCATGAAAACTCATGCACCTCGAGAGAAGAGGTGGGGTGACATGGATATATAAAGTATCCATAGACAGTGGCGGGATCCTTGAGTCAACCCTACTCTTGGATCACATACGAGCTACGGGAGCCTTAAGACGGTAGCGGGATGAGTTGGGAGATGGTTACAGATGGTCACATTGAAGAACAAGAGGGAGTTGAAGAGTTGAAGAGTGAGCAGCGTGATGCAGAAGTAGCAGCAGCATGGAGGTAGCAACATAGAGAGGCTGATGGGACTTCAACAACGCAAAGAAGATAGGCTCACACAGTGCAATGTTGCAACATGATAGTGTCTCCAGGAGGACAACGTGAATCAACATCCAGGGAGCTTCAGTGATGGAAGGAAACTTGACTTATCTGTCAAACAGTTGGGCAGAGCTCTTCAATTGCTTACTTCTCAGCAATTGAGTTGTAGTGCAGCAATTAGCATTGGCAGTGCTATGGGCAGCATCATGCAACAATTTGAGAGGGAGCTGCAGTACAGATGTGGCAGTGTCAGTGGTAGTGGCATGGGCAGCAGTACAAAGAGCAGCAGTGTAGTAGGTGGACAGCATCAGGATAGGAATCAACAACACAGATCCAGTACTCAAGATCTTATAATGCATGGTGTGATGTATTGCTAGAGGACACCCTTGATGCTAAGAGGGAGTGTTGATATTTTGTGTATTTGGGGTAGCATTAGTTGTGCTCTAGCTCCCAAATTTTGTGGAGGGACTAGAGTACACTAGATCTACAAGACCCAGAAATTGATTTGGGAAATTTCATCTGGTTTAGGAGATATTGAATTAATTAATTATTTTAATGTATTTCCTAAGCTTAAACTTAGGAAAATAAAATAATTAAAGTGAATTTAATTAAACATGTGATGAAATTGTCTTAAGTCACATGGATCAAGCAGTCTTTTAATCTCAACCATTGATGGATGATTTAATCTCGGTCATTGAAGGGTTCAACAAAAAAGTATAAGAGAAAGGCTTGAGGGTCAGTTGAAACACACAATTTTTGTAGAACTGAGGAATATATCTGGAATTCTAGGGCGGGTTTGCTAAGAATTTCTGGAGGAATTTCCTACAGTGAGGGGTAGTATTGGCTGAGGGAATGATCTGATTCCAAGAGCCAAGAGACAACAAGAGGCAAGAGGAGAAACAACAAGGACAACACAGAGGGGCTTTAGAGCCACACAGTCCAGCAGGGGCAGCAGAGAGACATCGCAGAGGCAGCTAGGGCCACGTAGGGCTTACGTTGGCCAAGCAAATGCAGCACAGAGACATCGCAAAGGCAGCTACGGCCATGCAGGGCTTACGTTGGCCAAGAAAATGCAACGCAGGGACAATGTAGACCCTCCAAGGGTAACACAGACAGTCCTAGGGCCACGCAGAGGTTGATGCAGACCCTCTAGGGAAAAACTAGGGTTTTTGAAGCAGCGCTGAGGGTTTCTAGAGTCAAATCCGGGCTGAGTCTTGTAAATCCTGTTTGAGTGTGTGGATCAGTCAGATATTTGGCACTGGATCTTCAGGTTAACTGCAGATTTGATATCTTTTATTCTCTATCGGGTTTTCCAAGTTTGGAACCCATATTTGTTGTACTCAGAACTACTTAATAATAAACCCTCATATCTACTGCATTGGTTTTCCCGCTTTGGGTTTTTCCAGGGACTTATGTCCAAAAATCCATGTGTCACTTTGTTGCATGAGTGTGTTATTCAGTAAGTGATCTGCATGTGTAGGCTGTAGTTGTGTTTATTTTCGGTATTTTATGAATCTAATTTCTAGAAATAAATTGTAATAATAAAATCAAGTAGGAGAAAATAAACCAATACACTGCAGTAGATTTTTCACAAGATCTTTGTTTCTAGATTAGGATAGATTTTATTTACAAATTCAAGTCATCTGTTCCACTGTCTTTATCATGAATTTTTCCATATTTATTGCATGAATAGGTATTTTGACTGCAGGTACAAGTAGCATAGCAAAGGAGAAATTCATCAGCACCTCCAGCTTCATCTCTCATCTCCCTTTAGCCCTTTGTTCATCAAAATCACCATCAGCCCTGTTTTCGTATTTTCCATCCCTACACCTCAAGTAAACCCTATGGGTGCAAAGCCTACCAAGAGGCCTTGAGCTTGGCCAAGGGGCGAGACACCCCCAAATCATCCTCATCCACCTTCACACCGCCTTTCCTACCCTTTTTCCACCTCTTTTTGGCCTCAGATTTCCCTCGGCCTATTTCCTCTAGCAATACATGACTTGCCTGTAACACTACAAGAAACCTGTAGCAACACTTGGAACAACACCTGTGGGCCCCTCCTTAAGCCCATAAACCACCATGGCCACCTTCTAAACCTACAAGAACCACTCATACACCTCCACCATTTCCCCCATGTGTTCAAGCCCTCCATCATCCACCTTAGCACTTTCTTCTCCTAGCTGCAAAACAACACATTTTCAAGCATAGTTAGGTCATGAATAGTTGCATGAATAAAAGCATGATAGATATAGAATAGGGTAAGTAGAGTGTGTTTAGCCCAGCTAAGTGTGATTAGATTAGTTTCCTTCATGCCATTTCAATTCAGCAATTTACTTCATGCAAGGTTCCTAGGTTTATTTTACAATTCTTATTATAGTTTAATAAGTAAATTTATTTTATTACAGAATAGTTATATGTACTTGGTTACTATGGTATAATTATGTACTTACTAATAATGCCATGGATTTGAATCATTTGTATCCCTAGGCCTAATTCCATAAGTGTGACAGACTTCACTTAGAAACCCTAGAAGTAAGACCCTTTCGTAGAGCTCAAAAGAGGATGACATGAGTAGAATGCATCTGTTGTGTATATAGCACTGTCACCTCAAAGTTTGTACGAACCTTGGGTTGATTAAGTAAAGTAGGGCAACCTCTGGGAGTTGTAGCATTCTTGGTGCGATACCAAGGCTCACCACTTTTTGGCTTCGTTTTCGGTGATGTGTCTAGTAGATTCTTTGGTCTTGTTTTAGCATTCTTTTCTGCTTTTCTTTTTCATGTTGTTTTAGAAATATTTAAAAAATACCAAAAAAATCTGATTTTCATGCCTCGTAGGAATAGGGATACTCAAGGAAAGTTTTGACCTAAAACCCCCACATTGCCACATAGTCACCCTTCACTCTTCTTCAGTGGCTGCGAGATTGAACACACCATAGGTGAGCCTTCTGAAAATTTTGAAGAACCTATTGGGGAAGAAGAAGATCTTGTTTCAACTAAGGGGCCTGCTTCACCTATCTTAACCATGGCTTACACTGAAACCCATGAATCCTTTCCCATTAGAGAGGTAAATGGGGAAACTAAGATGAAAAACATTAGCCTCTTAGCTCTTCCACACTTTCATGGACTTACCTCAGAAGACCCTGACACATTCATGTTTGAATTTGTTGTTGTCTATAGGACCCATGACTATGCCTCAAATCACCAGAAATTGAAGTTATTCCCCTCCACCCTTAAGGATGCAGCCTTGCGTTGGTTCATGGGTCTACCTGGGAACAACATCACTACCTGGGCACAGATGCAAGAGGCCTTCAACAACAAATACAGAGACTATTGTAGGTCCAAGGAAACTAAGGATGACATATTTAGGATGACTCTAGGGCCTGATGAATCCCTAAAAGAATATGAAGAGAGGTTCCAGGTAAACTATAAGAGAGCCAACTGTACTCTTGATCATGGATCACTTAAACTTGTGCTTCTTCGAGTGATCAGAGAGAAGGTGATAGAACCTTAAATATGTTATCAGGAGGAGATATCTACCAACTGCCTTATGAAACAATCAAAACTATCTTTTGGAACCATTATAGGGCGGTTAGGAAGAGAGGCAGAGTTGGCCAAAGTACATCCAATACCCCTTCCTTTTCCACCTCCATCAAATATGAGATTGGAAACATGTTGGAGGACTTCAAGAGTGACATGTTGCACACTTTTGCTTTGCAAATGGACACAATGCAGGTCAAAATGAAGCAAGAGGAAACATAAATAGCCTTGGCTATATTTTGTGCTAGATGTACCAAAAAGCACCCGAGAAATGAATGTCCGCTAAGTGTCATAGAGGTTTTCTTAATCTGCGAGGAGAATCATGCCACAGAAAAGTGTCCCTCCATACCTGGACTTAAAGTTGTATATCAAGGTGGGGAAGTGGGGCCAAAGAAACTCTATTTCATCAACCAGAGAATGCCTCCAGGCCCTAGGTCATATCAATAGGGTATGCAAGGTTCACCTTACTCTTACTATCACAATAATCAGAGTTCACTCATGTAACCTTGGTACACCCACACTCCTCCATCCTGGCCTACACCTCCTACTTTGCCTTATAACCCTCCATATCACCCTCAGCTTGTGAACCAACCATTTAAGCAGTATGTTCCACGACAAACTCAGTGTAACAATCCATCCCAAGGGTGGAGGCTTCAACACAATCAAACACCTTCTCTAATACCTCCACCCCAACCTCAACCTCAACTTACTCATGATGCTCCACCCAAGCTTCCTCAAATGCCTGCATAGCCAAATCTGAACCCGAACAACAGACATGAACAACAGGTTTACAGTGGAGAGACATCTTATCCAACTTATGTTGTGGAGATACATGAGATTAATCTTAGGTCAGGGAGAGTACCCCCAGACAACTACCCTCCATATCCACTTGTGGAGGTTGAGGAGGAAAATGAAGCAGGTAGCACTCAGATCCAACAACCTCCTTTTCCTGAGCGCTTGATCCATCCTAGCTAGCACACCCCAAAGGAGACTGAAATTCTGGGAGAATTGAAAAATTTGTGTGTAAAGATACCACTTCTCTAGGGCATTAAGGATGTCCCTATTTAAAATATTCTCATCAAGGAAAAGTGCTTCAAGAAATATGGGAGAAAGAAGAAAGATACCCCCACCATCAATGTGGTAGGAGAGTTGTCTGACTTAATGCCTGGAAGGGTGATCTTTCCAAAGTACCTGGACCCTGGCAGTCCAATTGTAGATGTGAACATAGATGGTGTCATAGTCCCCAATACTCTGATTGATCTAGGGGATGCCATAAATGTCATGACCAAGGAAACTATGCTGAAACTTAATCTCCAAGGGACTTTGAGGAAAACTACAACAGTTTTGCAACTGGAATATCGTTCCACAGTAACTCCAGAAGGAATTGTTGAGGATGTTATGGTTACAATTGACTCTTGGGAGTATCCCACAGATTTCCTGGCTCTACAACCAAAAACCAAGTTCAATGGATACCCTCTCATCTTAGGGAGACATTGGTTAGCCATTGCAGATGCTTATATTAGCTGTCAGGTCGGAAACATGACTATTAAAAATGGGCTCTTATCTAAACAACTGGTACTATATACCCTAGCCCAAACTTCCATTGATCATGATCTACCTATATGGTTGGAGGATGAAGAAGATGAGGTATATAACTCTACCCCTATTTGTACCATAGATGTTTTTCTTAGAGGGGGACAGCTTGATGAAGATGAACTCATCGACCATGCCATTCAAAACCAGTCCCCCACTAGCAATCCTCTTGAAAACCTAGTCAAAAGGTCTAAAATCCAACCTTGGATGGAAGTGCACTCAGTCGATCCAACCTCTGAAACCAGCAAGGCTATTGAGTTTGGCCTATCCATATCTCTGAAAATCAACTCAAACCTCTCGGATGAAGAAGAAAATCAGTTATGCTAGCTTTTAAAAGAAAACCTAGATGCATTTTCTTGGAATTCATGAAAGGGGTGCATCCTTTAGTATGTAGACATCATATTTACATCAAAGAAGGATGCAAGCCTGTGCGACAACCCCAAATAAGGATGAACCCAGATCTGAAGGACATAGTCAAGGAAGAGCTACAGAAACTATTGAATGCAGGTTTCATTTATCCTATATCAGACAGTGAGTGGGTATCTCCTCTTGTCTTAGTCCCGAAGAAGAATGGAAAATGGTGAATTTATGTTGATTATCAGGAACTTAACAAAACCACCAAGAAGGACCATTTCCCTTTTCCCTTTATAGACCAAGTCCTGGATGGTGTTGCAGGGAAGAAGTTATTTTCCTTCTTAGATGGGTTAAGTGGGTCCAATCAGATTCAAATCAACCCTGAAGACCAGGATAAGACTACTTTCACCTGCCCTTGGGGTACCTTCACTTATAGAGTCCTACAATTTGGGTTGTGTAATGCCCCAACTACCTTCCAAAGAGATGTCTTGAGCATTTTCTCTGAGCTAGTCCATGACTCTGTTGAAATCTACATGGATGATTTCACACCATATGGGGATGGCTTTCATGAATCTCTCTCCAATTTGGGTAAAGTATTGAGAAGGTGCATCTCTCCCTGAGCCTAGAAAAGTGTGAATTCTTGAAGAGAGCAGGAGTGGTATTAGGACACTCAATATCCAAAGCAGTAATACAGGTGGACCCGAGAAAAATAACTATTATCAAAAGGGTACCTGCTCCTCAAAATCAGAGAGATGTTAGGAGCTTCTTAGGGTTAGCTAGTTATTATAGAAGATTCATCAAATATTTTTAGTAAGATGGCTTCACCACTATTTGGTTTAATGGCCAAAGATTTTGAGTTTGTTTGGTTCATCCCTTGTCAAGAGGCTTTTGAGCTCATTAAGGGAAAGTTGACTACCGCCCCCATTCTCCGAGGTCAAAATTTGACTCTGCCTTTCCACATCCACACAGATGCATTCAACAAAGATGTGGGGGCAACATTAGGATAGTTAGAAGATAAATTACCTTATGCAATATATTTCATCAGTAAGAACTTGTCTAAGGTCGAGCTAAACTTTATGTCACAGAGAAGGAGATGATAGCCATTGTCCATGCTTTAAACAAATTTAGACATTATGTAACTGGGTATTAGACCTTTGTTCACATTGACCATGCAACCATCAAATATTTAATGAACAAACCAGATGTTTATACTAGGATAATTAGATGGTTGGTACTTTTACAACAATTTGACCTAACCATTGTCGATAAACCTGGAAAGGATAATGTTGTTGCAGATTTTGTATCTAGGTTAGTTCTATCTGCAAGTGAAGAAGGAGTGGTGGATGAGCAACTACCAGATGAAAAAATATTTGCTATATTAGCACTCTCACCATGGTTTACTGACACAGCTAACTACTTGGTTGTTGGAAAGTTCCCTCCTAATCTCTCATTCAGGGAGAAAAGCAAGATCATTAGAAAAAGTGCCCCTTTCACATGGATTGGGGGAAATATTTTCAAGCTGGGTCCTAGCCAAATCCTTAGGAGATGTGTAAGGGTGGAAGAAGTTTTTTATATCCTCTCTTCATGTCACGATAGTCCTTGTGGAGGCCACTTTGCTGCAAAAAGAATTGATTTCAAAGTTTTGCAAGCATGATACTATTCTCCTACCCTTCACTAGGATTCCAGAAGATACACTAGAAGGTGCGACCAGTGCCAAAGGATGGGGAAACCTACGAAAAAGGATGAGATTCCTTTGCACCCTTAGGTGGCCCTTGAGCCATTTGATAAATGGGGAATGGAATTCATTGGACCTATTGATCCACCATCTGGACAAAAAAAGCATATCATAGTATGAGTTGAATACCTGACAAAGTGGGCTGAAACAAAAGGTCTGAAGGTAGAAACCGAGGAGAAAGTAGCAGAATTTCTGAGGGAGAATGTGTTTTACAAGTTTGGGTACCCCAGAGAAGTAGTCACTGATCAGGGGGCACAATTCACTTCTCATCTCATTGAGAATATTTTGAGGAGGCACAAGATTAAGCATAAGACTTCTACTGCCTACCACCCTCAGGCGAATGGCTAAGTGGAAGTGACTAACAGAGCCTTAATGAGTATCCCCACCAAGGTTGTGAGTAGAAACATGAGATATTGGGAAGACATATTGGTAGAAGCTACTTGGGCCTACAACACTACCTGCAAAGCAACAACATGATTTACTCCTTATGACCTAGTGTATGGAAAGAAAGCTTTACTTTCAATTGAATTTGAATTCAACACCTTAAGGATGGAAACTGAGCTATACCCAGACATTTAAAATGCCCAAAAAGAGAGATTGTTGCAATTAAATAGATTGGATGAGTTCAGGGTGCAAGCACTCCTCCACACAGAGGTAATTCAGCTGCAAAGGAAGGTACGACATGACAAGAATATTAAGG
The DNA here is from genome assembly GCA_034641835.2 of Pinus albicaulis. Classification (NCBI taxonomy): domain Eukaryota; kingdom Viridiplantae; phylum Streptophyta; class Pinopsida; order Pinales; family Pinaceae; genus Pinus; species Pinus albicaulis. The sequence continues at coordinate 176,657 of JAXQQM020063480.1, read as the reverse complement.
AAAAGACCCTTTAAGAAGGAGATTGGGCGTTGTTGTATGACTCAAGGTTTAAGGACTTCAAAGGAAAGCTAATGACAAGATGGCTAGGACCCTACAAAGTGGAAAAATGCTATGATAATGGTGCATTTCAGATCAGAACCATATATGAGGAAGGAATTCCCCTACTTGTCAATGGTTACAGACTCAAGGTTTACAAGAAACCCCTGTCTAGGGAAAAAACTATAAATTCCATAAGAAGGGAAGTGTATGTCATGGGAAACTCCATAGTTTTAAATGGCTCCTAAAGAAGAAAAAAAAGAGAAAAAAATAATAAAGAGGCATGGGTGAAAACCTCTTTGAGGCCCTAGGCAAACTCCAGGGTTGAAAACCTCCATGAGGCAGTCCTGGAGCAAAAAAAAGAAAAAAGAAAAAAAATAGAAAATAAAAGATCCTTGGGTGAAAACCCATTTGGGGTGCCCAAGGCAGGCCTCTGGGTTGAAAACCTCTGTGGAGGCAGCCCACTTGGATTTAAGAAAAAAAAAAAAAAAAAAGAGAAAGAAAAAGAAAATTAAATACCTATGCATTTATGTGTTTTTTTGTTTTGTAGGTTCACAATTGAAGATGGTTTTTAGGATCCAGAAGAGAGATTTCTCTTCATTATTTCTTCTTCTCTGCTTTCAAACTCCATAAGCCACTCTATCATCAGTCCCTTCATCCATTTCACCCACCAGATAGGCAACAAGTTCATTTTTTCCCCTAATGTTGAATTGCTAGAGGAAAAACATGCAACTACAAGATTCCTGTAGCACTACAGGAAACTCATTTATGAAGAAAAAGGTTGTCTAATGGGTTTCTGAACTTCATTTAGGGCATGATAATATGTGTTTTTCCTATGCCTACAACTCTGAACACCCTATTTCACTCCATGAACAAGGTTTCCCTATCTAAACCCTATGTCACACCTTGGGCAGCTAAATCATTGAAAACCTGGCATAGGAACCATTTCTCTTGCCTATCCACCACTCCATTCATCCCATGACTTCCTCCATAGCCTCCATAACCCATATCCCTCCTTTACTGAACAAATTGAAGCAAGAAGAGGCAAGGAACAAATTGCTACAGGTATCAGAGAGTTTCATGTAGCAAATCTACGAGTGGCACAACAAGGCCAAAAGATGAAGAAAATATGATGTAGATGACTCCAGGAGACCACCAGTAGAATCCAGAGGGACAAGCACACTAGCCATGGCATATGAAGCCCTCCATGCAGCACCTCCAAAATAAAGAAAACAAGAAAAGGGTAAGAATATCACTCAGAAAAGATAAGCAACTTAGTCAGAAAAAGATGCTCACTCAGAAAAAAATGAAGAGACAAAAAATAAAAGAAAGACTCAGGTTGCCACCACCAGATCCAGCTCCTTGTGCTAGCTTCTGCAGCACCTCACCAACACTAGGTAAGCTCAGGTATGGCCTGTCACCCTTCGTTGTACATCCATAATGGCCAAAGAAGTTAAATGTCGAGATTTATAAATTTAAAAGGCAAAAAGGTGGCAAATTAAGTTGGCCACCTTCGTAAAGTAAAATTGAAGGAAAAGTGAAAGTGCATGCCACATGGGAAAGTCAAATTGAGCGAAGTCAAATGGATGAGTATAAAGGGGAGTGATCACGAGGTCAACAATGATTAAATGAAGTGGGGGCTAACGATCTCTAAGAGGAAACTTGAGTTGAGTACTAGTCACCACAACACTCCAAATTTGGTTAAAAATTCGAATAAAGGTAGTATTTGTCTCATTTACACCATTGCGTTGAGAATTTAGAAGAGCAACAAGTGCAAAAGAGTAGTGGGAGCCATCAGAAAAGCAACATTGAAGTTTGGGCTTGCATGCACCATTGTGCTACAGGAAACAACGTTTTGCAATAGGCAACTTCAGCAACACACCAACAGAGACTTAGAGGGCAACACAAAGTTACTTGAGGGTGGATAGGCTTCCTAAAGCCCCCATAGATCAAACCAAATTAGCAAAGGAGAAAGGTAAGTGTATTTTCATCCTCCAACATTGAAATTCCTCCATGTAATTCACACTCAGCAAAAGTATATGTGACAATTAAAGGGTAAAATTTTTTCTTGTGTTTTGCTTCAAGGCCTCCATCTCCAAGACTTACCTCTAAAAACCTCTCACCACCTTCATCTCACAACATTAAAATGGGAGGGGGATTCAACAAGAGGGAGCCTACAAACATTAAAAGAATTATGCAACACCCTCAGGATATGGAAATCTTCCGAAATTACCAATGGCTAGGGTTCTTCGAACTATTGAAAGGCTATGATGATGAAATAGCTAAAGAATTTGCAATAGCCCTACAGTCACATTCAGAAGAAAGAGCCACCACTGTGGTAAGAGGACTAGCCATCAATCTATCTCTTGAAATCATAAGCATAGTTACCACTTTTCCCTTAGGAATCAAATGGGTCAATGAAAGAATGCCTATAACTGCAACCAAAAATAATCTGTTCCTACCTGGAGAGAAGTATATTGAAGATAAAAATTGTGTGAGAAGAGAGAACCTCCCGACCCCTAGGATGAAGTTACCTTCCACATCATGAAATTCATCTCTTGTGAAGGCACATTGAGTGTGGTTTATGGGTATCATTTTAGGCTGTTAAATGCACTGAGGTTACAAGGAGAGCTTCCACTCGAACATAGATTAATTTTCCTTCACTTGCTCCTAAACTCCATAACTGATATGAGACATAAAGTGAGGCAAAGGAAGTATCAACACTTGGCCCATCATGGCCTGATAAAATTAATTGTAGATGATGCTTTGAGAAGGCTAAACCTATCTGTATCATGTTCCTCTTTTATAGACATGGATAGGGAAGCCTTTATAGCTACCCAAACAAGGAAAACCTCTACTTATAGCCCTAAAGAAGAAGAAGTAGAAGAGGAGGAAGAAGAGGCAGAAAACAGAGAGGAAAAGGAGGAGATTGAAATTGAGACAGAGAACATAGAGACAACAGAAAGAGAGAAAGAAGAAGCTGAAGGAAAGGAGGAAGTAAAGACTGAGGAAAAACAAGACATATACCCTATTTTAGGCCATGAAACCTCCCTTCAAGACACAAGCATGTCACCTAATGTCACATACCAAGAGGTAGTTTCCACTTTAACTACTTTGAACACACCTGTTAAAACAAAAAGAAAGAGGCAGAAACCTATGTACTTCAGAACTAGGAAGAGTCAGAGGGTGAGACAGGGAAATCCAAAAACTCCCACCAAGAGCCCTATCACCATTTAAGAACCAAAGAAGGAGGAGGAAATCAGATTAGAAGAAGGAAGGGTACAAGAAGTCACTTCACCCATAAGGACACCTGTAACATATATCACAATACATTAAGCCAGATTGGAAACCCACACACCTCATGCAACCTCCACAAACCCTCCAAGGAGTGAGAAGAGTGAAAATCAAGGAGAAGAGAATATTCAGAAAGAAAAATAGAGTTTGCTACAGGAAACTCTATTTTTTCTACATGAAACTCTAGCAAGCACAAATTTGGAGAAAAATGCTTTGGTGGAGGAGGAAAAGATAGCCACAGGAGTGCAAGAGGTCAAGTAAGCTGAGGGCAAGGCACAAGAGGAAATACATGATGAAAAACTGGGAGGAAAATATAATAAAGAAGATACCACCTCACCAAAATCAAATCCCAAAGATGTTGCAATGGTGCCAAACCCTAGCCCTCAACCTAATATGAACTCTTACTACACCTACATTGAGGGGGGTAGATTAATTCCTCATAAATTCACAATTCCTTTGTTTTATTAGATGGAGGAAGAGAGGGCATGCACTCATCATTGGATGAAGCTTTCCACATCTAAGGGAGTGTATGATATATGGGTTATGGAAGGAAAATTAGCTGGATTGGGAAAATATTTATCTTATGTGAGGCTCAGGGAGTCAGTTTTGAAGGAGCAACTTTAGAAAGCACAGACAGAGAATGTAGCACTACAAGAGAAGCATCAACAACAAAAAGGTAAACAAGTGACCACCATGGCAAACTTGTGCATAGAGGCCATTCAACACAGGTATCCTTCAGATTCATATGCAGTTTGCCTTAAGGAGCAGTGGCTCCTCTTTCAAATCAAAACTTTAGCCTCCCATGGATCCTTGCCTTTCCAAAATTGTAGAAATTTCATTGATTTCTGCAATCAAGCTAGCATGGATAACAAGGAAAAAATTGTAGAGTTTTTTATGCATAACCTTGTATTAACAGATTTAAATATTTGAGATGCCAATCCTAGGAAGGGGGATATGCAATTAATGGCCTTAGCATCATGGATGGTAAATGAGGAGACAAGAGCACAAGAGATGAGGAGGGTTATGAGAAGAGAAAACATAGAATGCTTACACATTACGGTAGAACTGTTCAGCCCTAGAGGAGTCATCAATAACCATCTGAAGATTGAAATGGATCCTGAACTAGCTGAAATATACCTCCATACACAAGCTCAATCAATATCCCACTTTGATGATTTTTCTAGGTTGTTGGGAGATGAGTGCATTATGGCTAGCCAGAGAAGATGGAACAACCTCCCTCACAGCCTTAGAAACATGGAATACCATACACTATAAATATTAAGGGGTGCCTTGGAAAGGGCACCATTGTACAAGAGGGCCATGCAGGAAAAAAAGATTCAATGGCTTCATCTAAATCTCAGTCCACCCTTGCTATTAGGGCTGAGTGATGTAAAGGACCAATATGAACAGAATAGAGAAAGGGAAGAAGAAGAAAAGAATGATGGGTTTTACCCTCCCGAGGGGGCTCCCACACTTCTTCCTTGGGAATTCAAAAGGTCCATCAAGGCCTTGAAGGAAATGCAGAAGGAGCATTAGTTGCTCAGAGGATGAGCAACCATTTAGTAGGGGGTGATGATGAGCTCCATAATTAGGTACATTTGGAGGGGTTAATGGTCACATTTTTGCCTTATTAAGTGTCTTTTTCTTGCATTTTAATTATATTATGGTCTAATGATGCTAGTGTAGGTGGTGATTGAGGCTTAACATACTTTGAGTACCTAACATAAGATTAAATACATGAAAATAATGAAGATATGGCATTTTTGTGGAGATTTTGTCATAAAGACTCGGAGTAGATAAAAAGGAGAGATTCTAGAGGGTTTTCCACCCTCCTTAACCCCCAAAGGCAACTAAGGGATCCTCGAGATTCCCTCCAACATCTCGAAATGAAAGGCAACCAAGCAAACTCAGGACCAAGTGCACTCAAGCCATACTTCACTTGGAGTCAAGTGGACTCATCACCTATTTTCTAGGGAGTTGTTGGTAGCCACCATTTAGGTTGAATAGAGCTGAGTAAGAGCTCATTAGGATTATGATTTTGGAGAAATCCATTTGGCTCTTTGCTCTTGTAATAAGTTTTCAAGACGTTTGTATTGATGTAATGAGACTATCTTTTGAAATAAAATGATTATTCAGAATTTTCCTTACTGATCTAGTTCTAGAGAGATAGGCTTGTGGGTTAGGGCCCAACTGGTCTCGATTGAATGTTTTTAGTTTGATATTTATGTCTCTGTAAAATCTTCTCTGGATCATCTACTGGATCAGCTGGATCAAGATCAGGATTTTCTCTCGTGTATCAACCTTTATGAAACTTAACCCTATCATCCAAAGGATCAAATTCCAATGATTTCTTTGTCGTAAACCCAGGGAAAATAAATATTTCGTTCCCCGACAATGATGCCTATATGTTATCACTCTGCCAGATCTCTAAGGCTAAAGAAGAAATCCCAATAGAGGTAACCACAGACCAATATTTTATCTTGGTAGGTAGCCCTACCAAATCGGAGAGGGCTCTCTCCACAAAATCACAGCCAAGAGGGTTGGATGAATTAGGATTTTAGGCTAGGTATGAGTACAGGGGTTTGATTGGTTGATTTGGGTTGCTGGATGAGGATTAGGTCAAAGAGGTTAGGTCAGGGTAAATAGGATTAGGGTTGCAAATATTCAATGGGGCAAGGTAGGAAGAAAACCTAACACTTTAGGGTTTCTTGAGTGGGATGGATCAGACAAGCGAGGAGCTAGAAAGAGAAAGGCGAAGCACGAATTCTTTCTAAACTGAAGAAGATGAACAAACTATGAAGGTTTTCCCAGAGACAGAGCATGAAAGATGAATTCTTCTTTTTAACTTGAAAACCAGCATATCATAGAAATGAAAATTGATCATGTAACAAAACATTCATACATAATGAGACATAAGAAGGACAATGCTAAATTTCAATACGACAAGTATCCCAAAGAAATAGCTGCAACCTTTTCATTAATTTCCTGCAAAATAGATTACACCAGAGTCTATGATCAATGCATCAACATCCAACTTGTGTAATGAGCCAAAAAGTACATGATATAGACCTCAAACAACCTCTCTCAACCTTAGGGGTCGAATCCATGAGAGGAGGATAAGTTCCACCAATAACTGAGCTGAATACCAAGAGTGAAGATAGGTCAAACTGAATCATCCCTCACTTTTTGAAAACTGATTCATTACATGTCATCAAAGCTTTTCACCTAATGTATTTACCCTAGGTAAGTGTAAAAACACCATAATTACATTCACTTCCATAAATTACATAAGTAAAAAGATGATTTCTTAAGGTGAAAATCAAAATTGCAGAGAAAACTTGGAAAAATCGGACACCAGTGAGGAGCGCAGCGCCAGTGTCAGGGGCGCCCTCCATCTTGCAGCTGAGTTTTGGATGGGTTGCAAGTGTCCAAACTGAGATCAGGATAGCTCATTGTAAATATTATCCAGTATACCTTCCAGATCTGTGCTTGGTTTGCAGAGTTGAATTTATTTGACCTCCCAAAAAGTGATTCTCCCAAGACTGATCAAGAGCGCAACGTCAAGGTGAAAAAGGAGGCAGAAATGTGATATTTTGAGTGTTTTTTGACTTTTTCACCTGCCATTTTGACCAAACAAAGCTAGAAATTTGGTTGACCTGCATTTTTTCCCTGCTCTGAATCCAATGGTGGTCTCCTTTTGACCAAAATATGCCTCAAACAGAAGCACAATTCCTAGGGCGTTGCGCTCCTGAGAGTCCAACTGTCACATGACTGTCCACGAATGCACAAAAACTTCAAAAATTTGCAAATATGTATCAAAAATTGCCAAAATTTGTTGAATGGTTGCTACTGATGAGGGTTGGGCATGGAGTGAGGCTTCAGCAAGGATATCAAGCCTTATTTTCTCTTCTTGCATGGTTAGGGTTTCAATTTTTTCATTGGCTTTCTTAAGTTTTGACCTTGCAATTTTGTTTCTCTTGGCATAATGATTTGCCATCCTTATCTGAATATCATTGTTTTTCTTGGCCCTTTTCAACAACTTCTCAAGGTGGTGATTTATTTTCTGAAGCCAAATTTCTTTATTCTCATTGATTACAACTGAAAATTGCTCATTAAGAGTGACCTCATCTGCTAGTTCTCTTTCTTTCTGCCTTTCTAGTTCTAGGGCTCTTTTCAAACCTCTAGTCCTTGGACTTCTTCTTGGCACTCGTTATTCTGTTTCATCTAGGACACCGTATTTTTCTAGTGTCTCTTCAAGTAAGACTTTAGCTTTTTCTGCTTCTCTTTGAGCTTTGATGAATTTCACTTCATCAATGAAGTTTTTGGTCTTTAGTGGCTGGTTCTCTTGCTCAAGAAAGGTAATGACAAATTTAGATCTATCAAGATTAGTTTGTAGCTCTCTAATCTTGGCTTTTTTTCCCTTGATGACTGTGCTAGTGATTCTAGAATCATCTTGCTGATCCAAGTCAGCAAGGTCAAACTCCATTTCTGTCTCATGAATATTTTCCTCCTTATGCCTGATCTCTTCCTAAATATCTGCCTTTGTCATCTTTTGCTTTCCTTTGTCTACCTACTTTGCCGATGAAGAAGGCAATACCCATTCCACAATCTGTGGAGCAAGCACTTGCCTATGACCTCTCTGATATGTTTTTGCCAATGTCTCTATCTCAACCACTTTGGTCTTTTGAATCTCACTAATCTTAGCCATGCTAGATGACCCAATATGAGTGTGAAATGGTGATGAAATGGGTGAAGTAGTTTGAGCTGATGTAGAGGTAGGTACTATTAGCTGAGATGGAGGAATGGATGTGGAAGGATGAGATGGCGGAGGAACAACTTGATCATGTTGAATTGGTGGAGCAGTAAAGATATCATTAGCTATGAAAGTGTGCCATGAGATGTTCAATTGATTGAGGTGATAGAGGACAATGATCTTGATGAGAGAGTGGTGAAAATGAATTTTCATGTACTGGTCATAATCTCTCTTTTGAACAATGTATTCCATTTTGTCAATGTTCCTGAAGAGATAATACGGTATGTTGAGCATTTTGACCCTTTTGAATTGAATTAATAACAGGATATGGTATGTGTAGAGCCTAGAGAACCTTCATTCAAAAGAAAATTAATTCATGATGATTTTCATCATGGGGGCATACCTTTCCAAGAGGTAAGAGAAAGGAAAAAACTTCTTTCCTTCATTCTTGTACCTATTCTTGTACCTTGGCTTGATGTATGACTCATATTAATGATATTCCAAGTCTTTTGCCTTGTACCAATTTTCACCAACATTTTGAATTTGAGTGGCAGCTACTATGATGGCTGAGGATACTGTGAAAGTGACACTAGCAAGGGTTACCTGGTTGTCATGAATATTAGAGATGAAAATCCTGCTCAAAACAGGGTGATGTTCGACCCTTTGTATTTTTTCACAAAAGTCAAAGCATCCTACATGCTTGAAACATGTCACAACCATGGGATAGGCCATGAGTCCTTTGGTGTTTGTAGGTTCATGTCTAAGGATCCTCCCTCCTTTATGTGGCCTCCTCTCTTCCCTTTCTTCTTCCTCACTGAATTATCTATTTTCTTCTTCCATAGTGTCTTGGCTAGAAACCCTAGGGAGATGAATTGGGAGTGAAATGTAGGTTTTGGGAGTGGGGAATAGGATGGAAAAAATTAGGGAGATGGGGGAAGGGATTATTAAATTGAGGGAGGTGATAACGAGTAGAAATGTTGTGGGATTTGGGAATATGAAATTTATTACAATTATGGGGATTTGGGAGCCTGGGAAATTGAAATACCTAGGTCTTAGTCTTTAGGGGATAAAGGGTTTTGGGGAAGGGATATAGTGAAATAGGAGAGGGAAAGGTTAGTTGTAATGTGAGAAGGGTAGTGGAAGTCTTAGGAAGTGTAATTGAAAATTAGGAGTGGAACTAGGGTTTATAACAAAGAAAACACCAATTTTTTTATAAAACCTTCAAACACCATGAAAATTTCAGTTGAGGAATGCTAAGGGATAGAAATTAGGTGTTACTTGCTGGATGGCGAAGGAAACCAATGTTGAAGGTTTAGAGCGATGTCACTTAGTTTTGGAGCTCACTGAGAAAGTCAAGAAGGTGTGCATCACCTGTGGGAGGAGTGCAACTCCTCTCTGCCAAGAGCACAGTGCCTGAAGGCTATGCGCAGCGCGACCAGTCGAGGAGCGTAGCGCTGCCACTTTTATCCCAATTTCACTCTCTAAATTTTAAAATTGTACTGTGGAGATGGTTGCTCGATGCTGTAGGGGTCAAATGAGGATGGATTTGATGTCTTGAGGGATTTTATACTTGCTGAATTGTGATTTTTATGCTTTTGGAGCCCAGTTTGCTATGTTAAAATTCACCTTTAAACTTCACAATTAAACCCTTTCACTTTGATTTCTTTCCTTTGATAATTGATCATTTTAATGGACTAGGAACTCTTTGCACTTTGATATTTGCTTTCTTGGCATGTGGAACTCTGAGTTGGAAACTTGGGAACCTTCTACTTATTACATATTAAATGACATAAAATTACAAAATAAAAATAAAATTTACATCTTTTTGGAATAAAAATTACATTTTAGGATGAAAATCACAACTTTGGAATCAAAATTACATCTTTGAAATGATCTTTACATAGTAAAGAGATGCTATTTTTTTCATTCTCCTACTTTGCTGGCTTTATGCAATGGAAATGGTGTGTTTAATGGACCTTAAAAAACCCTAATTTCCTAATGGCAACCTTGAAAAACCCTAAAAGACCTAATGAGACCTTGATGGACTGAACTTCACAATGGCATGAATGATGTGATGAAATGATGATTTTGACTTTATGGATGATGTACAGTCAGAAAGGTATGAAACTATTCCAGAAAGTAATCAAATTTGAGGAAGAGTGATGTTTTTAGACTAGGGCTACCATCAGTGACTATTTTTTTGCATGACCTAGTGGAATGATAAAAAAAATTATGAGTGGGTCTCCTAAAATGATATTAAAAGATGATTTTTTATCACTTATGACAGGATGCAAATACTGACACTAACATTGGCCTTATTGGGGATGATAGCTCTGAAACAGGTGTAAAGAACCACAAAACTATGGATTTTGCACACCAGTGCCTATTCATTGGGCCAATACGGTAAAAAAATTCAAACTAATAACATGGCTGAAAAATGATAACTCAGAAAAATAGACTGAATCAAGACAAAATCAAATGACTTGAATTTGACTCAATACTGACTTACTTGACTGAAAACTGAACTTTTGAAAATGGTGGAAAGTTAGTGAAGCTCCATGGCCTTCACTTCGAGCTTCTAACTCCAGTGATTCTCTACTTCACACTTGCAGAAAATGTAACTGATATTTATAATGAAATGGAAAATTGATTGAGAAATGTACTTCAAAAAATATTGTGTTTAAGGAGCCTACCATTTACTGGTCCTCCTAAACACTCTTTTCCATTCATCTCTTCAAGAAAATAAACATTCCGTCCACGGGAAGCTGCAATTTGATATGGCCCTTTCCATAAATGCTCAAATTTTCCATGCTTACCCTTATCCTCATTTCTGGCATCCCAACAAAGTACTACGTCTCCAACCTTGAAGTTATCTTCCTTTGTTTTCCGGTCGTAGATATTATTTATCTTGTCATGGAGTTTTTAAGTATTCTGAAATACTTCATCCCTTGTTTGTTGAAGGTGTATCATCTGATTAATCTGGCGCTATATGTCATTTTCCTTAGTCCTCGCTTCTTGCAAAAATTTCATTTCCGAGACTACTAATGATGTTAGAAAAACATAGTATCGACACCATACACAACTTGAAAAGGAGACATGCCAATGTAATTCTTATTACTTACCAAGTCTACCCACAAGGCATTAATCAACTTCTTATGCCAATTCTTTTTATTTTCTTCTAACATTTTCTTAATGATGCTAATCAAGGATTTATTGGAGGACTCCACAAATCCATTACCTTACAGGTAGTAAGCTGTAGAGTGTCCCAAATTAATGTTATTTATATCACAAAACTCAATCATATTTTTAGACTTGAATGCTGCGACGTTATCTGTGATAATCTTAGTAGTACAACCAAAACGGGAAAAAAATATTAGTTTCTAAAAACTGAATGATGACATAATTTGTTGCTTGCCTGGTCAGGATTGCTTCGATCCACTTTGTAATGTAATCCGTGGCTATCAATATCCACTTGTGTTGTGCGGGTGATGCTTGGCGACTCTTGCCTATGAAATCTAGGCCCACTGCTGAACTGATGCATGTAGAGGTAATGGGAGAAGATTTCTCTTACCCTGAAAAACTTGACATTTGTGGCAGCTTATTACTATTTTTTAGACATATGCAAAAAGTGTCGGCCAATAATATCCCGCTCTTAATATTTTATTGGCCGTGGTCTTCCAATATAGGTGGCCTCCACAATGTCCTTTGTGGAAGTCATTCATCACTTCCTTAGATTCTGCTTCGACCAAACAATTTAACAACACACCTCCGGGATCCTTCCAGTAAAGAGAATTATCCAATATGAAATACTTTGAAGCTTTGAGCTTCAAACATCTGCCTTGAATCTTTGTCATGCCTACAAGAAGATTTAGGTGTTGCAAAACATAAACAATATCAGAATATCGCGGGGATGTCAAAAATATTTCAGATACTTGAATGAGATTCACTTCTTCTTCATTTTCGGACAAGGTTGAAATAAGGTTGATGTCTAGAGCATGGAGGTTTGAATCAACCATGAGCTTGGCTAAGCCCTGACCTTTGATCAACTTGGTGGGCTTGATCTCAAGGTCATATTCTAGTAAAGCTCCTATCCATCTCCCTCTCCTACCTTCTGGGTTTGTCTGCATGAGAAATTATTTTACAGTTGCATTAGGTACATAGGCAAGAGTATGTGAATGTAATATGTAAACTCTGAAATCTTTCAGGGCTTTTACCAAAGCCAAAGCCTGTTTATCTATCATGTTGTACCGTAGGGCTACGTCTTTGATATTGCGACTGAAAAATGAAATTGGTAGCTCTATTTTATCCCTTTTCTGCATCAAGACTGCTGCCATAGTGTGCTCAGAAGAAAATGAGAATATTATGAAATCAATAGTATAATCACGACTTATCAAAATAGGGGCAGTAGTCAAGGCAAACTTTACTGAGTTGAAAGATTTCCGGTCATCTTCAGACCACTTTACATCACTATCTTTTTTCAACATATTTGTCAACTCTCTAAGATGCTTGGCCAAATTAGGAATGAATATACGTAAGAAATTCATCTTATCACTGAATGCTTGTATTTTATTTTTGCTGCGAGGGAAATCAATCTGTTGAATTTCTTCAACATGAGAAGTATCAATCCGGATCACATCCTTGGAGATGATGTGACCGAGAAGTTTTTCCTCCTCCATGGAAAAAATGCTTTTCTTTGGGTTGAGAGATATTCTGAATTTCCTGCATCTCTCAAAAATAATTCTTAAATGGTGAAAATGTTCATCATAAAAATGTGAAAACATTGCCAAGTCATCTAAATAGACAACCAAGAAAACATCTTTTTCATCGGCGAATGCTATGTCCACGGCTGGCTGAAATGTGGCCCCTGCATTTTCAAACCAAATGTAATCTTTGCATATTTGAACATGACCCAAGGTGTAGTAAATATTGTCTTGTCCTGATCATCATCGTGTACCAAAATTTGGTTGTATCCCGAATAGCCATCCAATAGTGACATCCAGGAAGAACTGAAAAGTCTTTGACAGATGTGATCCATCTTAGGAAGTGGATAGGTTTCCTTGAGGGACACTTTGTTCAAGTTTTTGAAATCTATGTAGAGCCAGATTTCTCCAGTATTCTTTCTTACTTGGACCAAATTATAAATCCAATCAGAGAATCTGATCGGGACAATAATACCGGACTTGATGGCAGCAATCTGGGATTTATCCTTCTCAACTTTTTCCGAAAGAGCTTTTGAACGGGCTTAATCAGAAAAGTGTGGTGAATGATGTTCTTTTCATACACCTTTAAATCTGCATATTCCCATGCAAAAACATTAGAAAATACAAAAATTAATTTAACATATTCAACCTTTACCTCTTGACATACACCTTGGAGAAATTTATTTACCTGCTTATCATCCCAGAAAACCTACCAATACCACAAGTTATCGGGAACAATGGGCCGACGTTTCACATGAATCTCAAACTTCTTGTTTGAATAGGTGGGGATCTTAAAATTTCCTGCATATTTATCTAATGAATATGCCATGAGATTTTGATTCCTTGGCACAACTGTAAGTATACACTCCTGAAACATCTTCAAAATATCTAGTGCAACATTCCTATATTGTCTCATTCGAGGATGGTTACCTTGATATTCACCTTTAACTTGTTTGATCACAAGTTCTGAATCACCATACACATCAATCCTTCTTGCACCCAATTTCTTCAAGATCTTTAGGCTAGTAACCAGTGCTTCATACTTTGCCTCATTGTTAGTGCAATCAAAAGCTAACTTGTAAGAGCATAATCTAACATTTGTAGGAACCTTACCAGGCCGATGAAGAGGGCCATTGAACCAAATTCCAATGCCTACCCTGAATTTTCCCAAGGCACCATCAAATTCCATGGACCCCAAACTATTTTCATCCTCCAAGTGTTGAAACTCTGATTTCTATTTTGGCTCAATTCGTTGAACTGTCTCTTCATGTTTTTCTGGACTTTCTTCCACTTTATCTAATGGTTGTTCTGAATTTTTATCTGCTTCATCTGATGGCTATTCTGATGAGCTTGGCAGATTCACTTTTTCCTTTTTTATAATTTCTCTGATGCAATTATGGATCTTTGGAACATCTTCTACATTTACATGTTGGTTATCTACATCATTTAAGCCGCTATCATTAAACAAAATGAATGACTCTAAATCTGTATGTACACCATTTATCGAATGAATGTTATTCTTTTATTTGCTTGTGATCATATATTTCATCTTTGTGTCATGGTACAATTTTCTCAATTGCCCGAAAACAGGGATAGTTGCATAAGAAAAGTCTAATTGCAATATGCCTCTCAATTCCCCCCCCCCAAAAGGATCTTGACAACAACATGCCAAACCGTGGCGGTATGTCAGCTACTACCACATCCATTAGAACATTCTTTGCCGGAATCGGCTCTAGGGAGACTACCAAATCTTTAATAAGACAAATACAATAGACTCTACTTGAATCAAAGGAGTATAAGTCATGGTAGGGACGAGTGATGTCAAGGCCCAAATTTTCCATAATGGCTTTTGGAATTATATTGTGGGAGGCTTCGGAGTCTAACATGGAATTATGTAAAATGCATTGGTGGATTCTTAGAATCAAGTAAAAAGGAGGAACGTCATTTTCTTCTAACTGACCATCAATAACAGGACCAAAAATGAGTTCGATATGATCATCTTTGAAATTTACCATGTCGGACAAAGGATCTACTTTAAGCATCTTGGTAACATGGGACTTATACTGGTTATTCTTAACTAGCTCAGTCAAAAGTATGGACACTTTTAATTTTTAAATTTCAGTTTCTAGACTGAAGGAAGTAGATTTATTTACCTCTTTGATTGTAGTGTCCCGTCTGTCAACATGGTCATTTGCTAGAGTTTATTTCTTTTGATTGTCCTTTTCCTTATTTACTGAACTTGTGGATGGTTGATTTACCTTGTTTTGATTCATGACTGCAAGCTCTTTTCCCTTACTCTGATTACCTGGAGGATTATGCTTTGTTTGAGTATCTTTCTACTGAGATGATATCTTCTGAATGGGATTAACTGACGCAACTATGCTTCTCAATGAAAGCTGCCTATTTTGTGAACTAAGTGCATTTAGGTATCCCCACTGATAATCATTTGATTCGGTCTCCAACTCATGATCATTGGCAAGAATGAAATCACCATCCTTAGGCTCCTCTTTCTTTTCAAAATACTCTTAATCTTCCTTTAAAAACATAGGCAAACCAGCAACCTTGAAAAGGATATTTTCCTCAACAATTCTGTCTTCATCTTCTTCTTCTCCTTGAGCATAGTTTTCCTGCAAGGGTGTCATGATTTTCTATTTTTTGTGCTAGTTACTCAGGAGCCCACTGTTCTCTCTGCTTGATCCTTAACTGAGGCTATTGTTGGCCTCTGTAGTTAGGATTTCTGACCTCAGGCTATGTCTTAGTGATGGACATCCTGTCAACCATCATTTCAATAATCCTTATCAATGTATCCATCTTAGCATCGAAAGATGAGGTGGATGGTTAATATTTAATAGTAAATCTTCTCTCATTTCTAGCTCTAGCTCTCTTCATCAACATATTTGCTTCACGTTGACCGTGTTCTTTTGCATATATTCCAATGTAGATGAATTTCTTTCCCTTAGTTTGTAATCCATATCAGGATCAAATGAATCTGGATAACGTATGAGAGCTAAGCCTGGGGGAGGCTTGATCTCAACGGGAATTGAATTATAGGTTATATTGAAGAGAGTATTGAAATCTTGGACTGATTCATTAGGATTTTTCTTTATGGTCTCATCCTCAGAAAGCAACTGTAAATGGTTTTTCTTTACTTCTCATCTGGCTATAAATGCATCAATCAACTAGTCTGGAGTGGCAATGGAATTAGCAGTTAAGGATCTAAACCAAACTTTGACATCTCCAGAGAAGCTTTGGGCTATAATCCTCATTTTGACATTGTCAACATCAACTTCCTCCAATTATACGAAGTCAATGACCTTAAAAATGTATTGATTTGAAGATATGGTAGAATTTTCATCAAACAAGGGGAGTCTTTGGCCATAACCCTGAGGTAAATCATTCAATTGAGTAGGTAAGATAAGTGGGGTAAATCTTGCCATGATTCCTATTGAGTGAAGTGGTGGATTGACAACAAGAGGGATTAGCTGAATAGGTAGTGGAATAGCAGTTGTAGGTATTAAAGTAGTGGGTATAAATGATGAGGTCGAGGGTGTAGATGAAAAAGTAACAACTGATTGAGGTTGAGTTGAGACACGTATTTCCTCTTGATGGTAGAATTGGATCCAGTATTTGATATCAAGGTCTGATTCGGGTTTAATCTCTTCAAAGAACCAATCTTTCAGAGGACTAATGTCTAATCCAGACAATGACTTGACCTCAAATAGTCTTAAAGGATCGAAGACTATGTCAAGAGACAATAGTTTAGCAGGCAGAGAAACAGATCTTACCAATGGAATTGGTCCCGAATGAATGTTTGTAGTTTGATATCCATGTCTCCTAAAAATCTTCTCTCGGTCATCTACTGGATCAGCTGGATCATGATCGAGATTTTCTCTCATGTATCTTCTCGAAGCCAGCTCTACAATATTGACACTGCAATTATTGAATCAAATTTTTTGAAACTTAACCCTATCATCTAAAGGATCAAATTCCAGTGATTTCTTTGTCATACACCAAGGGAAAATAATTCTTTTGTTCCCTGGAAATGATGCCAGCATGTTATCACTCCGCCAGATCTATAAGGCTAAAGAAGAAACCCCAAAAGAGGTAACCACAGACCAATATTTTAGCTTGGTAACTAGCCCTACCAAACCGGAGAGGGCTCTCTCCACAAAATCACATCCAAGAGGGTTGGATGAATTAGGATTTTAGACTAGGTATGGGTATAGGGGTTTGATTGGTTGATTTGGATTGCTGGATGAGGATTAGGTCAAAGATGCTAGGTCAGGGTAAATATGATTAGGGGTGCAGAGATTCAACGGGGCAAGGTAGGAAAAAAACCCAACACTTTAGGGTTTCTTGAGTGGGATGGATCATACACGTGAGGAGCTAGAAAGAGCAAGGATAAACATGAATTATTTCTAAACTGAAGAAGATGAAAAAACTATAAAGCTTTTCCTAAAGACAGAGCATGAAAGATGAATTTTTAATTTTAACTTGAAAATGAGCATATCATAGAAATCAAAATGGATCATGAAACAAAACATTGATACATAATGAGACATAAGAAGAACAATGCTAAATTTCCATACTATATGTATCCCAAAGAAATAGTTGCAACCTTTTCATTAATTTCCTGCCAAATAGATTACATTAGAGTCTTTGATCAATGCATCAACATCCAACCTGTGTAATGAGTAAAAAATTACATTATATAGACCTAAAACAACCTCTTTCAACCTCAAGGGCCGAATCCATGAGAGGAGGAGAAGTTCCACCAAAAACTGAGCTGAATACCTAGGGTGCTACCCCCTAAACCCCCATAGGGGGGATTACACCCCTTGCTACACATCGCACACTTTGCAACATTCAGGGATAGTTACAGAAAGAATATAACACATACAAAATAATTAAGCTCTAGACACTATTAAAATGTAGCAAGACAAGTCTTCATTTGACTAGTGCCTTATTCAAATGGAGAAATTTGTTTTTCTGCATCAGTGGGATGAATTGGATTGCAGTTAGCTAGAGTAACATGGATTTGTCTCCTAGTTAAGTTAGTAAATTCGAGTTATAGGGTAGAAGTAGAGTTGTACATGGGTTGATTGCTAAAAATTAGCAATTAGTGGAGTTATTGTTAGTTAAACTCAGTTAGCTGAGCTCCAGTCTTTAGTGGATTCATTAGGAGTTCAATTGAGTAGTTATAACAATTTTTAACTCACTGATCTCTCAGTTAACTGATCAATTTACTAAAAATAAACTCAGTCATGCATGGAATTTTAATTTCCTAGTTGGAGTGGAGGAAAAGGCACATTGAAATTATGAATTGTATACTAGCTGAGTGTACAAAATTTTGCATTGAGCAGGTGGTCAATTCCACTAGCAATTGCGCAAGGAAATAAATAGTTTACCTATTATTTAGGAGCTAATTTCCTCCTAGATTGTTTAAGAAAATAGGAGGAAGGCTAAGGATTGAATTGGCTAAGTGTTGGTTAGAGCAGGTTAGTGAGCAGGAGATCAAAATTGCAATGTAGGGTGTGCTTTAGGATTGAAACAAGTCATTGTAATTGATCCATATTCTCATTTGAATTAATGCAAAGCAACATATGGGTTTTTCCTAGTTGGTTTCCCCTATAAAATCATTGTGTTCCTTGTGTTTTTATGGTTGCATGTTATTGCATGTGTTTCTATTGTGTTTTTTCCTTTCTGCGGAATAGTAGAAACAAATTGTGTCTCTTGTTTTTAGCTCGAATTCATTAGTGGAAAATTTCTTGCAATTTCTACATGGTATCATAGCATCAGAAGACTACATAGAAACCTTTTTCAATATTCTCTTTTAGAGAAATATTGATTTGTATAATTTTTGGTGAAGATTCTCTTTTGTGTGGGAAAAATGTCTTTCAATGGATTGAGGCTTGAGAATGCATTGGAGGGAACTTCAAATTTTTGTTCTTGGAAAGAAAATATCCAAGTTGTCTTGGATGAAAATGGAGCACGGGAATATACACAAATTGATATTCTGAAACCAACAACATCAGATGCATAAGCACTTTTTCAGTGGAAGAAAGACACAACGAAGATGGGGATATTTGTAGTATATACAGAGACACTTCATAACTATAGAGTGTATTTTCCCTCACTCAGGATGACATTTTTGATGAGGATAAGGCTATGAGAAGCTATCTAGAGTGAGAGATGAGTATTCCACCAGAGGAGGAGCTTATAGCTCCAAAGGAGGAGCCTCAATCAGAGCCTTAGGATGTTGTGGAGTAGCCACATGTGGAGGAACATAAAGTAGGAAGAGTTGAGGCACCCACTCAACCAAAATCTTCCAGAGAGGGGAGGAAGAGAAGTAGAGAGGTTGACAGGTTGGTGCAATATGCACAGGAGAATGTGGGAGCTCCTACATCCTTGCGTAGGTAGAGTAAATCAATAGATAGTTATAATGGTTATATGACACTCATGATAGACATCATTATTTTGACCCTTCTTCATTTGAAGAGGAAGTTCCCAACGAGTATGGGTAGTTGCCATGGTGGATGAGTATGACACCATCATGAAGAAAAAATCTATGGGAGGTGGTGCCAAAACTAGAGAACAAGTCAGTGGTTGGTTCCAAATGGATATACAAAGTGAAACATGTAGAATATGGGAGTATCGAGAAGTAAAAGGCCAGATTTTTGGTCAAAGGCTTCTCACAGGTAGAGGGAGTTGATAATGAGGAGAAATTTACCCTAGTGCCTAGCTAGTCCTCCATCAAAACCATTCTAGCATTAGTTGCGCAGATGGGGTGGAAGATCTACCAGATGGATGTGAAGACTATGTTCCTTAATGGAGTGGTTGAGGAATAGATTTACATATAACATCCCAAGGGATTTGAGACATTTGACATGGAGACACATGTGTGCGGACTCAGGAGATACCTTTATGATATAAAGAAAGAATCCCATTTTTGTTAGAATATGATAGACACATATCTCATTGGAATGGGCTTCACCAAGAGTGAAGCAGTTGTGAATCTCTACTACATTGTGGTAGATGGAAAATTGCTCATTCTAGTCATGTATGTAGATGAATTGATACTGACAGGGGATGAGAAGTTGTTGTATTATTGCAAGGAGGACCTCGTAAGAGATTTCAAAATGAAGGACATGGGATTGACACACTATTTGTTGGGTGAGGGCTAACTTGGTCCAATTTTGGTCAAAAGACTCCACAACTCAAGGAGCGGAGTGTGTGGTCCATCGAGCATAAATCAACTAAGCAAAGTTTATTTTGT
Source organism: Pinus albicaulis (assembly GCA_034641835.2). Classification (NCBI taxonomy): domain Eukaryota; kingdom Viridiplantae; phylum Streptophyta; class Pinopsida; order Pinales; family Pinaceae; genus Pinus; species Pinus albicaulis. Next base: position 156,598 of record JAXQQM020063480.1, on the reverse strand, counting down.
TATTTTTGAGTTCGCCCATGGTATGTGGACCATGGTATTGTAAGATGTAAAGGCTAGATAAAGTAATGTCATAATGGTCAAAGAAATATAATAAAATGAATAGATAGATCCATGTATTGAGTCTTTAATTTGCGCTATTTTTTGTGTTTTGGGCCAAAGGGAAGGCTCCCCAGCTATGTGCACGGAGGCCTTGGTCTGCAGCTATGTGCGTAAACCACCTGCAACTTTGTGTGTGGGGTGAAGAAGGATTGTATTGAAAAGATTCATCATTAATAAAGAGAAGGAAGGTTCTGAAATATTTTTGTGTTATTTGCACAATTTGTTTATTATCTATATTTGAAGTTGTTTTATGCATCGCGAAGTATTGTATATTTTTTTATGCATAGAGAGGTATGTCATAATGTTTATATGTGTTATATTGTATTGAATATTGCATGATAGTGATAAAGGCACAATGCACAATAATATTAAGTGATGAATAGGGCATATATTATGAAAGTAGATAATTGCCTCCATGTAGTCCAAAATAGCATAAGAGAGAATTTTAGTTGTAGAGCCACATCCTATTGTCCCTCTAGATGTAGAAACCTGGTTCTGACATCCCCCAATATTGCCTAAGGTGAGACTGTGATCTGCGCTATAGGTTGTTGCCGAAAGGGCCAGTAATAGAGGGTTTTTTTGGTTGCACAACAAATGTGAACTTGGGTCAAGACCCCTTTGATCCAAAAAATGGTTCCGTTTCTAGGACCAGGATATGACTGAGGGATATGTGGATGTGGCATTTGACTAAGAAAGAAATACAATATTGGGTAGAAATGAAAGAACGAGAGTTCGCAGCTCAAGAAAACAGAAATCCACAACTGTCGACTGAAGCTTGGTTGCATAGGTATATTTTTACAAAAGAACACAAGATTTTATTCGTGACACTTGCTAATGAACTGCATGAATGGTTATCAAGGCTGACTGAGAACAAGACCTATTTTAAGAACGGTGAGCCTACTGCGTTGAGCCCTGAATTGTTATAATGACTCAAGGAGAATGATAACAAGATCTCAAGAGTTGTTGATTTCTGGATCGATAATAACCTGGGAGGATTTATTATTGAATTCACAATAGACACTTTTGTATCTTACAACAAAGCTGAGCGAATATTTTTTAAGGGTACGCAAGGTAAGTATCTGAAATCTTTGAAGTTGGGAATCAAAATGATTTTATGTGAAAAGGGTGTACGAAGAATGCAGTCATATTAATGTTTGGGCTTAATTCTGGAAGCAGATCTACGTGAAGTGGAAAATAATACAGAGTAGATAAAAAAAATACATTGAGATTGATTACAGTTCTTTTTTGAGTGGGTTTGAGAGAAAAGGAGAAATAATTAACCCCAATACCCCTAGAGGTGCATCGCTGTTGATCAACGATTGTCATTGATGTCAACCCAAGTAGCACCAGGGGCTAACCCAATATTGCATGGGAATTTTGACCTACCAATTAATATATTCTGGGTCAATAATGATTTTGATGGTTTCTACTTGTCGAGATGTTTCCGTTGATATATGGCACGCCATGTAATTCTTCACGGTTTGAGAGATATTCATGTTTGAAGTTTGTACCCCCAGTTAGTGGGCTAAAACCCCAGGGGGTTGGGGCATGGGTCATTGAAAAGTCATAATTAATATTTTTTAATCTCCTAAAATCCCTCCCACGTTCACTTGTTGAAGCCCCTCTCAACTTAACCATTCATATAAATTGTGATCTTCATTTCCTCCATATGCAAGGGATTCGACCATATGAAACAGGTCATCGTGGAATTTTCGATCTAAATTTTTTTTCTATGAAGGTTCAGAAGCTAAAATTTTTATGAGGCAAAGATGAAATCCTGAGGAAGCTGTAGTAAAAATTTCAGATCAAGGTGCGCAATATGTTTGGAGATATGATCTGTGGAAGTCAGGGTTTTTGAAGGCTCCTGAAATTCATCTCAAAAGAGTGACCTTGGTAAATTCGTCATAACTCTCTCTCTGTGTATCGGATTAGAATTCCGTAAAAAGTGGCAGATAGTGCACAGTCTTTAATTTTTTCTCTATAAATTTCAAAGACAAATGAAGAAACAGTGACACGTGGCACGCCGTACAAGTGCGCTCTGCTGAAACAGTCCATAATTAGGGCATTGTGATAAATTGGGTATAACTCTCACTTGAAGACTCCAAATTGGGTAAGACCTGTGGCATTGGAAAGATGACTCAGAGGACTACTACAGGACTAAAAATCAGATATTGAGGATCTAAAATAACAAAGATACACCAAATTCAATATCGAGCTCCTAGAAGGAAAGAAAAAGTTAGATCATGTGTTGTCAAGGATTGCAAAGGACCAAACTTTCTACGGCAGAAAAGCAAAGAAAGGTGCAGTAGAGGGTAGCATGACAAGAGCAGCAACCAAGGTGCATAACAACAATAGGAAGTTCATCATATGAAGTCTTCAAGTGGGCAGCACTGCATACAATCATTGTAAAGGTATCATTGTACTTAGTCATTGTAAATACATTATTGTACAAATTGTACTACTGTCTATTTGCCGAGGGTTGAAGAGGCAGTGTTGGGAGGTCTAGGATCATCATTAGGTGGTTGTGTCAAATTTGGGGTTATATCTTCTTCTTCTGCATCATTCTATATCATTGTAAAGTGGACCATTTTCCCTGGTATGGGAGTCCATTCTTCTTTTATTCTTCTATAGGGTGGTGGGGTGGTGCTAGGGTGAGTTGTAGCTCATTGGGTGTTGGGGCATTCGTTCAGTTGACTACTGAAGAATCTCGGGCGTTGGAGTGTCCATCTAGAGGGAGCTAGAGAAGAATGCTTTTCTAGATTCTAGGAAGTTGGAGCTTTATTTTCAATTGGAGTTGAATATTAAAGAATTATTAGAAAAGCATTAGGTGGTTTTTGTCTCGGAGTAGGTTTCCACCTTAAAAACTGTGTGCATTTTTGTTCCTCTTGTTTGCTACTATCATTGTACAAACACTGATAATAATTGAAGATTAAATAATGCTCTCATTGTAAGGAACACTGATTCACCCCTCCTCTCAGTATTTCCAACAATTGGTTTCAAAGCTTGGTTCCTTCAATAGCAGTTTAACAGCTGGAAGGAGGTCATGGAGCATACCAAGAATGGTGTACCTCTATTCAATGAAAATAATTATGCACTCTGGAAAGGAAGAATGGAGGTCTATCTCTTGGTGCAAGGTTACGAAGTATGGGACACTGTTCAAAATGGATTTACATCAACCGCGGATGAAAAAGGTAAGAAGAATTTGGTAAATGATGCAAAAGAAAAGAATATTATTATCAGTGGACTTATTGAATCTGCTTATCATAAGGTGTTGGGTTGTAAAACCGCCAAAAATGTATGGGACAAGCTTGAGAATATATATGCGGGTGACTCAAATGTCAAAGAAGCAAAGCTTCAAATCTATAGAGAAAAATTTGAGCAACTCAGAATGAAAGAAGATTGCAACATTGCTGCATACTTCCAATACGTTGATGAAATAACCAATACTCTAGAAGGATTGGGAGAGCTAGTTGACGAGAAGACTATTATACGAAAGATTCTTAGAACATTACCAGGGAGATTCAACCCAAAGGTATCGGTCTTAGAATATAGTGCAAATTTGGACAAACTCAGCAAGGAAGAATTACATGGAGTTCTCATAGCATATGAAATGAGACTTGATGAAGAAGAGGGTACTTCGCATCTAGAAACTGCGTTCATTACATCTAAGAAAACCAATAAGGATAAACAACCTTCAATTGAAAAGACATGCAGCTGCAAGTGTGAAGAAAATGGAGATGATGAAGAATATGCTTACTTCACGAGAAAACTAAAAATTGGTAAGGGACAATTCAAAAGTAAACTTCCATTGATATGTTTCAGCTTTAATGAGGTTGGGAATTTTGCATCAAAATGTCCAAACAAAAGTAATGGCAACTCAAAAGGACAGAAAGGATTTAATAAATTCAACAAGCAAGGATCCAAAAGGAACTTTCTCTCTAAAGAAGATAGCTCATCATCCGATGAAGACAATGACAGTGAAGAAGAAGCCAATGAGAGAGTATTGTTTATGGCCAAGCACAATAAATAATAGGTATCAAACAACGAAGAAGAAGGATGGACCATAGAATAATTTTATGAGGAAGCAATCAAAGTTATAAAAGATCTCAAGGCAGAGAAGATCCATTCCAAAACTCTTGAAGAACAAGTTCAAGGTCTAAAAATTGAAGTTGAAGAACACAAATGCATTGAAGAGTCACTTCAAAAGAAGTTGGAAGAAAGAAACCAAGAAAGGGAAGAATTAGAAGCTGAAGTAGTCTTGCTACGTGAGGAAGTGAATAAAGGAAAAACTATCCAAAACTATGCCAACAGCTCAAGGGCATTGGAAGAACTCATCAACAATCAACGATCTTACAATGACAAAATTGGCATCGGTTACAAATAAGAAGAAGCAGGACCTTCTACAACAAAATACAATGAACCTATGATATCTGACATGCATGTAGACTTCATTGGGCAAGATTCACAAGAACAACGTTGGAAGACAATTCCTCGATGAAAATTTCCATCCAGGTACAAGCATATTTTTTATGGCTACTGTTATTCATGTGAAAAATTTGGTCATAAAGCTGTAGAATGTCGCACGTACCCTAGGAGCGAATACAATTCCAGGAGATCTGTCAAATATGAACCTCCCAGGGCTCAGCGAAACATCAATAGATTTGAACATTTAAGAAATAATATTGAATGTTACAAATGTCGAAACTTTGGACACATAGCCAAAGACTGCAGACTTGAAAAATCCTCCAGAAGAATCTTCGAAGCCACAAAATGAACGAACATGGAAGAAGAAGAAGAATGATAATTGTGCTCTCGTTCTCAAGGCTCAAAAGAACAAAGATGTGTGGTATGTTGATAGCAGTTGCTCAACGCATATGACTGGAGATAGAAATAAATTTGCATCTCTGAAAGAGAAGAAGGATGTAACCGTGTCCTTTGGAAATGATGGATCTTCAAATGTTATAGGATTAGGTACTGTCACTCTCAGAAGAAAATATTATCTAGCCAATAATATTCTATTGGTTGAAAACATGAATCACAATCTGCTCAGTGTTGGACAAATGTTTGATCAAAAACACACAATACTATTCAACTCCACGAAATGTGAAATCAGGAAAGGCATGTATGGTGAAATTGTGGCTACAGCAAGTCGAGCTCCAAATGACATATATGTTCTGGATGAAGCAACTAATTCATGTCTAATAGCTAAAGAGGATGATACAATAATTGGTAGCAATGATGATCGAATAAGTAAGAAGTTTGCTACAAAGGTGCAAAGTGATTTCGAGATGTCTTTAATTGGCGAGCTGACATACTTCTTAGGGCTTCAAATATCTCAACAAGAGAAAGGAATATTTATATGTCAAGCCAATTACATCAAGGAAATGCTCAAGAACTTTAAAATGGAAGATTGCAAACCCATCCTTACTCCAATGGTAACAGGTTGCAAATCGATCATAGACGACTCATCTAAGGGTGTGGATCCAAGGTTGTATAGATCTATGATTAGTAGTCTTCTATATGTAACAACCTCTCGACCAGATGTTATGCAAGTAGTTGGACAAGTAGCAAGATTCCAAGCAGAACCAAAAGAATCACATATTAAATATTCGCCAGCATTGGAATATCTTTGCCAAAAGCTTGGGATTCTCCCAAGTTCTCATTAGATTTTCTGTTTTTTCAGAATATAAATGGGGAGTGGAAGTGTGTATAGGTTCGCAGGATGGTTGTGTTTCAGGGGGAGTTACCCTTTTCCATTGATGTCAAAGGGGGAGTTAATGTTGTAGGAAGAGGTGTCATGATCGCAGGGGGAGTACTTGTGTTGCCATCAATGCCAAAGGGGGAGATTGTTGATCAGCGGTTGTCATTGATGTCAACCCAAGTAGCACCAAGGGATAACCCGATATTGCATGGGAATTTTGACCTACAAAATTAGTATATTCTGGGTGAATAATGCTTTTGATGGTTTCTACTTGTCGAGATGTTTCCGTTGATATATGGCACACCATGTAATTCTTCATGGTTTGAGAGATATTCATGTTTGAAGTTTGTACCCCAAGTTAGTGGGCTAAAACCCCATGGGGTTGGGGCATGGGTCATTGAAAAGTCATAATTAATATTTTTTAAGCTCCTAAAATCCCTCCCACGTTCACTTGTTGAAGCCCCTCTCAACTTAAGCATTCATATAAATTGTGATCTTCATTTCCTCCTTATGCAAGGGATTCGGCCATTTGAAACAAGTCATCATGGAATTTTCGCTCTAAATTTTTTTCTAAGAAGGTTCAAAAGCTAAAATTGTTATGAGGCGAAGCCAAAATCCTAAGGAAGCTTCAGTAAAAATTTCAGATCAAGGTGCGCAATATTTTTGGAGATATGATTTGTGGAAGTCAGGGTTTTTGCAGGCTCCTGAAATTCATCTCAAAGAAGTGACCTTGGTAAATTCGTCATAAATATCTCTCTGAGTATCAGATTAGAATTATGTAAAAATTGGTAGATAGTGCACAGTCTGTAATTTTCACTCTATCAATTTCAAAGACAAATGAAGAAACAGTGACACGTGGCACGCCGTACAAGTGCGCTTTGCTGAAACAGTCCATAATGAGGGAATTGTGAGAAATTGGGTATAACTCTCTCTTGAAGAATCCAAATTGGGTAAGACCTATGGCATTGGAAAGACGACTTAGAGGAATACTACAGGACCAAAAATCAGATATTGAGGATTTGAAATAATAGAGATACCCCAGATTCAATATCGAGCTCCTAGAAGGCAAGAAAAAGCTAGATCATGTGTTGTCAAGGATTGCAAAGGACCAGAATTTCTACGATAGAAAAGCAAAGCAAGGTGCAACAGAGAGTAGCATGACAAGAGCAGCAACCAAGGTGCATAACAGCAGCAAGAAGTTCATCATATGAAGTCTTCAAGTGGGCAGCACTGCATACAATCATTGTAAAGGTATCATTGTACTTAGTCATTGTAAATACATTATTGTACAAATTGTACTCGTGTCTATTTGCCGAGGGTTGAAGAGGCAGTGTTGGGAGGTCTAGGATCATCATTAGGTGGTTGTGTCAAATTTTAGGTTATATCTTCTTCTTCTGCATCATTCTATATCATTGTAAAGTGGACGATTTTCCCTGGTACAGGAGTCCATTCTTCTTTTATTCTTCTATAGGGTGGTAGGGTGGTGCTAGGGTGAGTTGTAGCTCATTGGGTGTTGGGGCATCCGTTTAGTTGACTACTGAAGAATCTTGGGTGTTGGAGCGTCCATCCAGTGGGAGCTGGAGAAGAATTCTTTTCTAGATTCTATGAAGTTGGAGCTTTATTTTCAATTGGAGTTCAATATTAAAGAATTATTAGAAAAGCATTAGGTGGTTTTTGTCCCGGAGTGGGTTTCCACCTTAAAAACTGTGTGCATTTGTGTTCCTCTTGTTTGCTGCTATCATTGTACAAACACTGATAATAATTGAAGATTAACTAATTCTATAATTGAAAGGAATACTGATTCACCCCCCCCCCCCAAAGTATTTCCAACACATCGCAGTCAGGAGCTGAGAATAATTAGGGCACCTCTGGGATTCCCCATCCTGCAACACCCCTCACCCCACATCCTAGTACATAGAATTTCAATCCACCTCCACCTCCCCCACCCCCAAGAAACATGTCGAATGATATCAAGCTACTGATATTTAGAGGACTCAGATCAAAGGATCTTGAGAAATTCTAGTTTGTTGCTGAAGTTGTATGGAAAGCAAGACAGATTATTGACGACAATGTGAAGAAGTTTCATATTTTCACAATGCCGTAGGAAAGAGTACTAAAATGGTACATAAAGTACTCCATGATGAATCAAGGTGCTTCATTGGATGATACAAAGAAAGCGTTGATTGCAGAGTTTAAGAAACCAAAATGGTAGTTGCAGTGCATTACAAAACTAAAGGATATTAAGAAACTGGTAACTGAGTTTGTTTGGGAATTAGATCAAAGGTTCAAGATGTTAATGGGTCAAGTAAGATTTCAAATCCTTAAAGAAAATAATAAGGAGTGGTTTATAGCTGCACTATTTCTGCATATCAGGCTACCTTTGACAGAACATAAGATATCAACACAGGATGAAGCTCTAGAAATTGCGATGAAGTTGGAAGCTTCACCAGTAGGAGATACTCATCAGGAGTATATCAGATTCATAACCAACTAGTAGCAATGAATTTAGAGTTACAAGATCTGAATAAGGGTAAGGAAGTCAAATAAAAAATTCAATCAGAAGTATGGTGCATAAAGTGTAATGAAGAGGGCCACTATAAGGATCAATGCCTTGTATTGAGAGAATACATCAATAGTGGAGGCCCTTATCCATTGCACCTAGGATCAAGTTTGTGGTGTAAATAAAGTAAAGTTGTAGGTATACTTCACATGGAATAATGCTATTTGTTGTAGGATTATGTGCCGACCCCGAAACAACTATTTTGTAACTTTTGTAGCTAGGTGGGGCATGATGAGAAGAACTGTGGCAGTTATGATTTGATGATAAAACAAAGTGAAAGTGCTTATATAATGAAAGTTGAAGGATGCGTACTAGAGGATAAAGGTCAGCATGCTGGTCAAGGATGATTCCAAGGGTGAGGATGAGGAGGAGGAGGAGGCGTTGGTCGAGGACATGGCTAGCTCATTTGATACAACTACGGTGAAGCAAGACACTTCACGCGAGATTGTCATAATCCTACCCCCAACTGTAAGTACTATAAATATTTTGATCATGTGATAGAATAATTTTGAGTCCTTATGAAAAAGATGTAGGAGAAAAGAAACCAACAACCTATGCAGAATTTGCAAATGATGACCGCTGAATCAAGGGAAGATGACCCATGCATTAACATAGTCACGCGAAGTGGCGCAACGACAGGAGATGATATAGCCAAAGGTAAGAAATTGATGGAAGACACATGGGTTAGGAAGACTACAGAGAGATCCCCTGGGTTCAGTATTCAGGTGGAAAAATAATAATCCCCGAAGGCGAATTGAAGTTTCATGGATTTGGGAGCTTGAACGTCTGGCACGCAACTACATCAGAAGTTGATGCTGAAGAAGGAAAATGCTGAAGTAAATACTGAAATGAAAGAGTTTTCTCATCTATATTGAAATCATTTTTGCAAACTTGTATGAAGCTATTGCGCAATCAAAAGGTCATTCAAGGACTGTAGGAGCTGATAGACTCCCGTGCTGGAAAATAAGAACCACAAAATGAGCCACACGCAGTCAACAAGTTGAATCGACATAAGAAGAGAACATGAAGGGAGATGAGACTAAATGCGTAGATCAGAGAATATGGCATGGATCAGGTAATCCTGGATTTAGGATCTAATGCCAATGTATTGCCTAAGAAAACTTGGGAGTGAATGGGAAAGACGAGGTTGCAATGGTCGCTGATCCAATTAATAATGGCCAACCATCAGAAGATCATCCCCATGGGAAGGCTATTTGGAGTTGTAGTAGATATTGAAGGAGTGCGCACTGTTGCAGGTTTTGAAGTAGTTAATATTATAGATGATAGTAATCCATATATGGCACTGCTTGGATTGGATTGGGATTTTAATATTGATGTGATAATCAATCTAAAAATGAGACAGATGGTGTTTGAAAAGGGTGATCTACGAGTCATTGTTCCTCTAGACCCATCGGAAGGAGTGCGATATACAGAGCCTGTTCGCGATGAGTAATATGATGTAGAAATTGATAATATCTACAAACTCATAGAGAAGGAAGAATATTGTATTAATCCCATTGCAGATGGAAGGATGAGCTTGAAGCAGGAAATTTCTTGTATTTTAGACTCTGATGAAGAACTAGAAAATTGGAAGAAAATATTGCATGAAGTCTCTACAAGAATATATAATAGAATTACAAGATCACTTCACTGCATAACTTCAGAGGTATGTCAATTTCCTTATTATGATGGGATAGGAGACGTTTGCTTTTTTCTTGACAAATTTAAAAAAGAAGTTCCAGAAGAACAAAGGTTCCAAGCATTAGATGTAACCCTCCGATCTACAACTTCTAGATGGTGGGGAACTCATAAAGAAAATATCAGAGGTTGGAAAGAGTATCACAAATTGATGAAAATTATATTTGGCCAAGTAAAGACCAAAATCAAAGAAAAATGTGCTGGAAATGAGGATCCATGGGAGCATATGTCTGACTGGACTAAGGCTTGGGGCGAAGAGCCATAACCTGAGTGGGTACATATATATTTTCCACACATTGGACCCGATACCTATGAACTGGTATCTTGAGACAGAGCTGCACCATGGAACGAAAAGCTGAGAATTTTTGGTTGAAGGGTTCCTAATGACATTTAATTTTGAGGATGACTGTCAAAGCATTAATGAAGCCCTTCAAGAAGTCATAGAAAGTATTTTAAATACTACCACTATGCCAACTTGGACACAACCAGACGGGGCCATGTAGTTGGAGCATGCACTTGAATGTTATAATGTAATAGTGGAAGAGGAGGATGAGGATCCATGCAATATTGATATCCCAGAGTCAGAAGGCCACCGTGAAGTTGCTGGACCAGATCCTAAAATCCATGACATAACGCAACCCATGAAGATGTACAAGGTGAATATTGGGTTAGAAGAAGACCCAAAGTTTGCGCTAGTTGGAGATTATTGGGATGAAGATAGAGTTAGCAAATTTGCAGAGCTATTGCACAATTATCAGGAGCTCTTTCCCATGAAGTTTTTTGAATTGAAGGGGATAGTAGGAGACCCCGAAGATATGAGGATTAATATGAAACTAGAAGAAAATCTTGTAAAACAATGACCATACATATTGAAACCAAAATACAAGGAAAAATTAAATGCAGAGTTATAAAATATGGTCAAGGCAGGGATCATCGAACTGGTTGAAGAATCTGAATGAGTAGGTCCTATGGTAGTTCAGGAAAAAAAATAAAGGGTGAAATTAGAATATGTGTGGACATGACGAAATTGAATGATGCATGTGTACATGATGCTTTTCCCACACCATTCACCAACGAAGTGTTGGAAAATGTAGGAGGACATGAGGCTTACTCTTTCACAGATGGTTTTTCAGGTTACCATCAGATTAGGATTACGCCGAAAGATCGACATAAGACAATGTTTGCTACAACGTGGGGTTGTTAACAGTATAATGTGATGCTTTTTGGGTTGAAGAAAGCTCCTGCCATATTTTCTGGAGTTGTAGTCGCAAATTTCAAGGAGTATATAAATAGATTTTTGGAGGTTTACTTTGATGTTTGGACTGTTTTTGGGTTGCTTAAAACACATGTATCAAGCTTGAGATTGATGTTGGACACTTGTAAACAGTATCTGATATCATTGAATTTAAATAAGTGTATATTTTGTGTACCTTTTGGTATACTATTGGGGCATGTTGTTTGCAGGTAGGGATTGATGGTAGAACCCGCGAAGATAGCTACTATTCTGAACTTGGAGCCACCTAAGATAGTGAAATAACTGCACACAACGATGGGAAATACTGGATACTACAAGAAGTTTGTAAAGGAATATGTGTAGTTCACTACGCCGATGGAGAAGCTATTAAAGAAGGGTGTTAATTTTTTCTGGAATGAAGAATGCCAAAAGAGCCTTGACATACTAAAGGAAAATATGGTAACTGCGCCTATTCTAGTTTTCCAAGATTGGAATAAGGAATTTCATGTACATGTCGATGCCTCTTGCATAGCATTGGGTGCCATATTAACACAACCAGGAGAAGGATATATTGATTACCCAATAGCTTTTGGAAGCACAAAAATTTCCATGGCAAAGAAGAAGTATTCTACAATAGAATGAGAGGGATTGGCTATGGTTTATGCATTACAAAATTTTAGGCACTATTTCTTGGGATCACACTTCAAGATGTTCACTGATCACTCTGCGCTGAAGTATCTGGTGAGTAAGCCTGTTCTAGGAGGAAATATTTGTTAGTGGTTGTTATTGTTTCAAGAGTATTATTTTGAAGTTATAGTCTAACCAGGGATATTGAACATTGGACCTGATCATCTGTCAAGGATAGAAACAGGTGAAGAACCCACAAGTATTGAGGAGAACTTGTCTGATGTGCAATTGTTCGCAATCAGGGTTGCAAATGATCACTTCACGGATATTATTCAGCTTTTGGCTACACGAATGGTGCCCGTAGAGTACACTATGCAACAAAAGGAGGTGCTGGTAATCAAGGCAGCAAAACTTTCATTTTTTGTAGGACATTTGTATAAAATGGGACTAGATGAAATATTGCACAGATATATCTCTGAGCATGAAAGACAAAATATATTGGGAGAAACTCATGGAGGAGTTTCAGGAGGCCATTATGCAAGGAAGGCCACTACGTAGAATATTTTGAGAGCTGGATTATGGTGGGCCATAGTTCATAAAGATGCAAATGAGTATTGTAGATCTTGTGATGCATGCCAAAGAACACGAAGACCGTCTAGAAGGGATGAAATGTGCTTGAATTCACAAGTAAAATTGTAGGCATTTGATAAAGGGGAAATTGAATTTATTGGACCTATCAATCCACCAGGAAAGAAGACTAGAGCAAGGTATATCATCATTGTAACAAATTATTTGAAAATGTGGGCCAAGGCAAAGCCGATGAAGGATTGCACCACATATATGACCGCAAAGTTCATATTTTATTATATTTTGTCCATATTTGGGAGTCTGAAGATCTTGATGAGTGATAGGGGTTCACATTTATTTCATAAGACTATTGAGGCGATGACTGAATAATTTAAAATGCACCATCAGAATGAGATGACAGGACAAACACCTTTTAGGTTGGTTTATGGAAAAGAAGGAGTCATGCCTATGGAGTATATTGTGCCTAGTTTAAGAATTGCAACATTTACAAACATGGAAGACCACGACACTATGGAAGAAAGGATGGAGAAATTGCTCGCTTTGGAGGAAGACATATTTATTGTAGGTTATCAACAACAAGTGAAAAAATCAAGGGAAAAAGCCTGGGATAATAAGCATATCGACCAGAAAACATTTAAGGAGGGAGATCTTATACTATTGTATGCTAACAAGTTAGCGAAGTTCCCAGGAAAGTTCCAAACACATTGGTTGGGGCCGTAAATCATCAGACACGCCTCTGAAGGATGCGCAATTTAGCTCGTGAAGTTGGATGGTTAGTTGATGCTAAGACGAGTGAATGGGAGTAGATTAAAGATCTATATGGACGTTTCTGTCCCTAGAATTTCACACTAAATATATGAATGGAAGAAAGTCTTAGTGTCACTTGCAGTTGAAAGTGGGCACGAGACTATAAACTACTCTACCGAAGCCGGACTTCATCGAAGAGGGATTACCACGCGACACTCACAAGGTTGTTAAAGTATGAGGGAACTGTGATGAGGAAGGAATTGCCGTGACATAAGGGAGGATCCGTCGAAGTCCACCATAAATATAACTGTTGGAAGTGATAAATTTTTTTGAAAGGGATTTTTTCGTTAAAAGGAGTGGGGGAAACACATTTATTGGGCATAGCTACGAAAATTTGCCACCAAATATACTTTAATGAGTTGAATATGAAAACAATCATGGGGTTTGAAATTGAAATTCGGTATAAATATCACATCCCGCTCCACATTTGGATGATTTTCTTCCTGAGATTTAGAATTGTGATTTTGTGCCTAAGTGTGAGCCGAGATTTGAGTTGCATGTCCGAGAGGAGTTTCGAAGATATTGTTAGGGAATTTATCAAGAGAGGATTAGCTAGAATAATGACTGCTACACCACCTCTGAGTGTGGTAGGGCCGAGGTCACCATGGAAACAATCCATTGTAGGAGAGGCGAAACCAAAGAAACAATCGTCCAAGACGCCAGCTGTAAGACTATCACCCAAAAAGAATATCACCAAGGAACATAGAACTCAGGAGCGACTCAACAAGAAAAAAGATCCAATGGAGGTCCAAGGGAGCGACGAAGAGGATATTGCAACAGAAATTCCAGAGGATGTGATAGCAGAAGAAGTGGAACCTATCTCTATGTTTCTGCCATATATACCACTCGGGAAGGAAGGTGAAAAATCATTGAAGGATCGAGACACTAAAAAATTCGCTGTATTTACACCATTATAGCCGGACGATGTATCATTTGAGGGAGAATCTTTGGTGAAGGTACCTCATATAAGGATGGAAGATTTGGACTTCAACGATAGGAGAAAATATCTACAATTTGAGCCTAATCGATACTTGCGCGTGGTGCATTATCAAGAGAATGATGTTACCAAATTGGAGCCACACCGGTGGGCTGTAGGATAAAAAATGCAGGGCTACCCAATATGTAGTATGCTCCGCATTTTGGGCACAACAATATCAATACGATTTGTGTATGATATATTTTGGCATTAGTGCATGACGAGTGCCTCTGGTTGGGAGAAAGGATACCTACTGATGATATGTTGATTCTCAGAATTATCACACTACCCTGTCAAGGACAGAACCCCATGGAGGAGTTTGTAGGGAAGAGCCAGGACAAGGTGGTCGTCGAGGCTATGAAGGAAAATACGAAATTGGTAAGAATTCACAGGGCTACGACATCGTCTCAATCAATGATGCAGCTGTGCATTTCTCCACACACAAATTGGTAGGAAAAATTATGAGGAAGTGCCGCGCGAATGAAGTGCCAGCACCCATCATGTTTTTGGCTACACAATGTCGTAAAGGGGTCCAATATAACTGGGTGGGATATTTGTGCAAATAATTTCTTGATGATTTTCGTGAGGCACATGAGGAAGGGTAGAAATTCCAATATGTGTGGTTATTATTACTTATAGCACTAATGGTGTGGAGGGATCCTGAGGAGTCACAGTTCCCCACTGTGGACCCAAATATATGTGAAGTTGCGAGGCATGCCTCGCTGTCGTTTACCAAGGAACCTACCTAGGAGATGAAGAAAAAAACTATTTTTGGTATTGATGGAGATGGATCTGTGTACTCTGGTGAGTCAACATCTAGGATCTCACCTGTTTATTGGAGGGTTATCGTAGAATAACTGATTTCAAGGAGGAATTTAAACGGGCGTATATTCGCACGTGGAAGGACCCTGAAGAAGTATGGTACCCGTTACCATATTTGGTCTATGAGGTTGATATTGCGTAGGTCATAAGATGTTGACCGATTGATTGGTTGTCTCCACCTATTGGAGTAGCGGAGATAGAACAGGCAGGAACCAATGGGAAAGATACCGTTGCAAAGAAAGACACCGCGGCAAGAAAGAAAATAGGGGAGCAGAATGGAAAGGGCACACAAAAAGAAACAAGGAAAGACATAGAGAAGGAAACTAGAAAATAAATCGACAAGGCCATAGGAAAATACACAGAGAAAGAGACAACACAGGCGAAAAAAAATGATGGCGAAGAAACTGCAGGCATAGATTCAGAGCAAGGTGGTTAGGAACCTTTGAATAATACAGAAGTAGTTGAATGACCATTTATTGTGAGGATAAGGGTGCCAAAAACATCAAGTGCGTGCAAAAATCACAAGGACGATTAATTAATGGGTGCAGAGCCAATGAGCCTCAGTAAGGGGGACATTGACAAGATTTGTGATAAGGTGAAAAATATCACCGAATATACATGGAGCAGGATCAAAGATCAATACAAGAATATATTGATAGTTCAAGCAAGTGTGATACAAGCGAGCATGGTACAAATGAGTGTGGTACAAGTGATCCAGTAGGCGCATCCACTGCACCAATTAGAGATAAATACTGAGGTTCGCATTTTGCAGGTAGCTGGAGGGGCGCTACATTTTGAGGATGTAGAGGATCATGCGTGCTCCAAGCACTAGCATACACTTAGTTTGAATCTTGTTGTGTTGCCCATCAGAACGCTACATGAATTCCACCAGGGGATCATGGATGAGTTGAAGGTGTGTGAGAAACACGCCTTGAAGATCACTGAGGAAATAAAGTAGGAAAACCAAAATATCTTCAAAGAAATAAATAAGGTGCTCTAGGACTAGGATGAGGCAACTCAGAAAAGATGACAGTTGGAGGAAATTATCACCAAGAATTACAAGTATTTTCTAGACCTCAAGCTTCAAACCGAAGACGTCCCAGAAGAAAAGCTTGTGAAGCTCGCCACTACAACCAAAGAGTCAAATAATGAAATGGACAAGGTCAAATTTGAGCTTCAAATGCAAATCACTAAGCTGCAGATGAGGTTGCATCCAACCACATGGCCAGAGGTGTGTGAACAACGGGAAGTAGATATGAAGGCAACATTAACAGTTATCTCCACCACAGTCAAGGATTGTGGAAAATTGTTCAAGGAAACTATGGATATTTGGACCTCCTTGCAGAAGGATACAAAAATTCAGAAGCTTGACTAGGAAATACAATAGAAGCATAAGCAATTTGATGAGATCAAGGTCATTGTGAGGACTTTAGCACCTGTGTAGCAACTTGCTCACATTACAGAAGGGAAAAGTATGCAGATCCAGATCGAGGATTTGCGCAGGAAGGATAAATTGATCACAAAAAGAACACAATAATGATAGGACAAAGCCATTCAATTATCTCAGAAAGTTGATGCGAAGCTGAAAGAGATGCATAGGAAGAAGAATTATGTGCTTCAGGAGGTCATCGAGCCAACGTCGGAGAAGCTGTTAGAGGAGGTGTGCTAAAAAAAATATCTGTTTGTAGAAATGGTTGAGCCTTTGAGGACAACCTACACTATCATTTTCGAAAAGGTTCAGGGCACACTAGCTGAGATACTCGAGACAAGTCACATGTGAGTGTTGGGGGCCTATTGGGCAAGGCCCAACTTGGTCCAATTTTGGTCAAAAGACTCAGCAACTCAAGGAGTAGAGTGCGTGGTCCAATGAGGATAAATCAACTACACAAAGTTTATTTTGTTAGTTTTGAGTCCGCCCATGGTATGTGGACCAAGGTATTGTAAGTTGTAAAGTTTATATAAAGGGATGCCATATTGAGTCAAATATATAGAATAGAATGAATAGATAGATCCATGTATTGAGTCTGTAATTTGCATTATTTTTTGTGTTTTGGGCCAAAGGGAGGGCTCTACAGCTGTGTGCATGGAGGCCTTGGTTTATAGTTGTGTGCGCAAACCACTCGCAGCTGTGTGCGTGGGGTGAAGAAAGATTGTACTGAAAATATTCATCATTAATAAAGAGAAGGAAGGTTCAGAAGTATTTCTGTGTTATTTGCGAAATCTGTTTATTATCTATATTTGAAGTTGTTTTATGCATCATGAAGTATTGCATGTTGTTTTATGCATAGCGAGGTCTTTCATATTGTTTATATATTTTATATTGCATTGAATATTTCATAATAGTGATAAAGGCGCAATGCGCAATACTATTAAGTGATAAATAAGGCATAGAGTGTGAAAGTAGATAACTGCCTCATCGTAATCCAAAAGAGCATAAGAGAGAAGTTTAGTTATAGAGCCACGTCCTATTGTCCCTCTAGATGTAGGAATCTAGTTATGACATCCCCCAATATTGCCTCGGGTGAGAGTGCGATCTGCGTTGTAGGTCGCTACCGAAAGGGACAGTAATAGAGGGTTTTTTTGATTGCACAACAACTCTGAAAATGGGTCGAGACCCCTTTGATCCAACACTTATTCCTTAGTTTGGAGGTGTGGCATGGTTATGGAGAGCTATTTGTGGGTTAGGGGAAGTATACCTATGAAATACTTTAGATATTCCATATGTAAGACTGCAAGCCTATGTACACTCCTATAGATACCAACTGGAGGACAATGGATGTTTCTATAGGAGAGGCAGTAGATGAAACCATATACAGACAACTGGTGGGGTCCTTTATGTATCTGGTGAACATAAGGCCCGACATATGTTATGAAGTTAATCAACTGAGTCAGTTTATGGTGAAGCCTACTAAGATTCACTTGAAAGCATCAAAACATGTGCTAAGATACCTCAAAGGCACAATAAATTTTAGGCTATGGTACATGAGGACTGATGGTATGAAGCTCCAAGTATTCACTAATGTAGATTGGGCAGGGAGTCTATTAGAAAGGAAGATCACTTTAGGAGCTATGTTCAGTGTTGGGTCAACATTTATTTCCTGGTACAATAGGAAACAAATATCTGTAGCACTCAGCTCAATAGAGGTCGAGTATATGGTTGCTAGTCAGGCAGCATGTGAGGCCATTTGGATGAGGAAAATTATTGTTGGTGTTTTCAGTTAGGTAATGGATCCTATTGTGATAATCGCAGTTATATCAAACTCTCTAAAAATCCAATATTTCATGACAGGTCCAAGCACATTGATATTAGGTACCATCACTTGAGAGATTGCGTGCAGAGGAGAATCATGATGTTGCAATACATTCCCACAGAGGAGAATGATGCATATATTTTGACAAAGACATTGACAAGAGGAAAATTTGAGTTCCACAGGTGCAGGATAGGGGTGGTGTAGAACCATTTTATTGCTAAGAGGGATTGCAATAATGAAGCGAGAAAAATATTCATTTGACTTGTGCCTTAGTCAAATGGAGAAATTTATTTTTTCACATCAAAAGGATGACTTGGATTGTAGTTAGTTGGATTGACATGGATTTGTCTCCTAGTTAATTCAATAAATTCAAGTTATAGTCTAGAAGTAGAATTGTGCATGGGTTGATTGCTCAAATTTATCAATTAGTGGAGTTATTGTTGGTTAAAATCAGTTAATTGAGCTCTAGTCTTTAGTAAGAGTTAGTAGGAGTTCATTGGAGTATTTATAACAATTGTTAACTCACCAATCTCTCAGTTAACTGATCAATTTACTAAAAGAAACCTATTCATGCATGGAATTTGAATTTCCTAGTTGGAGTGAAGGAAAAGGCACATTGTAATTATCCACTGTATACTAGTTGAGTGTACACACTTTTGCATTGAGCAGGTGGTCATTTCCTCAATAAATTGCGCAAGTAAATAGGGAATTTACCTATTATTTAGGAGCTAATTTCCTACTAATTTTGCAAGGAAATTGGAGGAAGGCTGAGACATAAATTGACTAAGTGTTGGTCAGAGTAGGTCAGTGAGCAGGAAATTAGAATTTCAATGCAGGGTGTGCTTCAGGATTGAAACAAGTCATTGTAATTGATCCATACTCTCTTATGAATTAATGCAAAGTAGTGGAGGGCTTTTTCATAGTTGGGTTCCCTTGTATTATCATTGTGTTCCTTTTGTTTCGATGGTTTTATGTTATTGCATGTGTTTCTATTTCATGTTTTCATTTCCGCAAAATAGTAGAAGAAATTTGTGTCTATTGTTTCAGTTCAAATTCATTAGCAGTAGAAATTTTCTTGCAATTTCTACAGATAAATCCCTAAATATTGATTTATTACATTCTATTGTTATATTAGTGTTTTCGACTAGACCAATGTTGATACATTGTGCAAAGTGCTTAAAGATTATATGGATTTTTGGTACACTTAAACACAATAAAATATTTATATGTTCTTTTGTATTCCACATATTTTTTTTTATTCAAATATAAATACCTACCATTAAAGATCTCCGTGTCAAATCCAAAACTGTTGTCAAATGTTCATTTTCATTTTAATCGATAATGCCACATTAGATATAAAACAAAGTCTCAAAGCATATGTTCAAAAAAATATAAAAGACATTATCCTAAAATTGATACAGAGTGAGGTAGTTTTAAATGGAAAAAAAATTACTATAGTTCAATCTGTAAATATTGAATACTTAAAATATTGTTTAGCTAATTAAAGTTTCTACACACTCAAATAATACAGATTCAACACACTAGATCATATTCAAAACATAGGCATAAAAACAAACTTGCTCAACAAAACCAGAACTTTGAATACTGAGATTTATTTAAGTATACATAGAAAGGGTGTGTGAGAAACATAATCAATTAATGAATATGCATATGCATCATTAAACCAAATTTTGATTGCGCGGAATGCGACAGTGTGAAGGAACGACAATGAAAAATTTCTCTGGATTTCCGTATTCTGTGAAATGAAATTTGTACAGTTCTGAAAACATGGTGCTAACATTGTATTATTAAAAGATATATGTCTAAGATCCCAAACAATTGAAAAATTTTAAATTTCATTTTAACCAATAACACAATACTGAATATAATAGAAAATATCAAGATATATGTTTGAAAATTTATAGAAAACATTATCATAACATTGATACATGGTAAGATTTAGTAACAATTGTATCGAAACTCAAATGTCAATGGCCATAGCCATAATTTAGATATATACGATATCATATTCAAAACATAGTCATAAAAGAAAAAATGCTGAATAGAGTCAGAATTGTAGCAACGAGAACTGAAAATCAAATGTGTTTGTTTTAACGAAAACTAGAATTGTGCTTCCGTAAACCGTAACACTAAAAAAGACATGTACAACGAAAAAAATAATTTTTATACACTAATTAGAAAAGGTCACCATAACATAATAAAAAAATCTAAATTATCTAATATTAGCTTCTACAATGCACTATGCCATACTCAGGTTGACTAGATTTATTTTCTATGTTATATATGATGCATACACACTTGCCCTTCATCAATAGAAAATCAAATGTTGAACAATTTGAGAACACTTACACTATGAAAAAGTGTCTGTCATGACTGTGCTTATGTTTGATGTGTTACGAGTTCATGATTTGTTCAACAAATCTATTCACCATAGTTTTAATACAATCCTTGTTGGGAGCAACTGTAATTTCCCTTTTCACATATTTATTGAATATATTTTTCTTAATTTCCTAGCTTCCTCTTGCATCTGGCATCCAAGATAGAGTTCTTTTTATTGACTTTAACAAAAGTAATTATCCATCTGGTAATTTGTTGTGTAGTGAAATCATTGATGCTATCAAACTCAGTTTCCATTGACTGTTTTTGCTGGTCCAATTCAACTTTTAATGTGTCTTGTGAAATCAATTTGGAATTGTGCAGGATGCACAAATAATTTAAGCATTGTATACTTTTTGTCGTAGAAATTCCTTGTAGATTCAAAATGATAATTGTAATTTACTAAAACAATAGACTTGAATCTACTTTACCAACTATGAAAACAATTAAATTATCACGGAATCATGAAGCATACAAGAGAAATAATTCAATCAACACATTACACAAATATTTCCTGGGGAAAGCCATAGCTAAAAACCCCTCCTATCTGTATATTGCATTAGTCAGGAAAATATGAGAATATTACAATGCTTTTCTCAAGCTTGAGCAACCTTTCCACTATCTCTATCTGTCTCATTTCTTCCTATTTCCTTGTGTCATTCAATGAGGAATTAGGCTAATATTTAATAGGAATTTTCCTCCAGTGGATTGCATAGTTCCTTTAGGCTCTTCCTCTGACTGCATGCACCATCTGTACAACCTAGGTAATTATACAACTGATAGTACACTGCCCTTGAAATCCAATCTTAGTTAGGTAACTTGTAGATCAGATATGCATGAGCTATTTATGGTTTATTTATCAGTTAACTTGTTGATTACTAAGTACACACCCCATTACTAGACCTCCCACTAGTTCCTCCGACACCTGGAATAAGTTTAATTGACTTTAACTCAGTTTTACTGAATTAATTAATTACAACTCAAAATAAACTCAACCAGGGCTCCTAAAAAGTAGGAGACACTCTACATGACTCAAGTTAGCTGGCCCTCAAATAGAATTAAATGAACCAAATAAGTCAAATTATTCAAGTTGTCTTGTGATGTGTAATTACTATTTTCTTCTAATTTAATTCAAGGGAAAATTAAATTAGAATATTTCTTGGTTCCATTTTCAACACTCCCTCTCAACAAGAAAGAGATTCACATCGACCCCGATCCAACACCTTTGGAATGTATTCCATGTAACACCTATCATTTTTTCTGCTGCTACTACAACATCTGCAACTATCCACTAGGAAAAATGTGTTGCTGTTGACTCTACTATTGAGCCACTTGCTCTGTTGTCAACACCGCTCTGAACTCCTCAATATCTGTTGATATTGATCCTCCTACTATGGAATTTTGTGGGCCCCCGTAGCAAGGTAATGATCCATGAGGCAAAAAAAACCTTAATGAAAGTTGCCCAAATTATTGCAACTCTTGGGACTATTTCTTCACATATCCCCAGCTCACACATGGAGGTATGCATACGTGCGCTCCCTCTTCCCACCTGGATCAAAATCTCCTCCTAATGGGGGCTTATGACTAATCCTCTTCATCGAAATATTCCTTATCATCCCAACTTCCATCTGTTTGAGGCTTCCTCTTAAGAGCTAAATCATGCTCACTCTCAACCACAAAATCTCCAATCCCTGCCTTTCTCCTCAAGGTTGTGCATGCATCTTCCTCTAATGCCTAAAGTCTCTCGATCCTAACACCATATTGATTTATTTGACATGAATAAAGATGCTTGAGGTAGGCTTTCCCATCTCTGAACACTACCTCATACCCTTTGTCTTCAATCCTCAATTTCTTCATTAGTTCAAGCTTAATGGCTTCATTGCTATTGCCGAATATCTCATTGAGAGTATTCCACATAGAAAAGGGATTCTCTTTTCCATGTAGTTTCAAGACTATGTGGTCTTCACACCCTTTAGATAATTCTCCTGGATCTTGCTACACAGTTCTTCCACATTTCGAGATCTTTAGCATCAGATGTTGGAGGCTAAGGGATATCATGATCGATGAATTCCTTCAACTGATATCTTCCAACACTAGGTCCATCCTGTCCTACCAAGAAATGTATTTTGAGATATCCTCAAGGGCATACTTGAGTCTTAGGCCATAGAATGAATTCCAACTAGCTCCGAAGAATGATACTGCAAATTCAATTCACTTGCAAGGACAACTTTGAATTCTTCTCTTCTATTATGTTTTCATCTATAATACCATGTAGAAATTCCTTGTATATTCAAAATTCTAATTACAATTTACTAAAAAAATAGACTTGAATCTACTTTACCAACCACATAAACAATTAAACAATCGCGAAATCATGAAGCATACAAGAGAAAGAATTGAATCAACACATTACACAATGATTTCTTGGGGAAAGCCATAGCTAAAAAACCCTATTATCTATATATTTCATTAGTCAGAAAAGTATGAGAATATTACAATGCTTTGCCCAAGACCAAGCAACCTCTACACTACCTATATATGTCTCATTTCTTCCTCTTTCCTTGCATTGTTCAATGAGGAATTATGCCCCTATTTAATAGTAATTTTCCTCCATTGGATTGCGCAGTTCCTTTAGGCTCTTCATCTGACTGCATGCACCATCTGTACGACCGAGATAATTATAAAAATGATAGTACACTGCCCTTGAACTCCAATATCAACTTGGTAACTCTTATATCACACATGTATGAGTTACTTATAGCTGATTTATCAATTATTTGGTTGATCAATGAGTACACACCCCACTACTAGACCTCCCACTAGTTGCTCCAACAATTGGAACTAGTTTAAGTGACTTTAACTCAGTTTTACTGAATTAATTAATTGCAACTCAAAATAAAATCAACCAGGTCTCCTAAAAATTAGGAGACACTCTAAATGACTCAAGTTATGCCCTCAACTCGAATTAACTGGACCAACTAATTCAAACTAACTTAGTTAACTCATTCAAGTTGTCTTGTGATGTGGAATTACATTTTTATTCTAATTTAATTCAAGGGAATTAGAATCTTTCTTGGTGCCATTTTCAAAAAATTTCGCTCCGAGATAGGCATCACTTCTTCTCTTGCTTAACTTATTACAATAAAAAATTATTTCCTCAAGTGTATTGATTCTCTCCGACCATCCAACTTCCAATTGCTATATTTTATTAGCATCACGAAGCTCCTGGTTTTTCTTTGCGGTGTCAAAGAGTAATGCAAAACTATGAATAAGAGAAACTAAATCATTTTTAATTATTTTCCTATCTTCCTCAAGATTACTATTAATAAATTTCAAAAATTTCGTAATTTCTTGTTGCAAACACGTTGAATCAAAAATTGCTTGCCATGCATCATTAATAATTTCTAATCTTTGGC
The DNA here is from genome assembly GCA_034641835.2 of Pinus albicaulis. Classification (NCBI taxonomy): domain Eukaryota; kingdom Viridiplantae; phylum Streptophyta; class Pinopsida; order Pinales; family Pinaceae; genus Pinus; species Pinus albicaulis. Next base: position 132,422 of record JAXQQM020063480.1, on the reverse strand, counting down.
ATTTGTTATTGATGATATGAGACTTCATTACATTAAGCAGTTTGACATATTTGTTAGATGTTTATGGTTTTGCAATAGTAGAACTTGTCAATGAAGGTGACCGTATTTCCATTAGAATCATTAACAAAGGAACCCGATTTAGAATGTCTTCTAGTTCTTTTAATCCGTTTTTCAAACTTAGATTGTCTGCAGTCATTTTGTTAATAGACTAAGCAACTAAATCACCAATAGATTGATGGAATACCATGAGCCTCTTCATTTCAACGTGATATAGATCAATATCAATTTTTTCTTCACCAATAATCTCTTTATCTTGAACTTTTTCTTTTTAAATTCTCAAATTTTTGCAGGCCTTGTCATATTTTGCATTTTGCAATGTTTCATAAAAAATAATGACCTCTTCTACAATTTTCTCCATTATCTTTTGATTCTTTTCTAAACAATTAGTACCCTAGTTATGTGGTACACTATTTTCATTTTCCACATCTATAGCTTCTTGAACGCTTTCTCTATTTACAAAATTTTGGATTTAGTTGCTTGAACAATATGCACTTTGTCTAGAAAGTATTTGCGAAGAGACTCTTCATCATCTTGATGACCTAACAAATCACCATGAAACAATTTTCCACTACCAAGCATTTTTATATTTCCTAGACTCAAGGATGAGGTTGCACCAATACCAGGTGTGGAAGTTGGATATTGTTGTGTAAAAGTTAGGCCTTTTTTCCTTTGTTTTGATTCCTTGTTAATGCTGGTCTCTTGAGAAATTTTTTTAGCATTCATTACTGATATTTGATATTTTAATCTTGATTTGAATTGGATCATTATATTTTTTTTCATCCATCTCAATGCATTTGGAGTGGAAAAAGTGGAGGAATTAACTCAAGGGACCATTTTTACCAGCGGGGCCTAGTTTGACGAAATTAGGTCTGAAAACTTTCAGGAGTGTTTTGAGGAATCAAACGATGTTTTTTGGGGGTAAAACTTTGCTGACTTATTGTATCATTTTTTCATGATATTCTAAATAAATACATATTTCCAACGACATAAGAAGAACATCAATCAGAGTCTCTATGCAAAAGTTATACAACTAAGAAGTCAACCTTCCTGTTTTCACACCTATAGTTCGAGAGGATGCTGCGTCAGCCCCCATTATTAATGGATAATGGGATAACCACGTGTTCATGATTTAAAATACTCTATAAGAGTCTATATTGTAACTCTAGTTAAGAGTTTATGTAGTCAAAATTAACCACTAGCAGGCTATCGAGGTGTGTTTTTTTTGAGCCACTAGGAGGAAAAGGCATTCCATTCTTTTGAAAGAATTTTATTCCATATCTGAGAAAATATTGCTAGGAGAGGCAAGAGGTATAGGAGAGGCAAGAGGTAGAGAACACACAGACGATTTATGCATTGTAGCAGCCCATGGGCCACATGCATTACTTCTTTGTACCTGGAGCCATATTTCCAGACATAGAAAGAGAGCAAAGCGGCCTCACCTTCCAGTTGGGTATTCTCCCAAAAGGGTTTCACAGAGAGCATATCTTATGTTGTGTGTGTGGGTGATTATTTTGTATTTTTCTATTTTTTTTTTCGTAATTTCCATTCACATGCAAGCACTAATTATATTTAAATCCAAAGATCTTAAAGTTTATTAAACTGTAATAGTGTAGAATTTTCAAAGTTTTAATATAATATTATTAAATTTTTTGTGACGAACTATCCAGTGGCATATCCATGGAAGTTTAAGGATCATTTGGTATCAAAGAAGGTTTCTTTGGGTATTTTTGTGGAGATTTAAGGGATCTAGATTGATGGGGCCAAAAATCGTAAAACCCTAATCAGAGTCGACGAATATGTAAATAAACCTCGTGATCCTGTAGAGGTAAGGTTTTCACGGCTTGAACAACAAGTCACAAATATAATCCGCAATGTAAACCTCCTCATGGCAGCCCTAAGAAATAATCTAGGATATTTGGAGAAGGTGGGGGTTTAAATGCAGAGGAAAAATCAGAAGGGGGATCAGGAGATCAAGAAGACACATAGAACCAACCGAAGAAAGAAACCGAAAAATATCAACTCAGTTTGAGTGTCGCGAATCAATCTATGTTTAAAATGGAAGAAAATGTCAATATCAAGTCATACCATGATGAGATCGATGCTCTGAATCTGTACCACTGGTTACAACAACTAGAATTTTATTTCAGTGTCCATCAGATCGAGGAAAGGAAAACAATATCATTCGCACGACTAAAATTAGAGGGCCATGCACTAACTTGGTGGGAGAGCCACATGGAAACCCTAAGGTTGTAGGGAGAACATACAGTGACTAAATGGGAGGATTTCAACACCCTCATAAATTCACAGTTTTATCCCATTGGGTACATGGAGGACCACTGGATCCAGTGGAATTACTTCAGGCAAAATTTGGGCCAAAGCGTGTAAGAGTACACCACGAAATTAAGAAATATGGCTATAATGTTGGGTATCTCTCCAAAGAATCCAGATGTACTCCTCAAGTATTTGGGGGGTCTGCACCACCATCTACATGAACAAGTGATGTTGTTCAAGGCCAAATCGGTGGACAAGGATTTTGTACAGGCACATACATGGAGAACATAGGCCTGAAAAGAGCGCAATCAAGTGGATCGAAGGAAAAGGAGCAAAAAGAAGCTTCTAAGGAGGGAAAGATGAAGCAAGAACATGGAAAATATATAAAAAGATGAAAACCACAACACACCAGTGAAAAGATCATAACAACCACTGTAACCACTGCGACATTGATGGCTATACAGAGGAGAATTGCTGAAGTTGCATCCAAATATAAAATCGAAGAACAAGAAGAAATGTAATAAGAAGAATAATCTCATGGCCACTGATTCGAGCAACCAAGTTGAAAGCATGTGGATGAGAGGATCATCTGTAAATCAGTGTAGAAGGAGATGAATTTAAGTATCCTTCAGCAACAGGAAGAGAAAGAAATGAGAAAACCATTCCATATAAAGATACAGGTCAAGAAGACAAAGATTGATGCTCTTTTTAACTCAGGATCGCAGGTGAATATAATTGCAGCATAGTTTGTGAAGAAGTTGGGGCTGCAAGTTCGTGATCATCCAAACCCATATCCACTGGGATGGGTAAATAAGGATGTAGAGCTGAAGGTAACAAAACATTGCAAAATTAGATTTGCTATCAGTGTTGATTTTATTGATGAAGTAGATCTGGTTGTGGTTCCTTGATGTATGTGGAGTTGTGTTTGGGAGTCCATACATGTACATGAGGAGATATAACTAGTATAATCTCATCATGGATGGAAAATAGTTCATCATCAACGCGCATAAAGGAAAGTAAAAAATTTCACTGGTAAGTGCCAACCAAGCCAAGAAATTGATCAGTTCTAACAAGAAGTATGTTTTATTGTTGTAAGAGAAAGTCAATATAAAGAGGAGTGAATAAGAGGCAAGGAATATGTGAAGGGTTGTACTAAGAAACATAAAAAACAATTGGAGAAGTTGTTATAGACATACAAGGATGTTTTCTAAGAGCCTAAAGAACTACTATTTAAGAGGGAAGTGGAGCACGAGATATAGTTATTTCCAGACTACCTCTTGCTAAATATTGGGTTGTATCAACAGTCTGTTATAGAAGCAAGTGAGGTGAAGAAACAATTGCAACAACTGCTAGAAAAAATTGTGATTCTACCAAGTACACCACCATGTGGGTCACCTATCATCATTGTGTCGAAGAAGGATGGGACTTGGAGGATGTGTATAGATTACAGGGCGTTGAATAAAATCACGCTCAAGAAATGATACCCCCTGCCTAGGATAGATGATATTCTATATCAGTTGCAAAAAGCAAAATATTTCACCAAATTGGACTTGAAGTTTGGATATCACCGGGTTTGAGTCAAATAAGAAGATACATGGAAGACTGCCTTCAAAACTAGGCAAGGTTTCTATGAGTGGTTAGTTATGCCATTTCGCCTATTTAATGTACCAACTATGTTTATGAGATTAATGAATGATGTACTACACCCTTTTATAGATTCAATTTTTATTGTATGTTTGGATGATATACTGGTATATAGTGCTACCTGGGAGGAGCATATTTCACATTTGACGCAAGTGATGGAAACATTGAAGAAGCACCAACTGCTAACAAATATCAAGAAGTGTGAGTTTGTGTAGTAGTCTTTGGTGTATTTGGGGTATGTGATCGGTGTAGGAGAGTTGAAGATAGATCCTTCCAAGATGGAGCAAATCACAAAATGATAAGTTCCTACTAATGTTTCTGAGGTCAAGAGTTTCATTGGGGAAACACAATACCTGAGGAAATTCATAGCCTCGTTTTCAGAGGTAGCAAAATCGCTCTATGCCATAAAAACAAGTGGAAAGAGTTTCCAGTGGGAGAAAGGTCAACAGAGGGATTTGGAGGAGTTAAAGAAGAAGATCAGTGAAGCACTAGTTTTGGCATTAACAAACTTGCAACGACCTTTCAAAGTGGAGACAAATGTGAGTGAGTATGTTATGGGAGATTTCTTGATGCAGGGAGGAAGGCCTTGTATGTTACCATTTTGAAGTTTTTCATGGGGTAATTATTAAATACCCTACCTATGATAAGGAACTGTATGCCATGGTGCAAGATGTGAAGAATTGGAAGAATTATCTGATGGGAAAGGAGACAATAATCCACACATATCTCCAGTTGTTACAATACTTGCATGCCCAGAGTAAGCTATATTAGACCAGGAATTACAAGTGGATGGGGTTTTTACAGAAGTTTCATTTGGTGATCAAGTATAAGAAGGGGAACATAAACAAGTTGGCCAACATACTATAAAGGCCACCCACATCAAATATTACAACTTTGGGGACTCTTATGCACATGAAGCCATTTACCCATGATGCACACCGAGAGGCATATTTAGAAGATGCAGACTTCAAGGAGGCATATCAGAAGTTGTAGAGTCAGAGTCATGTACATGATGGCGACAAATCTATTGACTACCATCTCCAGGACGGGTTACTATATAGTCTGGATAGGCTATGTGTTCCTAGAGGTGAGAAATTGCAGCTGATTACATAGGCTCACACCTCCAAGGTTGTAGGGAAGACCGTGGTTAGCTTGCAAAGGTATGTGTATTGGCCCAAGATGCAAGAGTAGGTAGCTAGGTTCATAAGATGATGCATGCTTTGTTGTACTATCAAGCCTAGAAACATGAAACAAGGTCTATATCATCCCTTACCTGTACCTACTCATCCTTGGGAAAGAATTTCAATGGAATTTGTGGGAGGTTTACCAACAACCAGGATGGGACAAGACAACCTGTTCGTGGTATTTGACAAGTTCAATAAGATGTGAATTTTGATGCTCTGTAAAATGATCATCAACAACTAAGAAGCAACAAACTTATTATTTGGATAGGGTTGGGTTCACTTTTGGATACCAAGAAGCATCATTTAATACAGGGAAACAAGATTTCTTAGTGCATTCAGGACTACATTGTGGGAGAATATGGACAAAAATTTTCATATATATACAACATTCCATCCAAAAACAGATGGGAAGACAAAAGTAGTCAAAAAGAATTTGGTGCAACATCTGAGGGGATACAAATAGAAGCATCCAAAGAACTGGGATGAAAATCTCGTATATATACAACATTCTTATAACAGACTAGTCCACACTTCTATAGGAAAGTCCCCATCTGAAACTTTTTTTCGATATTTTCCACCTTCACTTTTGGATATTTCATATGGGCAGCAAGGAGGAGTGAGGGAATATCTTACAAGAGATGTTTTAAGGGCTGAAAATTTTATAGAGAAGACCAAGTAGATCCATCTACAAATAAAGGAAAAATTTCATGAGCCACAGTAGAAGTATATGGTTAGGAATTATCAACACAAAACATATAAATCATTCAAGGTGGACGACATAGTATGGTTACAGTTGAACAAGGAGAGGCTGCAGGGGCCTGGTAAGAAAATCAAGGCTCCGAGGTATGGTCCCTTTGAGGTAGTAGAAAAGGTGGGTGATAATTCCTATTGACTCAGTTTACCACCATATATGCACATTTAATCAGTTGTGAATGTAGAGAATTTGAAACTCTATGAGCCTTCCATGCTAGATTAGGAAGAGGAACATGTCCTACCTTCTATGGAAGATTTGGCACCAAATGCTCAAGCAGAGCTGACAGAAGATACAATTTTGCAGAAGAGGTCCAAAAATACAAGACAAGGGAAACATGACCTTTGGCAGATTTGATTTGTTAGCCCAGGTATGTCAGTGATCAAATGACTCTTTCAGTTGTTTTCCATTAAGTCATAGGTCAAAATTTTTACCTTTTTTTGAAATAGTTCTCAGAAATAATTTTGGTCACTGAAGAAAGGCTAAACCATCTATGATGATCCATTTAATTTATCATCACCATTGTCAAGGTCATCTCCGTCACTAGTTTCAAGGTCACCATCTCCATCATCATCATTCAAAAGGTATATGGTTATGTCTTTTCATTTCATTTAGGTCAAGTTTAGGTTCAACCCTGCCTTTGGAATAATATTGAAAATTTCCCTGAGCATAAGGCAGTAATCCTCCATTTAATCCATGAAACCCTAATGAAGGAGCAAGCAAGATTATGAAGTTCAAATAAAGCCATTTTTCTTCTTTCATATGGCTCAAATTTCAAGAAAAAATTTCAAACATCCCATCTTTGTCTCACTATTTCATGAAAATTGAATAACTCTGTCTCACTGTCTCTTTTAAAGGACCAAAAAGTCATCATCCTCTGTCAGAGCTCCAAGGGAGGTTATTTTTACCTACTTTCCTAGTCAAATGAAAAATGAAAGTCATTTTAAGCTTCAAATATATCTTATCTGTTTTGAAGAGTCACTATCCAATGTGAAAGTTCAAAAGTGTTCAAAAGCAGTCTCACTGTTTCATGAAAGGAGAAGTTGTGTCTCATATAAAGGAAAAACTGTGTCCTCATTTTTCATTCAAAAATCCCATCAAGTCACTTCAAATTTCATAAAACTCTTTAAGTGTCAGAGCTTTAAAGGAGGTCAATCTGCCTTGTGATCTCATTTGAAGGGGTAACATGTTGTTGTCAAAGTGCAAAAGGGTTAAAAAGTCATGGTAAATGTCATATGAAAAGGTAAGAGTCATTAATGTTTATAAAAGGTGAGTGAACTTCATGTTTATTCATTATTACCCTTTCCACATATAAGAGAGTAACCCTTCACTCTGTTAAACTCCAAATCAAAGCATAAAAAATTCCTTTGTTACCCTTTTTGAGGCTTGTTTTCTCATTAATCAAGTGCATTGTTATGCTTCTGTGGGAGTGAAAACTTCTTGTTACACTTCTGTGGGTGAGAAGAAGCTACATTGTTACGCTTCTGTGGGAGTTAAAACCTCTTGCTACGTTCCAGTGGGTGAGAAGATGCAGATTTGTTACGCTCCTGTGGGTGAGAAGAAGCACATTTGTTATGCTCCTGTCAGTTGTAAAAATCAAGTGTTACTCTTCCGAGGAGGTAAAAATAACACTGTTACGCTTTTGTGGGAGTGAAAACCTCTTGTTACACTTCTGGTAGTGTGAAAACCTCTTATTACGCTCCTGTGGGTGAGGGAAGCATTTGTGTTACGCTCCTTTCAATGTTGAAGAAAGCGTTGTTACGCTTCTGGGTAGTGTAAAAAATAGTGTTACGCTCCTGTAGGTGGCTAGCTCCGGTGTTGATTGAAGCCTAGAATCCTAAAAACCCTCCGTCCTTCAAGATAATTCCTTGGTGTTGGCTAATTCACAAGGCAAGTCTCCATCTTTTTCTTGTTTTGTATCATATTTACATTGTTTTTATATGTCTTTTATGCTTTCTCCATCTCTCCACTCTCCACATATTTTTTCTTTTCTTTGTCAAAACCCTACCCTATTCAAACATAAACCCTAAACTATCACACAGAATACATTCATACACCCCCATGCCCGTCTAAATTCCTACCACATTACCCTCCATAACATGTCAAGAACAATAAAATCCTAATCTAAGGCTATTTACACAGCGAGAGGAGTGAAAAAAATGAAAACATAGATGATTGTGTTTTAGGGTTTTGAAGGATCTAGATTTATCCATTTTCACTCATTCCACTTTCATTGTGGAGATAAGATGTGAGCATAACCTTTGAAATTTTATTAAAATTTTTGTCCAGCTCCATAACCCTAAAAAAACAAAACACTTCTTCACTAGTTTTTTCCCACAACCAAAATTGAGAAATGAATGTGTTTTGAGGATTTGAATGACCTAAACTCCTCCATTTACCTTCATTCCACCTTCATTATGGAGAAAAGACACCATCTTATTCACTGATTTATTTATTTATTTTTTTTTAGAATTTTTACTAAACCCCATCACCCCTTTTTCACCTCACAAACTTTCCCTATTGTTGCACAGGCTATTCTCACAGTCAAAATTTGGAATTTCCTGTGTTTTAGACATTTTGACACCTTCCAGTCATCCATTTTATCTCATTCCACCTCAAAGTTGAAGCTAATACACAACACTACCCACTCAATTTTTTCTAGAATTTTTCTCAGCTTCAAGGCCCTCCATTTCATCCACCAAACTCACACCTTCATTCACTCCGTTTTCTAGATTTCCATTCTCATCTACTCATTTCATTGATATCTTAGGGTTTTCATCATTCCAGTGACCAACACCATGGAAATTGACAAGAATAGCTTCAAAGGAGGGCACCATCTCAGACTTGAGCCATTCACCATGCATGAGATTAATGCTTTGCCATTGGCCAAAAGATGCTTTCAAAGAACTCAGTGCTTAACATTTTGTGAAAGGGTTATGGAAGGAGGGTATCATCTTTAGTTGTCCAGCCTTTTTGAAACTAGCTACAATATGGGAAAGGTCACTCTTGCAGGTATGGAGATCAAATTATCATATGACCTAATTGCTTCAGCTACAGGTATCCCTTCTCATGGAGAGCAGTGGTTCAAGGGTATGGACCTTGACATTGAAAATTACAAGCAGTTCCTAAAGCCTCATGCTAGAGATGATCCAAAATTTATTTTTCCTTTTAGAAATCTCAGAAAAAAGTATGCTCCTCTAATGATGTTCATAATGAAGTACTTTACATGCGAAGGAAGATTCTCTAGGCTATACATGTATCACACTAGGCTTTCGAAGCATTTTACCAGAGTCAAAACACTTGATTTGCCTCATTATTTATATAGGAGCTTGATTAAGATGGCTGAGAAGGTTCAAAGCATAAGATAAGATCATCATACTAGTCTATTTCATTATGGCTTTATCAAGATCATTATGATACATCACTTGTCCTCCATAAAAAAGACATGGGAAGACTTATTGGAGAGGTTGTCAACAACACTTTCTATCTTACCTATTACATCATCACCACAACCAATGGATATTGGCGCTTCTAGCACACATTTTAAAATTTCAGACGTCCCCAGGGTTATGGGATTTTCTCACACATATGAGAGATGGAGGAGACAAGTATTTGTGCCTAAGTCTATCAGGAGATTTCTTACACTTGGCACTCATGATGAGTAATGTCAGATAGAGGAGAAACCTCTTTTGCATCAACATGATGAGTTAGTTCCAATGGAGCCTGAGGTATCAGAACATGAGGAGGTTAGATTAGTTGAAGACATCATCAAAGAGAAGGATAAAGAGATTGTGTATTTGAAAGAGGCCTTCTCCATTGCCCAATCCCGAATTACTTTCCTTGAGTGAGAAAATATTCAATTACAAGTGAATCGGCTCCTCCAAAGTAAATAAAAATCAGACATGGAGGAAAATAGAGGTAAAGGAAAGAACATTGTTGTTGTTGAACAAGTGCAGGAGATGGAGGCTGAAGCACATGCAAAAATACCAAGAACACGAGGCCTAGAAAGGTTATTGGAGCGAGAGAAACAACAAAATTTTTAGTCCTAAGAATTGACATTTGATGAGCTCATTTCCATGGAAATATATGAGGAGAGAGAGCTTTGGCACATGAAAAATTGCAAAGGCACATGACTAGTGGTTATCGTACCAGGGATACCATTTCTCAAGTAAGGCTGAAACAAGTCAAAAAGAGGCTTAAATAGGTGCAAATGAATCTCAAGGAGAAGGACATCTTGGATTTATTGTCTAAGGCTTCATTAGATGTGTATCCTATCTCTTTTATATGTCAAAGAACCAATTTTGAAATATTTGGAGCAATTTTGGTATTTTACATGATTTTTGGCAGAATTCTGGAAATTTCTCATTGCAGAAGGGTAACATAAACTTATGATTTTTTGTTTTGGAGGCAGAAAAATGGTGATTTATTTACATGGATGGATGTATTTTGATTATTACATCATATATCAGTAACCCTCTTGGCATGAAAAACTGAAATTTGGGAGAAAAAACTCAAAAACCACCTATTTTTCATGTTTTTGCCTCCATTTTGGACCCTCTGTTACGCTTTTGAGCGACCCTAGGAGAATGGATTTTTGAAGGCCTTCCCGTGGTCAATTTTGAAGAATTAAATTTATTATGGAAAATGGACACACATGGATAGTTGTCCATTTTTTCAAAAGTGAATTTTGACTTCTCAAAGTGCCTCACTAGTGCCTCCAAAGTTCTGTTATGCTTCTGCAATTTGTTTTTAAAATATCCAGTCAGAATTGTCACAGATTAGCATTGGATTCCCTCAGTACACTTGTCAAGCTCAGAAATGGTCACAAATTCGAGGCTATGAGTTGTCGTTAGAGTTATGAGGTTGGTTTTTTCTTCCTACTATGTTAGAATTTGTGATTAATGTAAGGGACAAAAACTCCTAGTTTGTAGCTAAATTTCGGTGAATGGTTTCTAACCTCCCTAGAAACTAGGAAATGAATCATCTTTTGCATTTATGATCCATTTTGGATGGGATTTCGACCTGATGAGGTGTCATGGTCTATATTTTCTATAAGTAGACTCTCTTTTGTCTTTGTTGGGGTTGGATAGTCTCATATTTTGCAGTGGAGCTCTTGTAACTAGTTTTGTGGAATGAAATCAGAGATAGATTTGTAGGAAATATTGTGAGATATTTGTGTTATGATTTGGAACATATTTGTTGCTCATGTTTTTATTATTATCTTATGCTTAATACTTTGTCTACTTCTTCACATATGTCTATCTTATAAGTTTGAGAGAAGAATTCATGTTATGCATGCTCTGTTTTAGACAAGATTCACCATATTATGTTTATTTGCTTCTTAAATTGAATGAATTCACCTCAGTGCTCATTCAAACCTTACTCCATCTTCACCTATACTCAATGACTGATTAATATGTTTCCAAATTACCTACCTTACCTCACACACTCTCTACAGGTTAACCTTGAAGTTCAGACCTAAAAATCTCATTTACAGTCCATTCACTGACTTTCCTATTTAGCATTCAAAATATCAAACAAATTTTACTCATTTAAGCTTACATATCTAGTATAAAACCTTATGATACTCAGCCATTCATTTAACTGTTTAAAGTGACAAAGAGAGAGCCCTCTCTAGTCCGGGTAGGGCTAGCTACCTGGCCTAAAGTTTGGTCTATGGTTACCTTTCTCCAATCCTACTGTCAGCCTTAGGAAGTTGGGGAGAGTGATAACAGGATTGAAGGGACAACTTCCAGGAAAAGCTAAATGCTACACTAGAGAGAAAGCGGAGGAAAGATTTCCTCACCTCATTTAATATAATATTTTGGGGACCAAAATCCTCCCAAAATGGGGAGGTGTGATCCCAATTGGATGATTATATATTTTTTTATCCATATCAACGCATTTGGAGTGGAAAAAGTGGAGGAATAAGCTCACGAGACTGTTTTTACCAGTGGGACCCAGTTTGGCGAAATGAGGTCTGAAAACTTTCCAGAGCATTTTGAGGAATCAAATGAAATTGTTTTGGGGGTAAAAATTTGATGCTTTGGTGAAACACATTTAAATGTTATTCTACGTACAAATATCTTTCCAACAACGTAAGAAGTGCGTCAATCAGAGTTCGTATGCAAAAGTTATCCCACTCAGAAGTTGACCTTCCTATTTTCACACCTATAGTTTGAGAGTATGCCACGTTAGCCCCCATTATTTATGGCAAAGGGGATAGCAACGTGTTTGTGATGTAAAAAAATTTAGAAGAGTCTATATTTTAACTCTAGTTAAGAGTTGATGTAGTAAAAATTAACCACTAGTAGGGTATCGAGCTATGTTATAACCGGGCCACTAGGAGGAAGAGGCATTTTGGTTCTTTCGAGAGAAATTTGTCCCATAGTTGAGAAAAAATAGCCAAGAGAGATAGGAGGTACATAAAACAAAGAGGATATATGCACTGTAGTAGCCCATGAGCCACAAACATTACTTCTTTGTACCTGTAGCCATATTTCTAGACAGAGAAAGAGAGTGAAACGACCTCACCTTCTAGTTGGGTTTTCTCCTGAAAGGGTTTTCCAAAGAGCATAGCTTGTGTCTTGTGTGCTTGTGTGCTTATTTTTTCGTTCTCTACTTTTATGCATAATTTCAATTCGCATGCATGCACTAATTAGAGTTAAATCCACAGATCTTAAAGTTTAATAAACTGTAATAGTGTATAATTTTTAGGGTTTTAATATAATATTATTAGATCTATTGTGACGAACTGTCGAGTGGAATATCCATGGAAATTTATAGATCATTTTGTATTAGCATAGGTTTCTTTGGGTATTTTTTTGGATATTGCAGGGATCTAGATCGGTGGGGCCAAAAATCGTAAAACCCTAATCATGGTCGACGAATCTGTAAATGAATCTCATGATCTTGCAAAGGTAAGGTTTTCACAGCTCAAACAAAAATTCGCTGATATAAACCGAAATGTAAACATAATCATGGCAACCCTAAGCAATAGTTTTGGGATATTTAGAGAAGACGAGGGTTAAAATGAAGAGGACAAATTGGAAGGGGGATCGGGAGATCGCGAAGACACGAAAAACTAATCGAAGAAAGAACCCAGAAAATATCAACCCAGTTCGAGTGTCATGATCAATCCCTGTATACAATTGAAGCAAAATTCTATATCAAAGATCAATGCTCTGAAGCTGAACCACTGGTTGCAACAACTAGAAGTTTATTTCAATGTCCATCTGATTAAGGAAGGGAAAAAGATCTCATTTGTGCAACTAAAATTAGAGGGCCATGCACTGACTTGGTTGGAGAGCCATACAAAAAGCTTGAGGTTGAGGGAGAACATCCAGTGACTAAGTGGGAGGATTTTAAAACCCTCATTAATTCATATTTTTATCCCATTGGGTACGTGGAGGACCAGTGGATCCAGTGTCATTACTTCAGGGAAAAGTCAGGCCAAAGTGCGTAGGAGTACACCATAGAATATAGAAAGATGGCTATAATGCTGGGTATCTCTTCAAAGAACCCAGATGTACTACTCAAGTATTTGGGGGGTCTGTACCTCCATCTCCGTGAGCAAGTGATGATGTTCAAGCCCAAATCGGTGGACGAGGCTTGTGTACAGGCACAATACCTAGAGAACATAGGCCTGAAAAGAGCGCAATCAAGTGGATCGAAGCAAAAGGAGTAACAAGAAGCTTCTAAGGAGGGGAAGAAGAAGAAAAAAGGGAGAAAAGATAAAAATATGGAAACCACAACACACCAGTGCAAATATCATAGAAACCACTGTAACCACTGCAAAATTGATGGCCACACAGAGAATTGCTGGAAGTTGCATCCAGAGCTAAACTCGAAGAACAAGAATAAAGATAATAAGAAGAAGAATCTCGTGGCCACTAATTCAAGCAATCAAGTTGAAAGCATCTTGGACATGGATGAGAAGATCATCTATACATCAGTGCAGAAGGAGGTGAATCTGAGTAGTCTTCAACAAGAAGGAGAAAGAAATGACCAAACTATTTCATATAAATATACAGGCCAATAAGACAAATATTGATGCTTTGTTTGACTCAAGATCGCAGGAGAATCTCATTGCATCAGAGCTGGTCAAGAATTTGGGGTTGGAATTTCATGATCATCCAAACCCATATCCACTGGGATGGGTAAATAAGGATGTAGAGTTGAAGGTAACAAAACAATGCAAAATTAGATTTGCTCTCAGTGCTGATTTTATTGATGAAGTAGATCTAGATGTGGTTCCCCTTGATGTATGTGGATTCATGTTTGGGAGTCCATACATGTACATGAGTGATGCAATATTCATGAGGAGAGATAACCAATACCGACTCATCAAGGATGGAAAATCATTCATCATCAGTTCCAACAAGAAGTATGTTTTATTGTTTTTAAGAGAAAGTTAGTCCAAAGAGGATGTAATAAGAGGTAAGGAATCCATGGAGGGGTGTACTAAGAAATAGAAACAACAATTGGAGGAGCTATTACAGGCATACAGGGATGTATTCCGAGAGCCTAAAGGACTGCCACCTAAGAGGGAAGTGGAGCACGAGATACAAATAATTCCAGAATCCCCCTTTCCAAATATTGGGTTGTATCGACAGTATGTTATAGAAGCAAGTTAGGTGAAGAAACAATTGCAACACTTATATAATAGGGTGTGATTCAATCGAGTAAATCACCATGTGGGTCACCCATCATCATTGTGAGGAAGGAATATGGGGCTTGGAGGATGTGTATAAATTACATGGAATTGAATAAAATCATGCTCAAGAATAGATACTCCCTGCCCAGGATAGACGACCTACTAGATTAGTTGGATCAAGTAAAGTATTTCACCAAGCTAGAATTGAAGCCTAGATATCATCAGGTTCGAGTTAAAGAATAAGATACATGGAAGACTGCCTTCAAAACCAGGAAAGGTTTGTATGAGTGGTTAGTTATGCCATTTGTCCTATGTAATGCACTAGCTACGTTTATGAGATTAATGAATGATGTATTATGCCCTTTTATAGATTCATTTGTTATTGTCTATTTGTATGATATAATAGTATATAGTTCTATGTGGGAGGAGCATATTTCAAATTTGACGCAAATAATGGAAACATTGAAGAAGCACCACCTGCTAACAAATCTCAAGAAGTGTGAGTTTGCACAACAATATTTGGTGTATATGGGATATGTGATCGATGGAGGAGAGCTAAAGATAAATCTTTCCAAGATGGAGGTCATGATGAAATGGATGGTTCCTACTAATTTTTCTGAGGCCAAGAGTTTCATTTGGGAAGCACAATACTTGAGGAAATTCATAGCCTCATTTTTAGTGGTAGATGCACCGCTCCATGCCATAACAACAAGTGGAAAGAGTTTCCAGTGGGGGAAAGGCCAACAGGGGGCTTTCAAGGAGTTAAAGAAGAATATGAGTAAAGTACTAGTTTTGGCATTACCAAACTTACAACGACCTTTCGAAGTGGAGACAAATTCGAGTGGATGTACTATAGGAGATGTCTTGATGCAGGGAGGAAGGCATGCATGTTACCATTTTGAAGTTTTTCAAAGGGACAGTTCTTAACCACCATACCTACAACAAGCACTAGTATATTTAGCCCAATTTCCGACGCCCAAAATGTCGCTCTTGCGACCCATAGGTGTCCCAAGAGCGACAGTTTGAGGCGGGGAAAAATGTGGTTTTCCTTAGAGTCGCAATTCCAACATTTTAGTTAAGTGTCGGAAGAGCGACACCTTTTCCGACGTTTCCCGAAGGTCGTCACTCTTCTGACACTAGCTAGATCGTTGCTAGTCCGACGTTCCATTACTGTCGCTATTCCGAAGTTTCATAACCTTTTCTATTCTAACGTTCCATAACCGTCGCTATTCCGACGTTCCATCACTATCGCTATTCCGACGTTCCATAACCGTCACTAGTCCGACGTGCCATAACCGTCGCTAGTCCAATAGTTCTCAGGTTTTGAAAATAATGTCATAAGTCTGACGTTTGTGACTTTTAGTCACTCTACCGATGTCTTTCAGACTTTTTCGCAAGTCCGACGGTTCAAAATTCGTCCAACAACCATCGCTATTCTGATGTTCAGAATTCATCCAACAGCCGTTGCTATTCCGATGTTTGTGATTTGTCGTCGCTCTATCGACGTCTTGTAGACGTTGTCGGAAGTACGACGTCTGACAGACATTGTCGCAAGTCCAACAGTTGTAATTGGATAGCAAGCGTCATAATACCGACAAAAAAAAACGTATATGGAAAAAAAAACGGGTGCAGTCTTCTCTTTTTTCGTGCATTCTACAGGAACTCAACAAGGATCCTCACATAACAATATCAAATTTTATAGGAATTTTATTAATAAAATATCGTGCCTCGTCCAAGTGCCAAACATGGCCAGGAAGATCAATAATGGAACAATAGTGCTCCACTACATGTTTCATACCATAATATTTACTGATTTAATCAAATTAATGCCACCCATCATCCACTAGGCCTGCATTACAAAAAGAAGAAAGAAAACCAATGAAGGTGATCTTGTCTAGTTTTGTGTGGGAGAGTTGTATTTGTTTGAAGAGTTTGATGGCCTTCTTTCCACACCCATGCATCTACGCTCATCGCATTCCAGGAGACCACATCTGGAATACACATTTCATCAAAGACCCAGTGTGTATCCTCACTTTCTCCACATTTGACATAAATATCTACCAATCCACTTCCCCAAAAAAAATCCAACTAAATATTCTTATTAACTAAATCTTTATGGATCTCTTTTCCGTGCGCTAGAGCTACCAAATTAGCACATGCTAGAAAAAATATGGAAAGAGTGTCTATATCCAGTTACACATCTATAACTTGCAATTAGTGAAGGAGCCTCAAAGCCTCATCAAATTTCCTTATGTGCCCAAATCCTCCAATTATCACATTTGATGACACAAATTCCCTTAAGAATCATAAAATTAGGGATGAGATTGGAGATAATCTAATGATTCTCTTTGCAAGTCAGATCATATTCTTTCTTGTAGTTGAATTTAGACTTCAGTGATCCTCACAGGAGTTTTTCTTACTTCTGAACTTTTTGCACAGTCCAGTCATTTTGTGAGACAATATTTAACCAAATATTCTTTAACCTGTGTTTCCCCTATCAATGATCTCCCTCTATTTAATAGGCATAACTTCAGCATCAAAAACTTAGAGGAACATGGTTTCTACCAATGATGCCCATATTTGATCAGAAGAAAGGATTAATGCCTTGAACATTCAAGGCACACTCAAAATGTTCCTTTTCTCATTCAACATGCTTCCTTCTCCAAAATTTTGTGATTCTTTCTCCACTCCTGGTTGAATTTTTTTTTGGATTTTCTATGAACCCAATTGAAGCTGCAATCTCGAGCTATATGCCCAACATTATGGAATTTAAAGCATATTTTAGTTCTAGACTTGAATAAGGGAGCATGATTTTTGTTGATGAACACATTGGACTATATTTCTGCAACTTTAATTCGAGGGAACTGATAGGGACCCTTACATATGTCTATGTCATATGATCTACAATATTTTTCCACGACGTGCCCAAAATTTGTACAAGAGTAACAAAGATCATAAAATATAGTTTGATACCTAGAAGATGAGGATTATCTTAATGCACCTCTGAAGTTATTATGACTTGAGGATTTATGACGATATTCATTGCTACTTGCAACATCAAAATATATTCTTGGATCATATACTCTTCCAATGTTATTTTGTCTCCTCCTTGCTTCTACTAGAACCAGGGTTACATTGGAAGATATGTCAAACATACCATTGAATACTTCTGAATAAATCCATTGAAGCGTATTTGAAGTATATTGGAGGCAATCTATACCACCTATAGAAGAATTTTTTGAAGTAAAGCTTACCTGCAGTGAGGTTTCCACTTGGATCCAACATTATGCATGGAACCATAACACCCCTGACATGCCAAACAAAAGGATTATCAAGAAAAATTAAGGAAATTTGTAACTTCTTTTGAATGAAAATTTGTACAAAGAATTAAAGAGACGTTCTTGAAACATAAAAGTATATTTTGGATGCACTATAACCATATTTTATCAGAGCGTTTGTTATAAATACCACACATTTCTTGGAGCTCACATATGTCAACAAATAAAAAATGTGGAATGTGATGGCAAATGAATTCATTGGATACTTTTTTCCACCTAATGGTTACTTTCTCTTACAATTTGTTAAGGATGGAATAAGTCAGATCAAAGAACCAAATTTGAAGCCTATTTTAGACCTGTATAGGTTAGCTCCAACATAGACAGGTTGGCTCGTCCACTAAAGATATATTCGCCTCTTCAAAAAGACATGATACTTCAATAGGTTCGAATGAGTATAAATAGAGGTTGAACTTTCCTCCATTTCAGCCTTCACTCGTCCAAAAATTAAGTAGAAGATAAGAAAATAAAGTGAAAAGAAGACCATGAATAAGGACTAAGATTAGAAACAAGATTATTTTGTGGCATATCTCCTAAAGGATCGAAATTGTCTGTGATCCATCTTTGTACTAAAAAGACCGAAATCTTTGTGATTCATCAATGACGCATAAGACCAAAAGTATGAAGTAATTTATGTGAAAATTAAGCGAAACAATTTTTTGCATGGAGGTAAAGGTATCTCTAAGGGGTCAAGACCCTGTGGATTATCTTTGAGAAAGTAGACCAAAAATTTGTGAGAAAAAGCTCAGATCCTCAGGTTGAATTTACGTGTGAACAAGTATTGCATCACTTGTGGAAGAGGGAGACAAAATTATTTGTTTTCTTAAGATTGTCATCATATTGAGAAGGGATAAATCCCATTGGCCCATCCTATTTATCTGTCAAGACTCAAGTTTGAAGCATAAGGCAAAAGACTGGACACTGTTATTATACAATAGGCTGAAACATAAACTGAACTACAAGACAATGATATTTATCCTCAGTGGGGAGGATGAACCCAATTCTACCAATCCTATTAGATATCCCTCTATCAAAATGACATTCTAATGTAAACATCTCAAGTAATAGACAAACTAGTCTATGATTTTACCCGTCCACCATTTGGTACACAAAGCACCTTAGATTCATGTTGGAAGGCAAAAGAGTAGAAAAAAGGCAGAGAGGATTGTAGGTAGATGGTGGTATTTGTCTGATTTTCCTTAATGCCTCTTAAGGGAAACATATTCTATCAGCCTATGATGCAATTGATATTTGTGGTCTAACTTTTAAACACTCTTAACTATGAGCATTGAGAGGTTATGCTTGAAATTCCTCTAAGGGAGTCAACACAAGAGGATTGTAAAAATGGAAATCAAACCTACAACTATAATTTCATATTGCTACCTCTAAAGAAGTCCTATTTTTTTCCTCAAAGGGAGGCCTTTATACGTTGCTATACCTGCATTGATTTAATACATGGTGCATGTGGGAACGGTCATCAAGTGTATACACAATTATAAACCATTAAATAGGGTGATTACTCTTGTAGTACATACAAGAGAGGTATTATGATAGAACAAAACCAATAACATGAAAATATTAATCTCATATCCGAGTGTACACATAATTGACATTCCTATTATGATCTACCATCCATGAAGCTTTCCTTGTGAAATAAACATCAAAAGCACCATGGAAACTGGGGAAATAAGTGACAAGGAAAGATTTATGATTTTTCAAATTCTAGATGGATGTAAACACTTTTTAATGCAATGACAAGCAAAATTTTTAATTCTTTGAATTCTAGATGGATGCAATCACTTTGTAATGCAAAGTTGAGAACCTTCCTCTACTTGTAATATCCTCTATCAGGGGCAACCTTCACTGAGTATTACAATCGAAATATTTTTATGCATATTCATTGTTGAACATATTTACTCGGAAGTGTATGTTACCTCGACAGTCTTCGATAATTTTGTCAAAAGTCTCATACTTATCTGCTAATGATAGGAAGGGACTAGCTGCATGTGAAGTTCCCTGCACTTGTTGAGAAGGATTAGATCAAATTTGTCCATCCTACTTACGTGTTAATATATGCTTCAATACTTTCTCAACAAACAAATATACATAAACGATGTCTCCATCACTAGAACATGTAACTGGCCTTCATCTTTGGATTATTTGTAACTTTAATCTCCTTCTATTTATGGAAATATTTGTTATTACCATCGAAAGAGAACTCTGGACTCACAAAATTTCAAGAATCCTGCAACTTTCAAGGTCGAAAATTGAGAACAATGTTACATTCACTTATCTACAAATTCCGTGAATTTTCAGACCTCATACTAACTGCAATAATGGAAAATATCACACCTTAGTAGCTTTCAAATTTTTTGAGACTCTACTATCCTTGGGTATTTTGAAGGTCACACCATTGCATTCAACTTCTAGGTCTGGATTTCCTGCATCTTGATGTTCCTGCATGCCAAGGTCAAGATAAATTTATGCCACATTTATTTTTAAGAAAATTCTATCTATATTACACACACAGTAATATGCACAAGAGTAGCAAAGAATAAACAATCATATTGCAGCTAAAGCTGCAATAATTTGAATATGTAGAAACAGAAACATTTTGGCATTTATAATAGGCAAACTCATGACAACAATTAATCGTGATATTTTATAAGCATCTTCAAGAATCTTTATCATAAGTTTTCTGGGGTAAAAATACACATTTTTCAACTATTATAGAGTATATTTTATTTCCGAAATAAATTTCTGGGTTTTAACCCTAGGGTAAATCAATCATTTTCCATTGCAAGTGGTTTCCAGAACGTTGATAACAGAGAGGTAGATAACATTAAGGGGATATTGGATATAAACTGAAGGGATCAATGTTGAAAAGTGTAACTAGATCGGTCTTCATGATGACCATGTAATTATGTACTTATGTAAAGAAGAAGTAAAAAGTAATAAAATGTATTTTTGGTTTACTTGCTTCATGGGTTTCATGAGCAAGATTCTTAGTACATGTCTATAGACTTCTTCTTGATGTCTATTAGGAACACAAGTGTAATTAAGAGTCATGTAAATGATGTGAAGAATATCCTCCAAGACATTATAGAAGAATGGTCTTCAAGACTGCCCTTATTCATTGTTGAAGATAAGCCTATTTGTTGTTATGAAGTTGGCCTACAAACAGTATTAAGGTCTGCCTACATGATTGCTGAAAGGTCGGCTTAATATCTTGTTGGAACAAATATAAATACCCCAACATATGTTGCAGTATACATACAAGTTTTTGCGGACAAGACTGAGGTTAGACAACGTGGAACAGGGAGAAATTATTGCGGATCCATCTAAGGTTTTTGGTAGCATCTAAAGTGCGTATCTAAGGATAGGGGCTAATATAGATTGAAGGGCACAACATTGCGGAAGAAATAGGAAGGATAGGTACAACAAGAGAATAGATTTTTGGATTAGCAAAGAACAATTTGTGGATGGGTGCAGGAGGATACAAGTGCAGATATAATTGAGTTCTAAAGTCTCTATTGTAAGAATTTTTCAAGGTCAAGTTTGTGATCTAAAGGTAATAGAAAGAAAGGAAGGGAAAGAACAGATTTACCTTCCTAACTTCATCACAAAATATTTAGTTATAAGTAAAATCAAATCTGTCTCTACATTTGTATAAGTGCTTTGATAATTGACTTGATGAAGAATTAACTAAGAAGACATAAGCAAGCTCAACAGTAATTATCAAGAAGAGAATTTATAACCCCTTCAAATTCTCAACATGGTTTTGGAGCTATGGTGCTAAAGAAGGGAATCTAATCAAATAGACACTCAAGGATTAGTTTTCAGGAATGACATTTAAGAAAGTTAAAGTGTGTCAAAGCAACACGCATCAAATTTTCTGATCACTGAGTTCGACTACAATTCATATATCTTCAAAGAGAATGTATGGTGCCATTCTCTACTGTATATCTCAGTGCTAATTGAAGCTTAGAACCTGGGCAAAGTTTCGACATCACAGTGAAATGTCCTCACTGTTTCAGCACTATAACACAGTGAAGTTTTCTTGGTATAGTTCGGATGGGTTAATACAGATCGAATTCCCTAAAATTTTCAGAGATCAATCACAGTCCCAAGAACATAGTTCAGAAATTGCATTCTCGTGGATACATACTCGGATCACTTACATACAGCTCAAACATCATTTCAGATTTGGTGCAATTGCAGTAACTGAAGCTTTGAAACAAAAGTCTCTATGTCTTGATGGTATCTATATTGTTTTTAAGTGCACACACAGTTCAAACAAAAGATACATCAAGATACAATTCGGTGATATGATGAAGACCACAGTTCGGTAAAAAGCCATTCACTCTCAGTGCTATTACAACTAAAGGTACTGTCATTATCTTCAAAGATTATAAGACAAGTTTCCTCTCATTGAAACAAGAACCACTTCTTTATCCCCGAAGAAGATCATCCAAAAGGAGAGCACTGATACATCTTTTCTCGACCACCATTAAAGAAATCAAGCTGAAGATTCTTCAATTGAAAAGTAAGTATCTTTTATTCTATAATCAAATTTGGTAACATGACTTTGTTTTGCAGGGAGATCTATAAGCTGGTTGGGTTACCAAGATTCCTTGCATAAGGAGGATAGTCACAGTCCTCGAAGAAATTAAACTCATGAAAAATCTCTGAAGGTCGAAAGATTAAATCCTAATCTTCTTCAGATATGAACAAGAAAGCAAAATACACCTCTTCAAAGTGCAAAAACAGAGATTTGTCCCTACATATTTGGATCCCAACAATCTGAGATCCATATATCTACTGCAATCGGACTATGACACAACCCAGTGAATTTACATATCAATGCTCATCCTGTGAGGATGGACACTTTCCATCAAGTTTATGAGGTCTAGATAACCTGAGATGGGATCATTACCTTCTTCATAAATTGGCTTGTTGGGGGCAGCTTCACAGGCATCAATAAGGTGGCTAATTTTTTTTAAAGAAATGTATTTGGATGATCAAAAGAAAGGTTGGAAAAATTAGTAGACACACTCTAGAAATCCATTAAAAACATACTCTCTATTCGTCAAATGCTAATGGTGCCAATTTTAGACTAGAGTATTATCCCAACAAGGATCCCCTCCTTTCCAAAACATCAAAACATTCATTGATTTTTTCCTTAGGTGTAACATTCAAGATAGGGATAAGCTGGCAGACTTTTATATGGATAATTTAATACTTCTTGCTATGAATGTGTGGGACCCCAACTCTCAGCTAGGTGATGTGAAATTTATTTCTTTAGCCTCCTGGATGACCGGTGAAGAGGCCATGGCAGAATAAATCAAAAGAATCATGGAAAAAGAGATTAATAACCTTTGTGGATCATGGAATAACTACAAGGCCCTCGCATTATCAATATTAACCAAATTATTATAGTAGAAGATCGACCGATGAAAAATGTCTACAAAAAAAAAAGGAGTGGGAAAAACTTCATTTTGAAGATACCTTTAGATTTTTGGGAGATGAGAGCCTGCAAGCATGCCAAGGAAGGTGGCATACCTTGCCACACAGTTTGTGAATAAAGAAATATAATTCACGAAAGAGGTTGAAGAGTGTTTTGGATAGAAGAAATATTAACGAAAGAAAGTTTAACGAGCCAAAAGAGATGTAAATCATTCTAAAATATCTCTCTTTTGATTTAATATTCCACCACAAGGCCGAGAGTAGTAATTTTAGAGCATCATTTATGCCAAATAAATTATTTACCAGTTAGGTTGAGCCTATAAGTTAAATCATAGTGATGTGATGTACCTTTCTCTATTGATATATATCATAGTGCTAAATAAGACTTTGCAAATATGATAGATAGTTATGGAAAGGATATTGGACTAAAGAATGTTGGATAAATTCAATCCTTCTATAGTCCAATGTGGCATTTCTCTATGGTAATAACTGAACTCAACAGAGTATCAGACATCAGTGATATGTCACTTGGTAGTACTTGATGGTTGTGATATTTAGTTGTGCTTGATGGGTGCCAGATACTTTTTCATATGTCAAAGAACTTATTTTATCACCTCAAGTTTGATCTACCTACAATGGCACCCTACTCAATGATAACATAAGAATCTAGGATTTATGCATGCATGAATAAGACCAGTCCTTATACTTATTTTTCAACCCAATGAAAAGGACCACAACGTTGTTTTATTAGATGTGTTCTATAGGTTTGAAACCCGTTGGTTGCATTTACAAGATTGGAAGGCTATGCTTGAAATTCCTCCAAGGGAGTCAACACAAGAGGATTGTAAAGAGGGAAATGAAACCTACAACTATCATTTCATACTGCTACCTCTAAAGAAGTCCTATTTTTTGCCTCAAAGGGAGGCCTCCATATGTTGCTATACCTGCATTCATTTAATACATGGTGCATGTGGGAAGGGTCATCAAGTGTATACCCAATTATAAACCATTAAACAGGGTGATTACTCTTGTAGTACATACAAGAGAGGTATTATGATAGAACAAAAACAATAACATGACAATCTTAATCTCATATCCGAGTGTACACATAATTGACATTCCTATTATGATCTACCATCCATGAAGCTTTCCTTGTGAAATAAACATCAAAAGCACCATGGAAATGCCAAATCACAAAGGAATTAACATGTCCAAGAATCTTACCATATCAAGAATGGAATGTCTTTGTACTAGTGCTTAGCATGGTTACACACTCAAGTGATGGAAATATCTCATATAAAGACCAACTATATATGATAATCACACAAATTATACCAATTAGTCTTACGCTACCATTACAGTGTAAAAGACTCCATGACTCAACTATCTTTTGCAAAATTTTAAAGGAAAAGTGCACAACTAATTTCAGCTGGTTAACACAAACACCAAAGTTGGATAAGTCCACTAGTTTGGTAGTCAATGGGTAATAAGTTAGTGATGGTAATAATGTTGAGCCATTAGATGTGAAGTTTAGCGATGGCCATTTCCTTGTTACTGTAGCAAGATATACTTCCCAGTAATTAAAATATGGCTCCATTTCCTTGCTACTGTAGCAAGACACATTGCCCAATAATTAAAACACAACCCCATTTCTTTGCTGTTGTAGCAAGGCAAACTGTGCAGTCATTAAAACACAACTCCATTTGCTTTCTGTTGTAGGAAGACAAAATTCCCAACAATAAAACATGACTAAAAAAAACACCAATCCAAATAAAGGGAAAGTCCAAAAATAAGCAACAATCCAAATTAATTAAGGTCCTCTTCTGGGCATACAGTTGATCCCTGTCAAGAATCCTAAACTTGTCAAAAGTCTGAAGCATAGTTATTTCTATCTTTGTGATAGAATACATCTCTTATTCATATATGTGTCCTTGTGACACTGGTACTGTACTCTTCTTACAAATTTAAAATCCTGTGGTGACCAAGTACATGTGGTAGTCACCAATCTCATATATATTTGATCACTGTCATGAAGTTTGAAAGATCCAAGGAAAACATACCTAAAACAATATAGTCATCAATCAAATGTTGAAGCTAGAAAGAAACAGTGACATGCTTATAGCTATCAGTTTTGCATAAGGACCTGTGAAGCAATCAGGACATCAATCCAAGGTCGGTGGTAATCATATACTTGAAAGAATCAGCAAAAAATACAGTGTCACCACATGCAAAACCTTGATAAGCCATGTCAAATAAGGGATACTGATTTTTCACCTATCCACATTTAACATAGATACATTGATAAGAAAGCCAAAGAAGTGGAATATGATCAGTTCTAAGAAAAAAAAATAAAGTGGCACCCATCTATGCCTTAAATTGATAAGAAATTTCCTTCCATTTCTCCTTTGTTGGATGTACACCTGTGGGATTGTGAGCACAAGGAACCATTGGGAAAATTCTGTACACAAAGAACAAATGACAAGAAGGGAAAAACCCAGTGAACTATAAATTGGCATGCTACTCTCTTCATCCAAATGTCTATAATTTGTGATGAATGGAATAGGTGAACAGAAGGAGGGAAAAAAAATGCTATCCTAGTTTGAATAATGTGAAGGCTTATATAGTGAATAATGTGAAGGACTAGTTTGAGGGAAGATATCGCAAATATACCTATTCCAGAAGTTCATATTGGAAGCCTTCAAGTCCTTGTCTCTAGTGACTACGTTAAGCCCTATTCAAAGGTTCAAGGTTGAGCTGGATCTACTTCAGAAGTTAACAAATGGAAGAAGAAGTCCTACAGAGTATGACATATCTAAGAGGGCTTCAAATATCTAAAGAAATAGGCTCCAGACCTGTTGATTTGAGAAGAAGGAAATTTTGAAGCTAATAGCTTCAAACATTGTAGCGACATCTAAATTCATATTCAAAACAAGCTACAGTTAGTCACCATGAGAATCTCTCTTGAATCATTCTACACTTGAAGCATTCTTGGGAACCTCGCTCCTTCATCATATCAAGAAGAAGAGATCAGGATTAATTTTTTGGGTTGTAATTCCTCTCATTCAAGAAGACTCTATGGTATCCACCAAAGATTTATGTCCATTAAAAATACACCGTATTTAATGTTAAATTTAGACTAATACTTGACATCATGCCCAAGCATGAATACACCATGGCAACACCTTGACATCATGCCCAACTGGGATAGCCTATTTTCATTTATTATCAGCTTTTATAAATGCTTCTAACAATGTAATGCATAACAATATCACACGATGGCTACATAATTAGGAAGCTACACGTATTTCATACTGTCTTAGGTTTCTTTTGGATTTGTAGCTACAATAATATAACTGAAAAAGTTTAGGTTCTGTTAGTATTACGTTGAAACAAGAGCACGTGGAAATGTGTTTTTTTGGAAAAATGTGGAAGAATTACGTGAAAAAGTTGACATAATTATATTTCATGGATTTTCCACATTGAGACTTGTTCATGAGAAGGAAATATGCAGGCATTGTTGGCTCAATAATTCCCATGTGCGCTTATATTTTGAAAAACACCTTTGAGATTCATCTTTGACGGCTCAACGTTGTGTTTGTGTGTGAGCCAACACACATACACACACATATATTACACACATAGACATAAATGTAATTATTATAAATATTGATGTAATTCAAATAGAAAATATGCAACACTATGGACCTATTACCAATACCATAATTTTTAACATTATAAACTGTATCCTAACTCGAAAAAAATAACAATTATTTTGTTTCGTGTAGTGAATTATTAGCATTAAAATGAATCAGCAAAGTGACTTTAGATACCTTGCATAGAATAAATAGTTAGTTATGATAGATTGATGTTTGTAGGAAGTGTCCAGGCCAATTTTCCATCATAACGCCATCCTTATTTTTGGGGTTTGTCCCCTAGCCTTCATTGTCATCCCCCCTAGTTGGGGGTGACAAGTGTCCTATCCATCGTTCTATTGGTCAGTGGCTTATCCCTTTCTAGGATGATGAGTGTGAGGAGATAATATAAGATGCAATAGGATAATTTTATTAGTGTCTGAGTGACCACAAAACTAGGTCAACCTAGCTAATATTGAGATTGTGATCTTCAAGAAAATTTATCATCATCTGAATGAGGAGGAGGTTATATGTAGATCTCACTGTGTTCACTTAGTACGATAAAACTTGTGTTGGGTGAACCCTTCAACCTTGCAAGACTAGGCTGAGTGGGGAGAATTGGATCCTGGGTGGAAATCATTTTACGTACATGGAGTAACCCCTAGAAAAAACTCAAGGAATCAATGTAATTTGTTAGATCTAGGTCCAACTTTCTAACCTGCACCTGGACCTACAAATGAAGGTTGGAAACTTGACACATATTATAACACCACCATACTAAGTAAATTTGTTGCAATTTTATGCATTTTTAAATAAAATTGTATTTAATCTTTCTTTTTTTTCCATATGAGATATAAGATTTCAACTCCAAATAATTGGCATGTTTTTTGGAAATAAATGACCCAAGGGAGTTTATGACCTAACATAATAAACTTCCAGAAAATGGTGGTAGGGAGAAATTGTGGCTGCAAATACTCTAGGTCCACTCCTAGGCTAATAGAAGATATACAATTACCAGAACAGGGGTGCTCATTCTACTACAAAAGTGGTCATTGGGGTGGGGAACCCACATATATTAAATTTATGTTGTTGGCCAAGAGGAATGTGAGGGAATTGGAACTGGTTGGAGTTCCTTTGTACCTAACTACAACCCAAGGGATTGCGATAAGATGGATACGATACAATGGTGCTTATATCACCATAACTAGAACAAGTAAGTATAAAAGTAGTATAAAAAAAAAGTTTCAATTTTTAAAAGCATGTTCAAACTTACAATCAAATAGATGAAAAAACACATACAAAAAACCAGATAATAATCATGAACAAGCTTCATATTCAATTATGAATTGTAAAGGAACTTACAAAATGTGACACTACGAACTTGGTCAAGTGCACAAGAAAAAAGATCCTGGACATGACCCTGGTTGACAAGTTGTATTGCTCATGATGCAAGAGGATTTGTACCTGCGCTGCTAAGTCATTCAAAATCCATAATTATCTATACAATAAATACAAGTAAGTGGTGTAGTATTTTTTACTCTAAGATGCATTCTTATGATAATGTTAGAACATATGTTGAGAATGTCAAAACATACCTGAATAAGCTCCTCTTCGTTTCAAGAACAATTTATTGGAGTCACCTGAACTTGGAACAAGCCTGCCACGATCTGAAAGAGTAGCAACTAAGTCAATAGTGACTTTTTTGTTGCTACGCTGGATCGAGGGAGGTTTTATCCAAGATTAAATCGCTCCAATAAATTATTCTCTACTAAATAGGGCCAACCACGTGAAGGTGGAAGCTCTTATGGCCCCTCCTCCCCCTCACATCACTCTCAATTCCCCAATACCCAATCTATATTTCATTTTTACTTTCATGAGCAGAAAAAAAATATTCAATAACTAATTAAAAAACAATGCAACAAAAAGTACGCAAGAAAACATTGAAAGTGCTTGACATAAAAATAGTATGATAAATGAGTTTTTAATATAACGCAAAAAGGTTCCAAGTATGGTAACATTTGTCTTATAATAATACAATATTTTACATTATCAAATTTTCTTTTTATTATTCCTACTTGTAAAGCTCCTAACTACATCATCAACATCATTGTGCTCTACTTCTGTTTCATGCCTTTCCTGCAGAGCTGACCTAGTTGCGTACTCACGATGTCTGGTCTCATGCAGTGATGGGGCATCGCCTACAAAAACATATCGTATTAAATTTTAATTGTCAATTTTTAAATATCATTGAACTAGTTTGGTAATATTAATAAAAAAAAACTGCAATGAGATTATTTACCTAGTGCACCAGTTGTCACCGTTGGAACCATTGGCTTGTGTTCCTCTATGGTGGTAGGATGCTCAAGTACAACATTCTCTGTCATTTAAACAAAAAAATTATAAGGAGACAACCATCAAGGTATAATTAGAAAAAATTATAAGTGGAAATTAATTACCGTCATGGCCCTCACTGATAGTAGCATTGCTGGCCTGGTCCCCACTACAATGATCAGGTTGCATGTGAGGACCATGTAATTCTGGCAATATTTCACTCTCAATGCACTGCTCTACAACTGGGTTATTTGGCTTGTTGAAAGTGTTGCTCCCCTGATTTAAGCAAAGTTGTTAGACATTAAATTTATGGATGAAAACAAACATATTGAAAGTTTAACATTTTACCTTATCAAGCATTTTGGATCTTGGGACCTGTCCCAAGCTTCTACGATGTTCAACTACGACTTGATAGTCGGAATGGAAAGCAATATCTCTGTCTTCCTCTATGGTTTCTGTTCCAAAGTCATCACCCTACATTACATATGATTGTGTATTTTTAATGTTATTTGATGGGATTACAAAAATGTTGGAAGGTGATACAATTAATTATAAGATTTTTAGCTACTTACAATTCTTGCGGCTAATTTCAAGTAGCTACCATGGCCTAGCTTGTGATGGCATTTTTTTTCAATCCTAGCTTTGGTTTCCTTCGAGGTGTCAGGAAACCTATCATCAAAAGCTTGAAGGCAAATATGACGTAGCACACTTTTATTTTAGACATAGAGAAAATTAAAGCTATTGAATTAAAGTTGTAATTTACCTTGCGGGTCCAGTTATCATTTTTCCTTCTTTCTTGGCCTTTTTCTCTTTTTCGTCGTCGATGAGTGCTCTCTACTCCCTCTCTAGAAATGTGAGAGGATGCTTGTATCTAGATTTAATTTGCAATTGCGTCCTATAGGTGTCCCTGGTATATTTCAGATACTTGCCAACTGTCCGAGCGACCGCTGTTCTATCACATGTGCGCCCCCCAAAAAGGGCTTCTAGATAATCTAGAAGTTCTTTTTTCAGGTTGGAATTCTGGGAATTCCACCTTGTGCGTATGGTTGGGCCAAAAATTACCAACGTGTTGCTCTCCAAAAATCTATAGAACTCATTGTTTTCTACACAGAAAAAAGATATTATCATTAATTTAAAAATAAAAATCATGATAAAATATGTTTTAGATAGAGTACATGAAATAGTTAAAATATTAAAACTTACCTGGGAGTTGTACGTGCTTTATAGGAACACCTTCATCATTCACCAAAAACGTGCCATCAATGGTCCCCGTGGAGGTGATATGTGTAGCTCTAGGAAACACAATAATATAGTTGGACATACCAGCCTCATCACTGCAAACATGTTCAGCAGTTGGCTGGGTGTCTTCTTGGGAAGGGTGCGTTTCTTGGCCACCACCTAAAGGTGTAGAAGTTGTACAAGAGGGTTCCTTGGCAATCTCTTGCCTTTGTCTCCCACTACCACCAACACCGGGGGCAGCAGGTGTTAGATAATACTACATACAAAATAATTTTTTTGTTAGTTTAGTTAATGTAAAAATTAAAAATCAAACTATCACAATTGATCTCATGCAGAATAAGAAAAATATCCTTTTGATTTTTTATTATTACCTTATATGTTTCTAGTTGGGTCATAATCTATCTTATCCTCATTGCTAATTTGGGTTTTTGAGGTGTAACGTCTACCAAACACTCAAGTTCCAACTTTGCTTTTCGCGCTTTTTTTTGCAGCAACAACAATGGACATGGGGATGAATAAAACCCTTCCTCATTGAGGGAATCATCAGGCACACCATGGCCAGGCGTCTGCATATTTGAATAAAATTAACATTATTTAAATTATGTAAATAAATAAAATACCTGAAGATAGAGCAAGGCTGGCACTTTACATGTTCTTCGGTTGGTCCCTTTTCGCGATCATCCTGTCTCGAGGTTGTTCCTGTATTGCCACAATCAGTCTGCCACATTGCAATAAAATTAGAAATGTGAAAAATTGAAAACAATATCTAACTTGAAAACACAAAATGAAAACTAAAATAATTTATAAATTTACCTTTCTAATAGATAAACTTTGTGCATTAAAGAGGCCCTGGAGTGGTTGAGTATAATTAAAAGTAAGGGCTGGAAGCCAAATTTTTATACTTACACCTTACTAGTAGACAATTTCTGCAAAGTAGGTAGATTAGATGAGGCTAAAGAGATTTTCAGTGAAGCTTTAATGAGCGGAATAAATTTAACTATAGTGACCTATAATGCATTGGTCAATGGATATTGCAAGGGAGGGAAATTGGATGAAGATTTCCTTCTCCTCGAAGAAATGAATGAGAATGACTGCATGCCTGACATAATTACATACAGTACCATAATTTATGGGCTAATAAAAGAGAACAAGATCTTAGAGGCTTTGAAGTTGCATGATCAAATGACAGACAAGGGCTATGAACTATATATGAAGACAACACTTTCTTATCTGCAGTGCCCTTGCCAGATCCTTATAACGAGTGGTCGCATTACTTGTGGGACGATTAACTTTCCCAGTCAGTAGTTGGCTCAAGGTGATCTTGGGTTTTGTGTTTTTAAAACTATGGTTACACCTGGGCCTCCAAAATTTGATTACATCATAATATATCAAATCTATGTTGGATAAAACTACACTGAATCAGCTATCACTGTGGACTTATGGAAACTTGCATGAACCAGCAGTCACTAAAGTGCATGATGGAGGGCCATTTTGGATAGCTAGGCAACTTCTTCAGATGGGCTTACCTCTTGATTTGAACTGTGAGGAGAATGGGCTTCTAATAAGAAATAGTGAAATTATATTATTCAATGGTGATAAAACACAACTGTTTAGTTTTCTTACTCAAATTTGTAATGCAATTGTTAAGGGCAAAGGTTTAGGAGCGGCAGTGAAGTGCTTGAATTCAGTTGAACTTTTTTTGATTGAATTTTTATCCTTAGATGCTTTTAGTGCATGTTTGGATGATTTGGTTCTTGCTCGTTGTGATTCTCAAAGAAATATATTTATGAATGAGCTAGGAAATGATAGTGGAAATGCAAGATCTGCTAAGAAAGTGGTTCAACAGCTTGCCTTCTTAGGGCTTGAAATGTTTCAAGGAAGGAAATTTTTTCCTAGAGATTAGCTTAAAAATATTTGCATGATAAGGATTTTGTTTTGATTAATGGTTCTCCAAGTGTCCACAAACATTCATTACATGGATTATAATCATACGTACATCTGGGCTCTACAATGATTATTAACCCTCTAATATGGTGGCCACTTGGTGCAGATTTTGATGGGGATTCCATTCATGTTTTTTATCCCCAATATTTAGGTTCTCAATCTGAGCTTTCTCAGCTTCTAAGTGTGGATCAAAAAATGTTTAGTTCCCATTTTGGAGAGGCAAGTATAGCACTAAGTGTTTATACTTGATACATTGTTGTATGCCAATCTTTTATCCATTCACATGATGTAGAATCATACCTTCAGGGTTGGAACAAAGACCTTGGGCATTGGAGGCACGTCACTCATGCTACCCCTCCTAAGTTGTGATGGAGTATATGACTATATTGCGATTACTACATCTTCCCATTGGTATTAGTTGTCTTCTTGACGTATATTATGACATATCCACATTGCATTTGCTCATGGATATGATCATTTTCATGACATGGACTTGCTGTGTACTTTTTTCATGGCCATGGCCAGGATATGGAAGTCAGTGCACTAGTTCAGTTGTCTGTACATGATTACATCACTGTGCTAGTGTAACACCCTCATCATTTCTCCCTTCACACCCTGATCAGGGCACAATGTGTAGTGTTTTTGAATTGAAGCATAATTGTGTTTTTTTCCATTATGAAAACAAGCAACAGAAGATTCTGAGGCTAGTTGGACAATTAAATTAGAATCATAAGGGAATTTGAGAATTTCTCCACTTATTAAAGCTACGGTAAAATTTTGTCTATCTATGGCATCCACCTCTTAGTTGGACACATGTGTCTGTAATCAAATCTACCTGAGGCTGGGGACCTCTCTTCATTGTACTATTAAAACTTTTACCCCTGCTTTGGTGTTAAATAATTGGTGGGTATTTTCAGAGTATTGCATCTTTCAGTGTGCTTGCTTCTTCTGGTACTTTAAGAACTACCATCCTAAGGTCTAATATTAGGTATTTTTTGGTGAAACATGGGGAAAATACCTTGTAGTTGATGACCTTCATCGACAACCTAGGAAAAATACATTCTCCACCTTTAATTTGATTTTCATGGCTGTCGTTAATTACCATATTTTATTCATCTTGTTAGAGGATTCACAAGGATGGAAACACCAAAAGTTGCTTAAGTTTTATTTTTCTAAATAAAGAACTAATTTTAGATGAAAAATTATATCATCATGTATGAACGTTAGTAGAACAAGGCTCGACATTGATGAGAAAAGTTAAAACATAAGGCCATTTACAAGGATAGGTAGTGGAAGTGGATTAAAATGTTTGACCAAATCTTGGATTCCATTTGATTTGAGTTGGAAGCTAGTAGAAAAAGGATTTGAATTGATGAAAAAGCATATGACCATTTACAAGGGTAGGTAGAGAAAGCAGGTTAAAATTTACCAATTCAACAATAACAAATTTCATTCAACTAGTACAAAGGAAATCAAATCCTTTACTTTACAATGGTAATCAAATTCAACAATGAAGGCAGTCAAGGCCTTTGTACAATATTTTCATTCAACAGTAACTAATTTATTTTCCTTTAAGTTG
Organism: Pinus albicaulis; assembly: GCA_034641835.2. Taxonomy (NCBI): domain Eukaryota; kingdom Viridiplantae; phylum Streptophyta; class Pinopsida; order Pinales; family Pinaceae; genus Pinus; species Pinus albicaulis. Next base: position 98,330 of record JAXQQM020063480.1, on the reverse strand, counting down.
TTTTACTAGTTCATGGGATTTGATTGCAATGAAGAGTTATTGGTCCATCAACAAGGACTGTATTTTCAATAATTTCTCCATTAGGAGATTTCTTAGACTGGTCAATGCCATGTGTCCCTGACCATGAATTTCCCCTTTAGTGATATACGACCTGTTGATGTTTGGCATCCATGTGAATTTGGAATGTGCAATATTGAGAGCTAGACTTTTCCTTAAATGATCAGTATTGAACACCATTCTTTTATAAATTTGTGCTTCAGCTCAGCTTTGCAGACCACAACTATTCCACTGTGCTTATCAACATATTGCAGCAAAAAAAGAAGCATCATATTTTTTTTTCTTCCAGTGGACCAAAATACAGGCACACAATGGACAATAAATTCTCTTCAATGTAAAAATGGACTCATGATGAGAGTTAAGGAATTTCTAAGTTTGGATGGACTATGTATTTCGATGAATCCTTAGATGAATGCTCTAGTAGTTACTGTTATAACAACAACCTCAGTGGCTTTGAGGAGAGTTAGGGTCATGAGGAGGATTCTTCTATGGCTTCTCATGCTTCTTCCAGACCACGTTAGCAGTTGGATGTGAGCCATCTTATTGAACCCCAATATGGTGGCCAATGGCTTTTATCCTCCACTAATCAGAAATTTAAAGTTAAATGCCTCTCATATTGCTGGGATTAGGAATCCCAAATGCACAAGACTGGAATTGGAATCATGTGGTGTTGATCAACAGGATTTATATCTTCTAGAAGATACCAACAACTTACTTGTGTGTAATTATAAAGTATAATAGACACACAGATTTAAGGTATGATCTGATGCAATTAGAACATACACCTCAATTAGGTTTCACTGATGGTTTATGCCCATTTAACTAATATAAGATGAATCTGGTTTATGCCCATTTAACTAATAAAAGTGAACACTACTACATGTGTAGAAATTAAGTCAAGAGTTTCTTCAAACATTTTACATGCAAAAAAAATATATCAAATAAACGGTAGTAGAAAATGAAGGAATTATTCATCAACCCATAAAAAATAAAATAGACATGAAGCATAGGAGTACATGCACAGGAGTTTTGAAGCTAAACTGAACAATTTTGAAGAATGAAGAAACCACATTACCATTTTGCCGCTTAGCCTTTCAATGTGGCCTTAGAAAATTAATGTTTCCTTTGGCGTGACCTTATTAGATTAATGTCTCCTCTGATGCAACCCTTGCAGATCAATGTATCAACACTTGAATTGGTGGGGTTTATGTTGACAAAGAGCTGTATAGGAAGTCTGTCGATGACTCTGTGGTGATTCAAATCGCAGATAGATGAATTTGGTGATTCAAATTGCAGATAGATGGTTTGATTCAGATCACAAAATATAGATGATTCAAATCGTAGAATATAGATGGTATGGCTGCGGGAAGGAGAATAGAGCGGGGTCTGGTCTGATTCAAATCATAGATAGATGCAGGTCTGGCTGCGGGGGAAGGAGAATAGAGCGCGCAGGAAAGAAAAGAAATTGTGAAATGTAGTGAAGCATAATGATTAGTGGGAAGACCGACAAGGAACCTTGTGTAGTAAAAAATTTAGTCAAATTACTATTTACCATATAGTTATGTAATTCCTCTACATTTAAATTTTAAAATTCAATTTATTAAAGAATAAACATATCTACCCCCAAAGTTAATTTTTCCTTAGTTTGGATTAAATTAGACATTAAACTCGTTAGAATTAATGTTGGAGGATGATTAAAATTCTTAACTTTAATATATCAACTCAATTATGAACATATAGATTATTATAAACTTTGTAGTTTTTCTTTCTTCCTTTTACCAAAGTGGGTGAAAGGACCATATCAATGTGGGTTAAAGGAACATACTACAATACTCTTGAAGGGACTACATTGATGTGACAGATTTGGTGGATGCACACGTGAAGCCTTAGTTAATGTTCATCCTAGTGAAGTAGAGTTATATAATGTTGGCCTGGGAAAGGGTGTGTAAGCTATAACTATAGTTTTTGCATATTGTTTTTATTATGTCGAGTCTAATTTATTTTAGACCTTTTTCTTACCTATGCCATTTTGATGTGGACAAGAGGTTAAGAAGTGTTTGAAAAGTAATAACGAAATTTAATATTAGATTATGATTGAAAAGTTACAACGCGAGTTAATATTAGATTACTTAGTGATCCTTTCAAAATTAACCAAGAGTTAAATTTGACCATAAAATATACAAATCTTAGGGAAAGCCTTACTATGGATTAGAAATGGCACAAAGAACATTTTAATGGGTATTATAATGATTTGATATTTTTTATTTGGTAAATAGTGTGGTATTTATATGTTAATATTATATAGTGTGGTTACGACGTTTGGTGAACACGTCGCAACACCAACACTTTAGTTCCATTGACCAAAGAGATATATCCAGTATTTCAAGTATATTTAACCCCTATCCCTCTTCTCTTATTCCTTTAGAAGTGTTGGAGGGGCCCATTACATTGAATACAAGCCTTTATAAATCCTTGTCCCCTCCCTTGAGAAGATATGGAACCTGAAATAAACTATTGAACCCAATCCTCTAAGGTTTTCAAGTATAGCCTCACATCTTGGAACTTGAAACTATATAAAAGCATCCAAACAATCTTTACATCATGATAACAATATTTCAAGTATGCATCTTTGAAAAAAAAAGGTTTATGTGTCAAATAATAATTTAAACTATAAAATTCAATTCAATCATTTATAATACTTCAAATAATTGGATCTCACCTACTTTAGCTTAAGAAAAGTACAAGGATATCAAACTTTGCAACCTTTAACACAAGTGAGCTATATATGGGTCAATAGGTTAGCTAAAGTTTTTACTCTGTTTCAAGCATATCATGAATATCCCCCATCATTGGCACAATATTACTCTTGGTAAAGGATGGAAAAGAAATCAACCGTGTTCATTTCTAGAGAAAATATTTCCAATCTCCTTGATTTTTATTGGAGTCACTGTTCAAAATTTTTTCCCACTCTCTTGTCTTTTCTTCTAGTTGGAATTGATTGGTTTTCTTAATAGAGGTCTATATTCAATAATGTGACCACCACCCTTATAATTAAAAATATATATAATAAAACTGACATTGTAAAAGGAAGCTAACATATAGGTTGTCATAAATATTTCTCATAATGTCATCAAGAGATGCGTGTTATACAATTTCTATGAGGAACAAAGTGGTCAATCCCTTAAGATAGATGGGTTATTTATTGCACTCTTTTATGCACTAGTGAATGTATGGAGGCATCAATAACAATGCCTTATGAAGATGTGGTCCAAATGCACTCTTGGTAAGAACATCAAGGGATGGTGGTGCTCTCTGTCATTTGTAGCAAATATTAGTTATTGGTGTAGTAGAAAATATTATAGGGAATGGGTTAAAGATATGAATGGGTTAAAGATATGAACTAATTCATTACAAATATTTAAGTTTCCCACTGTGGAACAAATCATTCTATAAATGGTCAAAAGCAGGAATTCCACCTAGCTCGTTAAATAAATTTTAGAACCTTCTTAAGTTAAAAACCATTCATTCGACCTTTTTGCAAAAAAACAACCATAGTGTTTTGAGACATCCATAGGCTATCAAATATACTTCATGGCAATTATTTTCAATCCAAAAATGTAAATGAAAAAAAAATATGTAGTTAGGCAATGAATATAAGCCATGCAACTCAATATTCCATGGGGTCCTAAGGTCTCTATGGCCTAGGATTTGGGAGAAACTTTAGTGGGATATGATACACCAAATACCATAACATTCCCTAACATTGTTGTTTTTTCTAATATCAACATGAATATCAACTTGATATCTTGAATATAAACATGACTAGTTTAGGGGGGATTTCATAATTACCTTATGTATTGCCTTTGGTATACTATTCCATGGGTCCTAGGGAGGAATTTTTTTTTAAACTCCTCGGTCAATCTCTCCTTGTGTAATTTCTAGAATGATAGATACATGTGAATGGATGGTCATTTAATTAAACCCATGCATCCTTGTGATAAGCGTGAAAGGCCACAACCTCAAGCTCATATAATCTCCACTAAATTATAAATATAAAATGCAAAGAAGTAGGAGGACAACTGGGAATAAAACCATGAAATCATGTGTTTACATTATGGCTAAACGTTATCATTTCATTCTAACAACACAAGATATAGGGAAGATTCTTAAACCTCATATAAAAGAAATGCGTAGTCTATTGAAGCCATAATTTCATCCATAAAACAATAGAAATTCTAGCATGATTTTGCGAAAATTAGGTGGAAGTTATTGAAAATCTAGGTTATAGTTGTCAATCTTCAAGATTTTGGGTGCCCCAAGGGTCCTTGATGGTGTTGAATCCATTTTCGTCATCAAAAGAACAATTTAAACACTACCATAGTGGGATTTTTTAAAGAATTTATTGTCATATTCTAGCAAGAAAATGGTCATTCGGACAAAATTAAGGCCTCGTTGGACAATTCCTAAAATAAATCCACTTTTAATGTTTTTCTAACAATTTCAGCAATTTTGGCGATGCAATAATCAGACAACAATGATGACATTTTACGATAATGAAAATAAAGATGAATGAGATTCTCTTGGTTTCAAGAATAATTTATTCTCTACTGAACATGACCAACCATGTGAAGGTGGAAGCTCATATGGCCCCTCCCATCCCCCTCACATCACTCTCATTTTCCCAATACCCAATCTATGAAATAGAATACGAACAAACCAAAAATTAATTACGGCTGTAAACAAAATTTTCAATATGTGTTTGTATAAATACATAATTTTAGTTTAGCATGTACAATAGTAAGGCCATTATTTATTGGTTTGAAATAATAAACAACATGCAATAAACTCACATAATTAGTAAATTATTTAAAGACAATAATTCCTACATATTAAAATATAATGTTATAACATACCAGCTCATACTCGAACATAACATCTGTATCAATATTCTTCTTCTATATCTTCTTGATCTTCAACCAACTGATCGACATCTATACCAACATCTGATTTAGAAATAGTATTGAAATAATCGACCATTTCATCATCATCATCAATTATGTCATTTTCAATAATATCCTCATCGCATCATCATCAATATTTGTTGCCTCGTCTCCTACGCTTAGTTCATCTTCTATATCTTCTTCGTCTGTCAATGCATCTTCTTGCTCATCTGCCACTGCATCATCTTCTTCCTCTACAGTATACTCTACTGGCCTTCCTCTTGGATCATATATAATAGCAAATGACCATCCATTCTCACCTGGAACCTCTGAGTAAAAGACTTGTTCACATTGGCTTGGAAAAACATAGTGATCTTTTCCTGCTTCAAACTGCGATGTTTTAACCATTGGAAATCGATTTTCATGTTGAATAAGAGTTCTATCATCATCATGTACATTCGTTCGTAGCCTATACCATTTGACGTCAAACAAAACTAATTTGAAGGAATTAAAGTCACACTCAACTATACAATCTAAGAACCCATAATATCTATTTTTAGATTCTTGAGGATGTCTGTCACTCATAGAGGAAACATTAGTGACCTAGAATACTGTAGTTATCCCACTATCATAAGTTTTCCTGTTATCATCCAACTGTTTAATGCAAAATTTACAACCATTGCACCACATAGCCTTGTGGTGTTTCAACTGCAATATTCCAAACATGAAAAAAATGCATTCTCAATTAATAATTAATCATATAATTTACACAACTTGAAAATTATCTAAAAAATCAAGCTTCTTGTCACATTATAAATATAATATAAAATAAGTAATGAATAAAATAGGTGAATTAATTGCTTACCTTTCTATCTTTCAAACCATATGCTAGATCAATTTCCCTGTCCGTAACGTTTCTGATACACTTCTCTAACCAATTTAGACAATAGTTGCCATGATAACCTATCGTCGTTACGTGCTTTACATATTTCAATCCATTCACTCATCCACTCAATATTTTTTGCAATGTATAAAAGTAGTGCCTCATAATCTTGAGCATCTGAATAAAAAAACAATAATTCACTAATACTAATATAACTTATAACCATGGTAAATTATATTAATTAATAAACGATGAAAGAATAAGACTTAAATGAATATGATCATATACATGATGTAAAAAAATGAAACATTATATGTATTATACATAATAAATCTTTTACCTCTCACTTTATTCATTCTACCTTTTCCCAACAGGTGCTCCACTTCAAATTTTTTGATGGAGTTCACATCCCAAATGCAATCCACCACGTGCATGGCTGGCGTAGCTAATATAGGAAGATAATGATTAATATACATCATGGATTCATATACCACATATCCCTCCACCATACCTCAGGTTGTGCTCTTTGGCTAACCAAAGCCTTCAAGGATTTCAGGTGCCTCTCCACCATCCACATTGACCTTGTGTGTACTGGTCCACACATTTCAATCTCATCAACTTGGTGTATCAAGTAGTGTTCTTGTGCATTGAAAAATGTTGGAGGTAGATACTTTTGCATTTCACACATTAGCCGAGGAATTTCTCTCTTCCAATACTTTATTTCATCTTGATGGATTTCTTTCAATGAAAACCATCTGCAAATCATTACGCAAGGTTATTTCAATGAAACATAATATATATTTCATTACAAGTAAATTAACACATCATGTCATTAAGTACAAAAAGAAATTGTAGCGAGATTTTGCGTATAAATCAAAACTACTTACCTCATGTATTTACTAAGACCATATATAACTTGTTTGACATTGTTGTCGAAGTCATTTGGGAGAGATACAGGTAGAACATACTATAACAATAAAAAATGAATTGTTACTGGTTTACGAATTAAACATAAAAAAGGAAAGTTTAAAAGATGTATTCAAGCAATAACATACAAAAATGTATACCAAAAATATTACCTTAACAAAGGTATGCCAATCATGTGTTTTGACCCCACTAAAGTCACCTTTCTTCATTAAGATATTATTTATGTTTGAAGAAAAACCTATTGGAAATTTAATTCTTCTAACGACCACTTTTACTCATTGCTTTGTTGTTCTGTTAATAACCATGGAATATTATTATAATTTCGACCTCCATTGTTATTTGATATGTCGATCACACTTTTCATTACATGATTCAATTTCTCAATGTCAGCACAAATTTTGTCAATTTTATCTGTATCATGTGCACCATCTATGATTCACCATAACGTTTCTGTCACATTCTTCCCGATATGCATTTTATCAAACAAATGAGCTATTTTTAGGTCCTCATAGTAGGGCAACCTCACGAATTGAGAAGGATAAAATTTCATTCTAGGTGGAGTACAATATTAGTACCTTCTCCGCGACGACGACCTTGATATCAAAGAATAAAATAAATCAGAACAATAATTATAAAATAAAATAAAATAAATTCATTAGTTAAAACAAAAATTCCAAACATTACATAAACAATATATATATATATATATATATATATATATATATATATATTTATGTCTGTACTCTACAATATCATATATATATATATATATATATATATACATGTTATATACATACAATATATATTATACGTATATATATATATATATATATATATATATATATATATATATATATATATATATATATATATATATATATATATACATATCTAATATCATATCTAATATATATATATACATATATATATATATATATATATATATATATATATATATATATATATATATATATATATATATATATATTACATACCAACTACTTAACGATTATTAATTCTATTATATTCCAACTTCCACAACTGAGGTGTCATTCTTCATGGTTTTAATCCAGTTTCTTCTTTATCATTGAAAATATGTTTTTCAATAGTACGATACTTATGGTTCCTAGAGAGGAAGTGCCTAAACTCATCAAACACCATCTTTCCTAAGTTTGGCGAATGACGATACTTCATCTTAGGGCCACAAACTGGACATGCAAATCTACCCTTTGTTTGAAGACCTGCAATAGATGGATCAATAACAATTATACTATGAGATCATTTTTAAAACATGTAATATGGTATATCTAATTTAGATAATTATATATTATACTAAAGTGCAATGAAATATTACATACCACAAAAATGTGTTAGTCTCGGGGCATCATGAATTGTCCATACACGCATTCCAAGACATTGAAATATCTTCTACTTGATTGGTTTAGTGATGTCATACATAGTGATGCCATGCCATAACTTTATTAGCGCATTGATAAGAGGCTCAATATATACATTCATATCTTTGACATGGTACTTACCTAATTGTTCAAAATTATGGTACATAATAATTACTACCATGATGTATGTATATATAAGTACGTAAATAAATAAAATATATTATGCAAACAATGAGAGAAATGAAAATGTTACATTCGAAAAAATAATGTATCAAATACCTGGAATAATCATAGTCAACATTATGTGCTCCCTCTTTATTGACATCCAAGGAGGAATGTTATTGTTGATAACGAAAATAGGCCACACTGAGTAAGTAGATCTAAGCTCTCCGAATGGATTAACACCATCAGCTGCCAATGAAAGTCTGACATTACAAGGTTAATTTTTAAAATCTACATATTTTTCCTCGATTTCCCTAAATGCAGAACCATCTGCAGGCATTCGAAGAACACCATCTCCACTTCTATTCTTTGAATGGTAATCCATAAACTGTGCTATGCTCTTACACCTGAACATTCGCTGCAAACGTGGAATTATGGGAATATGACGAAGAACCTTTTGAGGCACCTTTTTTTTTAGTTGATCTGTTCGATATCTACTGGTACCACATTTCAGACATTCTGTTTTCGACGCATGTTCTCCATAATATATTATATCATCTTTAGGACATGCATCTATAGTGTTATATTCCATTCCAAAGTCTTTCATAATAGCACGTAGATCTCGATATGTTTGAGGTAAAGTATTTGGCGATGGTAACAAAAATTCACCCAACAATCTACAACATAAACAAAAACTAGTTAATGTAAATATTATTATTATTATTATTATTATTTTTTTATTTTTTATTTATTTTTAATTTTTAATTTTATTATTATTATTATTATTATTATTTTTCTTCTGAATAAGACTAATTCTATTAAGTAAATATATATGGTACAATCAGAGCTTGCATAGGAGCGAAGCAAAAGAGCAAGGGAGTCGGAAATGATAGACTATCAACCTCGGTCCCAAAGAGCATCCACGACATAAGCAAAAGATAACAGGAAGAACATAAAATAGAGAGCTAGACTAGGGAGTTGACCCAGAATGGGTAGAGTCTCCCAATCGACATTTTTTCCCTTTCTTTTTACTGACTATGACCCAGCCATTGTGAGCTGGTTGGACAGGAACCACTTGCAAACTATTCTGCGCAGAAGGAGGAGTCTCCTTGTCTGAATCTGAGGAAGAAGACTCATGAGAACGCTTCTGCGAGATCGGAGGAGCAGCAGGATCCACTAGGCGTGTTGGGGGTGCGTCCTTCAGGGGGTCCAGATTCTCCCCTTCCACCTCTATATCCTCCTCATTAGAGCTAGAGGAATCTATGTCATCCATTGGAGGTCTATCACATGGTTTCCAGTTCTTGGATTTGGATTTGCACGAAATATTATTCTTTTTTTCGAGGAACGCCGCACAAGTATTCTAGAGATGCCTCGTCTGAAGGCAATGGCGACATCTGAAAGCAGTGTTCTCATAGTCCAAGGTTTGCGTCCAATGAAAGTCCCCAACTTTGAGGTTGATCTGATCAGGCAGCCCTTTACTAATGTCTATTTTTGCGCATATTCTGCCAAAAGTATATATTCATTTCTCCCCTCGAGAGGTTTCCGTAGCCAGATGGCGGCCTAATGTATCCCCAATCCCTTGAAAGATAGCAAACTGCCATCAATGAGTAGGGAGATTTGGAAGATGGACCCAATGGGAAGTTTGGTGATGACAGTCAAGGAGGGGTCAAAATCAGGGAACCAGGGGGTGAGGAAGAGACCTGATGATCCCCAGAACCAGGGGCCTCCCGTTAAGGCTTTCTTGTAATATTCGCTGAAGGCAAAGGTGACAATGAAGAAGCTTTTTGAGCATAGAAAGACCTTACTGTTGTTGGTCCAGTTGGAGTGGATCCATTGGTATAGATCGGCAGTACAAGGCCATAGTCCATTAAATCTGCATATGATGGCTGTTTCTGCAAACGTCTGATATTGATCATCCAGAGATGGATGAGTGATTTCAATGGAGGGATTTTCATTCATTTTTTCCACCAAGAAAGGCTTGGGAGACTCAGCTGGTTGGGCAGTCTTCTTGGAGGGTTGGGCATGAACCACATCTTTATAGGAGAAAGCAGGAGCTGAAGAGGTCTGCCCAGATGCTCCTCCTCGCAGACGTAAGGTAAGCATCACTAAAGCATCTCTTTCAATATTGTAATAAGATAAGGGTAGAGGGTCTTCAAGCTGTTTACCTTCGTAAGTCAGTCTCTGAAGGGTTGCGGGGATACCCAACCTGAGCTCAAGCTCTCGCAGGAGGTCATGCACCAGATCTGAAGCATGCACCCAAAGAAACAGTGTCTTGCTTGAGAGAAGTAAGATCTGGATTTGAAAGCCAGAGGGTGAGTGGTCAGAATTCCTCAGCATCCCGCCTCGATTTCATGCCTGATCAATGCCTAATCCTTGCATCATCGAGTCCGAGAGGCATTTTTCTTTGATTATGGCTGGAAGATGAGCTAGGCCCTCCTGGATCTGAAAAGTTTCGACCTGCGGTGGCACCTTGACAGAACTGTTCAACCCATTCATGTAGCTGAGCCCTTGCAGGGTTGCAACGGTGGGTGAGACTGCAAATATTGTCCCTTCTTGGACACAGAAGGTGGCGGCATCTTGCGCTAACACTGTGGCCACCTAAGCTTTGGAGTCACATTCTGGAGTGACCCGGTGACCCTCGTGCCTAATAGTGCCGGCAGCTGCTTGGCGAGTAGATGCCGAGAGTTTGCGATGTTGGAAGAGAACGGGTGAGTCGCATTGAGCTGCGGTTGTAAGAAACTTCAGATTTCCTTGAAATGTCGCGATGACTAAGGCAGAGCCGAGCGCGCCTGGAGCAGCTGCAGGGTCGGCGTCGGCGACCCAACATTCAGAAACCCTAGGGCTCTTTGGATCCATTGCTCGATCATCTTTGATCTACCCAATTAAAAAATACCATTAATGTAAATATTATTAATTATATATAAGTATTGAATTATTATTTTACACATTTATTACAACTAAAAAAAGGGAAAATAATCAACATTTACATATATGTGATCATATATACATATTTCATACCTTAGGATCTGTGTCATACATCTGTTCAAAAAATTATTCATAACCTTTAAGTTCACCAACAACAATTTAGCAGAGAGAAGAGTTGCATTTGAGTGTTCAAAAAGTCGTTCATTTGATGTTTCAATCAGAGGTACATCATAAATACTGTCACTATCTCCACCATCATCATCTGACTCACCATACAAGTCTTGGAGCATTTGATTTGTCCCATCATTAATGTGAACTATCTCATTATTGTCATCATGATCTACCTCCATGGGATCATTAAAATCATCTTCATCATTCGCTTCATGTTCTTCACCTTGTACAACATCATTTCCAATACTAATATTTGCTGCAATATTCGCTTGTACTAGTGCAACATCATGTAATCTACTACTATTTAGCTGTGGAAGCTGGTTCTGCAAAAAAATGTGGGGAAACTGTGCCTTTATGAAAATTACAAACAATCATTAAACATTAGAGCATATATAAAAAATATTAAAATAATATAAAATTTTACGATATAATCAAAATGAAGATAGATAATTAATTACTACGGGACGATAGTCATTCAATCCACCATCAATGTGCCCATATTTCCTACAATGCATTGTTGCTATTGTTATTAAAACTCTAACATTGTTTCTCATACAACATTTTTTGCAAGGGAAATAAACTCTACCATCACCCCTTTCACCCTTTTGAATTTTTTTTTCCCTCTCTAATGTTTTCTTCCATTGATGAAAATTATCCTATAGCAATTATCTCTCTCAATGGTGTAGAAAACCCAAGACGTGTTGAACTCAATGGGAGCTCAATAAGAAAAAATAAAATAAAAGTGATCAAAGTTCGACCATGATAAAAGGATCAAAGGTAAATAATGAATGGAAAACCCTGATCTTATTTATAACAAAATATTGAGTTATCCTTGATAATGGTACATAATAAAATATTATTAACCAAGATCTAGATCTAATAGCTTGGAATATTTTATGGCTAAACTAGCCGTCAGGATAACGGCTAGTTTGACTTTGAAAATTAAAATCGAATAATAACGACTAGTTTTATATAATTAAGTAATTAATTAATTATTTAATTAATTGTGATAATATATATATATATATATATATATATATATATATATATATATATATATATATATATATATATATATATATATATATATACATTTATGATGATGGTTAATGTCCACTGAGACCAATCTTTGGTCTATCGGACCTAAAGAAACAAATTATTTAACTTGATTTAAGATTTTATTCCTATGCTCAAAAAGCTTGGAGAGAAGCCTCCCGAGCTCACTATAATTTTGACATCTTAAAAGGCTAGGAAGGTCAGTATTGCAACAAAGATTATGAAATTGAGCTCTACTGTGGTTGTAAACGGGGCACTCTAAGAGGAAGTGATTTTCATCCTCGATGTTCATATTCTCATAGAGATGGCAGATCCTTTCCATCCATGGTGTTTTAGGAACTGTACAATGACCTGTTTCACTATGGAGCTCATGAGAGTTCGTTTTAATCTTGGTTATATTAATTTTCTTCTTTGAGCTAGTTAAAATAGAGAGAATATATATATATATATATATATATATATTCTTAATTAATTAATTAATTATATTTTTCTTCTTATATATATATATATTATATTATATTATATATATTTTATTTTTTATTTTTTATATATAGATATTTTATTTTTTTTTATTTTTTTAAGAAATGGCTAAACTAGTCGTTAGGATAATGGCTAGTTTGATTTTGAAAATTAAAATCGAATAATAACGACTAGTTTTATTTATTTATTTAATTAATTGTGATCATATATATATATATATATATATATATATATATATATATATATATATTTATTTATTTATTAACAAAATTACTACACTAATATATGAAATAATATATTAAATCTGTAACAAGCCTCATATCGTCACCATTCTGACATTTTGTAAATGGTATTTTCATATCATGGCCATTCCGATGATCTCAATAGCCTATGTCGCGCTTCTGATGTTTTCTATCCATGTCGTTATTCCGACGTTTTGTGAACAGTCTTTGTGAACGTGTCAGGGAGCCATAGGAAACGCGTTCGGGCGGGTCAGGTCGTGTGAGGGCACCGAGGGAAACGAGTTCGGGCGGGTCAGGTCGGGTCGGGTCGTGCCGTGTGAGGGCGCCCAAGGAAACCCTTGAGTCTGTCATATTCCAATTTTTGTTGTAATAACTTGCCATTTTTGATACGACCTCCCTCACACGATCCGACCCTAATGTGTTTCCTATCGCGCCCTTACATGGCACGATGCAACCGGCCCGAATGAAGGCACGACGATGATCAAAACAGAAAACAGATCACACAAATGTGTAGTACAAGGCACACAGGCGATCACAACTTAGAATTTTTGATACGATCACCCTCACACGACTCGAACCACCCAAACACATTTCCCTAGGCACCCTCAAACGACCCGATGTGACGTGACCCACCCGAACGCGTTTCCCTGGGCACCCTCACACAACCCAACCTGACCCTCCCTGACCCGCGACAAACACATTTCCTTGTGTGCCCTTACACGACCCGACCTGAACTGACCCGACCCGATCAAACACATTTCCTTGGGCGCCCTCACACGACATGACCCGACCCGACCTGCCTGAACGTGTTTCCTCGGGCGCCCTCACACGACACGACCCGAGAGAACCCGCTTGAATGTGTTTTCCTGAGTGCCCTCACACGACTCGACCTGACCTAACCCAACCTGCTCAAAAGCGTTTCCTTGGGCGCCCTCACATGACACGACCCAACCCGACCCGCCTTAATGCATTTAATTGTGCGGCCTCACATGACACAACCCGATCGAACCCTACTCAACCTGCCCGAATGTGTTTCCGAATTATGATATGCTGATCTAGCTTATAAAAGGGATGTTGATCTTAAATAACTTTGCATGGTCATGGCCGTAATTAAAGAACATGAAAGTATTGGAATGTATAATATTGCTGAGACTAAGGGAGATCACATTACCATTATTGGGGCACACTATGCATGATTTAAAGGTGTTTCACTCTACTTGGAGTTGCGATGTATATTGTGCTACGGGCGGGTCGGGTCGTGTGAGGGCATCGAGGGAAATGAGTTCGGGCAGGTCGGGTCGGGTTGGGTCGTGCCGTGTGAGGGCGCCCAAGGAAACCCTTGAGTCTGTCATATTTCGATTTTTGTTGTAATAAATTTCCATTTTTGATACGACCTCCCTCACATGATCCGACCCAAATGTGTTTCCTATCGCGCCCTCACACGACACGACCCGACCTGCCCGAACGAAGGCACGATGGAGATCAAAATGGAAAAATTATCGCACAAACGTGTAGTACAAAGCACATAGGCGATCAAAACTTAACATTTTTGATACAACCACCCTCACACGACCCGCCACACCCAAACATGTTTCCCTAGGCACCCTCAAACGACTCGACGCGACCTGACCCACCCGAACACATTTCCCTGGGTGCCCTCACACAACCTGACTCAACCCTTCCCGACCCGCGGAAAACGCGTTTCCTTGTGCGCCCTCACACGACCCGACCCAAACTGACCCGACCTGATCGAACGCGTTTCCTTGGGCGCCCTCACATGACCTGATCTGAACCGCCCGAACGCGTTTCCTTGGGCGCCCTCACATGACACGACCCGAGAAAACCTGCCCAAATGTGTTTTCTTGAGTGCCCTCACCCGACTCGACCCGACCCAACCCAACCCGTTCGAACGCGTTTCCTTGGGCGCCCTCACTCGACATGGCCTGACCCGACCCGCCTGAACGCGTTTCCTTGTGTGGCCTCACATGACATGACCCGATCGAACCCTACCCGACCCGCCCGAATGTGTTTCCGAATTATGATATATTGATCTAGCTTATAAAAGGGATGTTGATCTTAAATGGTATTGCATGGTCATGGCCATAATTAAAGCACATGAAAGTATTGGAATGCATAATATTGCTGAGACTAAGGGAGATCACATTACCATTATTCGGGCACACTATGCATGATTTAAGGGTGTTAATTTACTCTACTTGGAGTTGTGATGTATATTGTGCTAAGTGCTAATGCTCTTGTTGCACAAGGTTTCCATGGTGGCTGCTTCCTCGGTGAGTTTATTAGGGGTGTTTTCATGAAAATGAATGAGATCCATCATATTAACATTATGATACAAATTCTTCACCATCAACGATGATGTGGTTATGTGTGAGGTTATACTGGCTGCGTGGTACAAAAATTAAGTAACACTGAAGGAAAAATGCCATGTTGAAGTGAATTGCCAAGGTGACGCGCACGTCTATCAGTACTACGCGAGTGACATTCATGAATCACAACTCTTGAAAGTGTGATTTGTCACCATGTCAAAGCAGGGGCTACGATTCGCGGGGTAATCACAATACAAATATTGTAATGAAAAAATGGTAAATATTATTCAATACAATGGACATTATATTTCAAAAAAGTGATAATAAAATTTCTAATTTATTCATTCATTAAATTTAAAGATCAATTTTTTTATATTCATTTTTAAGATTAAACATGTTATAAGTTCAAGATAAATTAATAACAATTAAATATAACAAATATATTATTATTTTTGTTAGCTTGACCTAGCTAACATAGTAATAGCTAACATAATAATTGTCAATTAAATCACCCTATTAAACAGATAACAAATATATTATTATAATCCTATAAAAATTAATAAAATATAAATAAAATAAAAAAAACAAAATTACAAAATAAACATGGCGCGCGTGATCTGCATAATCTTAATCTCCCTACCTGTTAATGATCCAAAGGAAAAAGACAACTAAAATGTTAAACACTCTCAATAAATCCGCATTTCATTACATGAAGCATTTGGAGTCATCGTCCATGGAAACCAGAACATCTCTTTAATGTACCTACTTCAAAATATTTTAAAATATGAAAAAAAAATCATTAACACCATTCATAATATTGGGAAAATATCTAAATAAAAATATAATGGTTTATTATTAAACATTTTCATTTACAAAACTATCAACATTTCACAGTTAAAAAAAAAAAAAAATTAAATTTTATTTCATCACATAATTTAAACTCTCTATTTAAAATATAAAACTAGTCCGTCATCGCTCTTATGACGTTAGGTGAACACGTAGCAACACCGACGGTTACCCTCCACCCGTCGCAATACTGATGGTTGTCCTAAAATTGTCACAATACCGACCTTTGGTGAACATGTTGCAACACCGACAGTTACCTTCCACGCGTCGCAATATCGACGGCTGTCCTCAAACCGTCGCAATACCTACGTTTGTTCCCAATTACGTTGCAATACCGAGAAGTGTCCCCAAACGTCGCATTAGCGACATTTTCCACAAATCGTCGCAATGCCGACTCATATTTTAGGAACGTCGCATTTCCGACGTTGTGTCCCAAAATGTTAGTATTCTGATAACGTTCATAAATTTTGAAATAGTGACGATGTCCCTAAACATCGAGATAGCGACGGTTTTTGGCGGGATTTGAAAAATTGATAAAAATTGGGGAAATTTCCGACAATACGTCAAAAGTGTCAGAACTAAAGTGTCGAAATTTTGACCAAATGTACTAGTGAAGGAGCTCTATGCCATGGTGCAAGATGTGAAGAAGTGGAAGCATTAACTGATGGGATAAGAGACATTAATCCACACATATCACCAACCGTTGTAGTATTTGCAGGCTGAGAGTAAGCTACAGTAGACCAAACATTACAAGTGGATGGGGTTTTTACAACAGTTTCATTTGGTTATCAAATATAAGAAGGGAAACAAAAAAAAGTTGGTCGACATGCTATCAAGTCCACCCACATCAAATATTACAACTTTGGGGACTCTTATGCACTTGGATCCATTCACCCATGATGCATAAAGAGAGGCATATTCATAAGATGAGGATTTTAAGAAGGTATATCAACTATTGAAGAGTCAGAGTCATGTGCACGATGGCAACAACTTCGTTGAATACCATCTCCAAGACATGTTACTCTACATGATAGATAAGCCATGTGTTCCTAAAGGTGAGTGATTACAACTGATCAGAGAGGCTCACACCTCCAAGATTGCAAGGAATTTTAGTGTAGGGAAGACCATGACTAACTTGCAGAGGCATATGTATTGGACTAAGATGAAAGAGCAGGTAGCTAGGTTCATAAGAGTATGCATGATTTGTTGTACCGACAAGCCTAGAAACATGAAAAAAGGTCTATATCATCCCTTACCTATACCTACTCGTCCTTGGGAAAGCATTTCCATGGACTTTGTGGGAGGTTTACCGATAAAGAGGAAGGGACATAACTCCTATATTCGTGGTAGTTGATAGGTCCAACAAGATGTGTGTTATGATGTCTTGTAAAAATACCATCATCGGACAACAAGCAAATTTTTTTTTCTTTGGACAGGTCTGGGTGCACTTTGGGATATCGAGGTGCATCATTTTAGATAGGGAAACAAGATATCTCAGTGCATTCTGGACTAGATTATGGGAGAACATGGACACAAAGTTGAAGAGATCTACAACATTTCATCCACAGACATGTGGGTAGACATAAGCAGTCAGTAGGACGTTGGTGTAGCTTCTGAGGCGATACATCCAGAAGCATCCGAAGACCTAGGATGGAAATATGGTATATATACAACATTATTATAACAGTGCAATCCACACTTCTACAGGAAAGTCCCCATTTGAGACTTATTTTGGATAATTCCCACCTTCATCTTTGGATATTTCATATGGTCAGCAAGGTGGAGTGAGGGAATATTGATCCAGGTGGATATTGGTGGCCACCCGCCTATTCCACTTGGGCCCCCACCATTATCTCTTTCAGTTTTTCAGTTTCGGCATAACTTACTATTTTTAGCAGTTTTTAGGGTCCTGAACTTCCGGAGCCGTTTTGAGGCCCTAAACGACGTTTTTTGGGCATCGTGCCTCCAAAAAGAATCATTTTGTTCTGAAATGACATCCACGGCGAAAGTTTTAGTCCTCAGATAGAGCTTTCTAATGATGTATCATGTGCGTCAAACGGAGATAGTATGCCAAAGTTACGTCCCTGGGAAGTTGAAACACCAATTTACCCAAACGGGGCCCATAGTTTTGGCGCTTCATCTCCTAGGGTTAGGTTTGTGGGATGTTGAGGGTTCTCCATTGTTTCTCAATAATAAATAGGCCCTCGAGCCTCATTGTAACTCAGTTCAGAGGCCTGTAGCCGCCACATCTCTTCTCGGAGATAGCTACCAGCGCCCTAGCTAGTTTTATTTCCATTCTGTCTGTAAGCAAATTTCAGTTCTTTGATAATAATGAAATGAAGTGTTATTTCCGCTGCATCTCTGTATTTATGGTTATGTGTTTATTCTGTTGCGTTCCTGCATAAATCCGGATCAGTGGTATCAGAGCGGTCCGCTTTTTCTCGATCCTTCTTTGCATGTCCCCAACGAGGTCGGGGTATAAGGAGCTAGGGCTCGATCTGGTGGAACCTTTGCAAGATCAGCCTCGCAAACTTCGACGGACGCCCATGGGGGACGAAAGAAAGATGAGGGAGCAGGAGATCCTATCAAAATATTGCTCGAGGAGGCCCTCGAAAAACAAAGGAACGCGATGATGGATAACTTTGCTCAGATCCTTCAACGGCTACCCACCGGCGGTGCATCTGCATCCAGCAGCCACTCTGGAGGCGCGACTCCTTTTAAGGTACAAGTAAATTTTGACATTCCCATATTTGAGTGTCAAATAGACGCAGATGCCGTAGATAGATGGTTGAATCTGTTAGAAGGATATTTCTCGGTTCATGACTTTTCAGACCGGGAGAAGATTATTTTTGCACTCCTCAAAGCTACCCCCCATGTTAAGGACTGGTGGGAAACCTATTGTGAGAACAAGGACCAGACAGAACCCTCTCTGTTCTCGGCCGTACCAACTTGGAATTCTTTCCGAGACGCCGTCAAGGAACAATACTATCCCGTGGGGAGCTATGAGGACAAGTACATACAATGGACCACGATGCGACAACAAAGGGATCAAGATATTAGAACGTAAATACATTCCCATACCTGGCACAAAAGTTGGGTAAGGCATAGATGGGAGAAATGGAGTTGCAAATGGAGTTTCTCGACATCTCCTCGCTTGGTACGGCATACCGGTATGCTGCCAAGATTGAGCAGAAATTCAAACAGAAGAAGCGAGACTTTGGATCTGTGAATCAAAAGCAAGGAAAAGGTGCTTCCAAACCGCAGAACAAAGGACAGAGCATGGCGGCTAAAGACAACCCGTGAAAGCCACAAGAAAAGAACAACACCGTAAAGCCAAAGAAGGACACGGGAAAGTGGTGTGAGTTCCATAAGAGCTCCACTCACAACACAAGTGAGTGTCGGGCCAAGCAGTCGCTAGTGGCCGAGATGAGGGCTTCTGAGTCAGATGCATACTCCGACTCCGAATCAGAACCTGAAAAGGGGAATGAAAAATGGAAACAGATTATTGATGCGGAGCCCAACGCCACTGTTGCCACTACAAAGGTCCAGAAGGAGGAACCGGAAGATCCAGAGGAGGAGGAACGTCTCTTCCACTCCCAGATGTGGGTAAAGGGCTCCACTGTACAGTTCATTGTCGACAATGGGAGCCAAAAGAACCTCATTTCAGCAGACGCCGTGAAGCGGTTGGGCTTGCCGACCACAGCTCACCCACATCCATACACCATCGGGTGGCTTCACCAAGGACGAGATCTCCGCGTCAGCCGGCAGTGTCGTCTTCCCTATAGCATCAAGCCCTTCACGGATGAGGTACTATGTGACGTTGCTCCTATTGATGTTTCTGATGTATTATTAGGACAACCATACTTGTGGAAGCGTCATGCTGTGTATGAGTCTCGACCTCGCATTGTTATTGTTACTTTGGGAAATAAGTTGTACAGGATACCAGAGGTACCACCTCCTATCGCTATCTCTTTGGTTACTGCAAAACAATGCAGTAAGCTCATTTCCAAAACCAGGAAAATCGTTTCCCTGATGATCCGCAAGAAGAAGACTGTGGCCACGACCTCCAGACAGGGCCCCTCTGCACGACAGCAACAAATGGATAAGGTTGTGGAGGAGTACGGGGACATCTTCACCTCACCCACAGGGGTTCCTCTGCACTGTGAGGTTAAGCACCCGATTGATCTGACCCCAGGTGTGCCGCTACCCAATGGACCGATCTATCGTACTCGATTTCCTAGAAATGATAAATCAAAAGCCAATTCGCAAACATTACGAAAGGTCACATCAGACCAAGTTCATCGCCCTGTGGGAGCCCGATCGTGTTGGTACCGAAGAAGGATGGGACGTGGAGACTCTGTATTGACTATCGGGCGCTGAACAAGATCACTGTCCGGAATAGGTACCCAATCCCATGGATTGATGACCTTCTAGACCAACTCAAAGGTGCAAAATATTTCAGCAAGATCGACCTGAAGTCTGGGTATCACCAGGTACCAATTGAACCCTCTGATGTGTGGAAGACTGCCTTCAAAGCCAAGGAAGGCCTTTTTGAATGGCTGGTCATGCCTTTCGGGTTGACGAATGCTCCCGCAACCTTCATGAGGATGATGGACGACATCTTTCGGCCATTCACCAACTCATTCGTAGTGGTGTACTTGGATGACATTCTGATCTTCAGCAAGACTTGGGAAGAGCACCTTCATCACATCCGACAAGTCCTCCAAACACTGCGGCAACACAAGTTGTGTGCCAATGTGGAGAAGTGCACGTTTGGCATGACCCAGGTTCAATATCTGGGATACATTATTGATGAAAGGGGGGTGCATGTAGATCCAGCCAAGATCCAAGTCATTCGGGATTGGCCTGCCCCGACTACTATAACAGAGCTTCGCAGCTTTCTGGGTCTTGCTAATTTCTACCGTAGATTCGTGCTGGGATTCTCTCATATCACTTGGCCCTTGAGTCAAGTCACCAAAGGAGGAGCGAGAGCAAAATTCTTTTGGTCGGAACCTCAACGGAAGGCGTTCAAAGAATTGAAAAATCGCCTCTGTTCTGCCCCAGTGCTCACCTTACCAGACTTGCAGCAGCCATTTGAGATCGAGACAGATGCCTCTGACTATGCTATTGGGGCGGTTCTTACTCAACAGGGACATCCAGTGGCATATCACAGTGAGACATTGTCTGAGACAGTTCGCAAGTATCCCACCTATGACAAAGAAATGTATTCCATTGTGCAAGCCTGTCGACAATGGAAGCATTACATTTTGGGGAAGGAAACAATCATCCACACGGACCACCGGCCCCTGCAGTTCATACAGACACAAGGGAAGTTGCAGAATGATCGCCATCAGAAGTGGTCCACATATCTGCAACAGTTTCATTTGAACATCAAGTACAAGAAGGGTAGCACCAACAATGTTGCAGACTGCCTCAGCCGACCACCGATCGTGGCGCTCACCACCGTGCTCAACTCTTGTGGGCACGAGACTTCTGATTGGCCGCTTCTCTATGAGAGTGACCCAAAATTCAGCCACACTTACAAGGCACTCTTGGGGGGCACGCAAGTTCCAAATTTTCACCTCCAAGATGCACTTTTATGTCACCTGGGACACCTTTGTGTTCCTTCAAGCGAGTGTGCCAAGATGATATGGGAAGCACACTACAGTCGAGTCGCTAGGCATTTCGGGGTCGAGAAAACAGTAGCAATACTACAGAAGTATTTCTATTGGCCGAACCTTCGAAAGGATGTCAAGAAGCACATCAGATCCTACACTGCTTGTGCCATTGCCAAACCGACCATCAAGAAGCAAGGCCTATATATTCCACTACCTACCCCTAGTCGACCTTGGGAATCCATCTCCATGGATTACATGTCGGGCCTGCCTTCTACTAAGAATGGAAATGACTGTGTTTTCATGGTCATTGACAGATTCTCGAAGATGGCCATTATGGCGGCCTGTAAGAAGAATATCACAGCAGAAGCCACTGCTAAAATATTCTTTGAACGAGTGTGGGTGCACTTTGGGATCCCACAGTCTATCATATCAGATCGGGATAGCAGGTTCCTCAGCACATTTTGGTCCAGCCTCTGGTCGATGTTGGATACCAAGCTCACCAAGTCCACAGCTTTCCATCCCCAAACAGATGGCCAGACAGAGGTCGTCAACAGAATGATTGTACACATTCTTCGCATGTACAATTCAAAGCATCCACGCACATGGGACGAGAGCCTCCCTTATGTACAACATAGTTATAATCGGGCTCTCCACAGTTCAATCGGCCATAGCCCCTTTCAGGTGGGCTTGGGATTCCAGCCACTATGCCCCATTGATGTAGCCATGCCATTTGCAGCTGCTCAGGCCAATTCAGCTCATGTCCAGTCTGAAGTTGACAAAGCCAGTAGCTTCATCGAGCACATTCAACACATCCGCCAACAAGTTCATGATATATTGGACAGAGCCAATGCCAAGTACAAGCAACGCCATGATCAACATCGGGTGCCACACAACTTCCAGGTGGGCGACAAAGTATGGCTACATTTGCAGAAGGAGCGCCTCACTGGACCCCACCGCAAGCTTTGCCCGCTCGGATACGGGTCGTACACCGTCACCAAGGCTATAGGGAATAATGCCTTTGAGCTTAGTATTCCTCCATTCCTTGGTTTGCACCCAGTCTTCAATGTGGATCGCCTTTGTCCTTACTTCCCACCTCTACTGGACACCTCGGACATTGCAGAACAACTCACACCAACAGAGTTAAACCCAGACTGCATGGAACAGGCCACCACAGATTGTATCATGGACATGCAAATCAAGAACACTCGCCAATAGAAGATCCAACTGTATCAGGTTGTCAAAGCTGACCAACTCCTGCACCAAGGAAAGTGGTTCACCAGGGACCAAGTTCAGCAGAAATTTCCTCATCTCATGGAGGAACTTAACGCAATGGGGACCATTGCTTCCTAAGGGGGGAGGAATGATCCAGGTGGATATTGGTGGCCACCCGCCTATTCCACATGGGCCCCCACCATTATCTCTTTCATTTTTTTTCAGTTTTGGCATAACTTACTATTTTAGCAGTTTTTCGTGTCCTGAACTTCCGGAGCCGTTTTGAGGCCCTAAACGACATTTTTTGGGCATCGCGCCTCCATTAAAAATAATCCTATTTAGAATGACATTCGCGAGCGAAAGTTGTAGTCCTCGGATGACTTTCTAATGATGTATCATGTGCTTCAAACGGAGATAGTATGCAAAGTTACGTCCACAGGAAGTTGAAACACCAATGAACTATGAATATACAACAGTTGGCACACTTGAATGCCACATCTCTTCTCAGAGATAGCTACTAGCGCCCTAGCTAGTTTTATTTCCATTCTGTCTGTAAGCAAATTTCAATTCTTTGATATTAATGAAATGAAGTGTTATTTCCGCTGCATCTCTATATTTATGGTTATATGCTTATTCTGTTGCGTTCCTGCATAAATCCGGATCAGTGGTATCAGAGCGGGTCTGCTTTTTCTTGATCCTTCTTTGCATGTCCCCAACGAGGTCGGGGTATAAGCAGCTAGGGATTGATCTGGTGGAACCTTTGCAAGATCAGCCTCGCAGACCTCGACGGACGCCCATGGGGGACGAAAAGAAAGATGAAGAAGCAGGAGATCCTATCAAAATATTGCTCGAGGAGGCCCTCAAAAAACAAAGGAATGCGATGATGGATAACTGTTGAATCCTTGTCAGACGCACGCGGCGGCGCATGCACATCAGCTGACCACTCTGGAGAGTGCGACTCATTTTTAAGGTACAAGTAAATTTTGACATTCCCATATTTGAGGGTCAAATAGATGCGAATCATAGTAGATGAGATGGTTGAATCTATTAGAGAAGGATATTTTTTCTATTCATGATTTTAGGACCAGGAGAAGATTATTTTTGCACTCCTCAAAGTTACCCCCACGTTAAGGGCGGGTGGGAAACCTCTTTGTGAGAACAAAAGGACCCAGAGACGAACCCTCTGCGATTCTCGGCCGTACAACTTGGAATTAATTAAGAGGCAGATCAAGGAACAGTACTATCCCGTGGGAGCTATGAGGACAAGTACATACAATGGACCACGCTGCGACAACAAAGGGATCAAGATGTGCATGAGCTGACGAATCTGTTCCATACCCTGTGCACAAATTTGGGTATCAAAGATTCAGAGAAACATTTGGTGCTAAAGTATCGCAGTTGTCTGCACAGATACATTCAGGAGGAAATGGAGTTCCTCGACATCTCCTCGCTTAGTACGGCATACCGGTATGCTGCCAAGATTGAGCAGAAATTCAAACAGAAGAAGCGAGACTTTGGATCTGTGAATCAAAAGCAAGGAAAAGGTGCTTCCAAACCGCAGAACAAAGGACAGAGCATGGCGACTAAAGACAACCCGTCAAAGCCACAAGAAAAGAACAACACCGTAAAGCCAAAGAAGGACACGGGAAAGTGGTGTGAGTTCCATAAGAGCTCCACTCACAACACAAGTGAGTGTCGGGCCAAGCAGTCGCTAGTGGCCGAGATGAGGGCTTCTGAGTCGGATGCATGCTCTGACTCCGAATCAGAACTTGAAAAAGGGAATGAAAAAGGGAAACAGATTATTGATGCGGAGCCCAACGCCACTGTTGCCACTACAAAGGTCCAGAAGGAGGAACCGGAAGATCCAGAGGAGGAGGAACGTCTCTTCCACTCCGAGATGTGGGTAAAGGGCTCCCCTGTACAGTTCATTGTCGACAATGGGAGCCAAAAGAACCTCATTTCAGCAGACGCCGTGAAGCGGTTGGGCTTGCCGACCACAGCTCACCCACATCCATACACCATCGGGTGGCTTCACCAAGGACAAGATCTCTGCGTCAGCCAGCAGTGCCGCCTTCCCTATAGCATCAAGCCCTTCACGGATGAGGTATTATGTGATGTTGCTCCTATTGATGTTTCTGATGTATTATTAGGACAACCATACTTGTGGAAGCGCCATGCTGTGTATGAGTCTCGACCTCGTGCTGTCATTGTTACTTTGGGAAATAAGTTATACAGGATACCAAAGGTACCACCTCCTGCGACTATCTCTTTGGTTACTGCAAAACAATGCAGTAAGCTCATTTCCCAAACCAGGAAATTCGTTTTCCTGATGATCCGCCCCCAGGGCAAGAAGAAGACTGTGGCCACGACCTCCAGACAGGGCTCCTCTGCACAACAACAACAAATGGATAAGGTTGTGGAGGATTACGGGGACATATTCACCTCACCCACAGGGGTTCCTCTGCACTGTCAGGTCAAGCACCCGATTGATCTGACCCCCGGTGCGCCGCTACCTAATGGACCGATCTATCGGCGCTCTGTTCTAGAGAATGATGAAATCAAGAGGCAGATTTAGGAGTTGTTGCAGAAAGGTCACATCAGACCAAGTTCATCGCCCTGTGGGAGCCCGATCGTGTTGGTACAGAAGAAGGATGGGACGTGGAGACTCTGTATTGACTATCGGGCGCTGAACAAGATCACTGTCCGGAATAGGTACCCAATCCCACGGATTTATGACCTTCTGGACCAACTCAAAGGTGCAAAATATTTCAGCAAGATCGACCTGAAGTCTGGGTATCACCAGGTACCAATTGAACCCTCTGATGTGTGGAAGACTGCCTTGAAAGCCAAGGAAGGCCTTTTCGAATGGCTGGTCATGCCTTTCGGGTTGACGAATGCTCCCACAACCTTCATGAGGATGATGGACGACATCTTGCGGCCATTCACCAACTCATTTGTAGTGGTGTACTTGGATGACATTCTGATCTTCAGCCAGACTTAGGAAGAGCACCTTCACCACATCCGACAAGTCCTCCAAACACTGCGGCAACACAAGTTGTGTGCCAATTTGGAGAAGTGCACTTTTGGCATGACCCAGGTTCAATATCTGGGATACATTATTGATGAAAGGGGGGTGCATGTGGATTCAGCCAAGATCCAAGTCATTCGGGATTGGCCAGCCCCGACTACTATAACAGAGCTTCGCAGCTTTCTGGGTCTTGCTAATTTCTACCGTAGATTCGTGTTGGGATTCTCTCATATCACTTGGCCCTTGAGTCAAGTCACCAAAGGAGGAGCGAGAGCAAAATTCTTTTGGTCGGAACCTCAACAGAAGGCGTTCAAAGAATTGAAAAATCACCTCTGTTCTGCCCCAGTGCTCACCTTACCAGACTTGCAGCAGCCGTTTGAGATCGAGACAGATGCCTCTGACTATGCTATTGGGGCAGTTCTTACTCAACAGGGACATCCGGTGGCATATCACAGTGAGACATTGTCTGAGACAGTTCGCAAGTATCCCACCTATGACAAAGAAATGTATTCCATTGTGCAAGCCTGTCGACAATGGAAGCATTACATTTTGGGGAAGGAAACAATCATCCACACAGATCACCGACCCCTGCAATTCATACAGACACAAGGGAAAGTTGCAGAATGATCGCCATCAGAAGTGGTCCATATATCTACAACAGTTTCATTTGAACATCAAGTACAAGAAGGGTAGCACCAACAATGTTGCAGACTGCCTCAGCCGACCACCGATCGTGGCGCTCACCACCGTGCTCAAATCTTGTGGGCACGAGACTTCTGATTGGCCGCTTCTCTATGAGAGTGATCTAGAATTCGGCCACACTTACAAGGCACTCTTGGGGGGTACGCAAGTTCCAAATTTTCACCTCCAAGATGCACTTTTATGTCACCTGGGACACCTTTGTGTTCCTTCAATCGAGCGTGCCAAGATGATATGGGAAGCACACTACAGTCGAGTCGCTGGGCATTTCGGGGTCGAGAAAACAGTAGCAATACTACAGAAGTATTTCTATTGGCCGAACCTTCGAAAGGATGTCGAGAAGCACATCAGATCCTGCACTGCTTGTGCCATTGCCAAACCGACCATCAAGAAGCAAGGCCTATATACTCCACTACCTACCCCTAATCGACCTTGGGAATCCATCTCCATGGATTACATGTCGGGCCTGCCTTCTACTAAGAATGGAAATGACTGTGTTTTCGTGGTCGTTGACAGATTCTCGAAGATGGCCATTATGGCGGCCCGTAAGAAGAATATCACAGTAGAAGCCACTGCTAAACTCTTCTTTGAACGAGTGTGGGTGCACTTTGGGATCCCATAGTCTATCATATCAGATCGAGATAGCAGGTTCCTCAGCACATTTTTGTCCAGCCTCTGGTCAATGTTGGACACAAAGCTCACCAAGTCCACAGCTTTCCATCCCCAAACAGATGGCCAGACAGAGGTCGTCAACAGAATGATTGTACACATTCTGCGCATGTACAATTCAAAGCATCCACGCACATGGGACGAGAGCCTCCCCTATGTACAACATAGCTATAACCGGGCTCTCCACAGTTCAATTGGCCACAGCCCCTTTCAGGTGGGCTTGGGATTCCAGCCACTATGCCCCATTGACGTAGCCATGCCATTTGCAGCTGCTCAGGCCAATTCAGCTCATGTCCAGTCTGAAGTTGACAAAGCCAGTAGCTTCATCGAGCGTATTCAACACATCCGCCAACAGGTTCATGATATATTGGACAGAGCCAATGCCAAGTACAAGCAACGCCATGATCAACACCGGGTGCCACACAACTTCCAGGTGGCTGACAAAGTATGGCTACATTTGCAGAAGGAGCGCCTCACTGGACCCCACCGCAAGCTTCGCCCGCTCCGATACGGGCCGTACACCATCACCAAGGCTATAGGGAACAATGCCTTTGAGCTTAGTATTCCACCATTCCTTGGTCTGCACCCAGTCTTCAATGTGGATCGCCTTCGTCCTTACTTCCCACCTCTACTGGACACCTCAGACATTGTAGAACAACTCACACCAACAGAGTTAAATCTAGACTGCATGGAACAAGCCACCACAGATTGTATCATGGACATGCAACTCAAGAACACTCGCCAACAGAAGATCCAACTGTATCAGGTTGTCAAAGCTGGCCAACTCCTGCACCAAGGAAAGTGGTTCACCAGGGACCAAGTTCAGCAGAAATTTCCTCATCTCATGGAGGAACTTAACGCAATGGGGACCATTGCTTCCTAAGGGGGAGGAATGATCCAGGTGGATATTGGTGGCCACCCGCCTATTCCACTTGGGCCCCCACCATTGTCTCTTTCAGTTTTTCAGTTTCGGCATAACTTACTATTTTTAGCAGTTTTTCGGGTCCTGAACTTCCGGAGCCGTTTTGAGGCCCTAAACGACGTTTTTTGGGCATCGCGCCTCTAGCTAATATCATTTCGTTCCGTAATTACATTCGTGGTGAAAGTTGTAGTCCTCGTATAGAGCTTTCTAATGATGTATCATGTGCGTCAAACAGAGATAGTATGCCAAAGTTATGTCCTTGGGAAGTTGAAACACCAATTTATCCAAACGGGGCCCATAGTTTTGGCACTTCATCTCCTAGGGTTATGTTTCTGGATGTTTAGGGTTCTCCATTGTTTCTCAATAATAAATAGGCCCTCGAGCCTCATTTTAACTCAGTTCAGAGGCCTGTAGCCGCCACATCTCTTCTTAGAGATAGCTACCAGCGCCCTAGCTAGTTTTATTTCCATTTTGTCTATAAGCAAATTTCAGTTCTTTGATATTAATGAAATGAAGTGTTATTTCTGCTGCATTTCTGTATTTATGGTTATATGCTTATTCTGTTGCGTTCCTGCATAAATCCGGATCAAATATGTTACAGGAGATGCTTTGAGGGCTGAAAAATTTATAGAGAAGATCCGAAAAATCCATCTATAGGTACAAAAAACACTGCAGAAGTCACATGATAAGTATAAGGTCAGGCATGATCAACACAAAATAGAGAAATCATTCAAGGTGCACGACATAATATGATTACAGTTGAACAAGGAGAGGCTACAAGCTCCTGGTAAGTAAATTAAGGCTCTTAGGTATGGTCCCTTTGAGATACTGGAAAAGGTGGCTAATAATTCCTATCGACTCATTTTACCGCCATATATGCCCATTTACTCAGTTGTGAATGTAGAGAATTTGAAATTCTATGAGCCTTTCATGCTAGATCAGGAAGAAGAACAAGTCCTACCTTTTGTGGAGGATTTGGCACTAGATGCTGAAACAAAGTTGAAATAAGACACAATTTTTCATAAGAGGTTAAGAACTAAAAGATAAGGGAAGCATGACGTTTGGCAGATGGGATTGAAGGGACAACTTCTAGGAAAAGCTAAATGGTACAAGAGAGAGAAGGTGGAGGAAAAATTTCCTCTCCTCATTCAGTAGAAGGTTTTGGGGACCAAAAGCCTCCAAAAATGGGGAGGTGTGATCAAAATTTGATCATTATATTATTTTTCATCCATATCGATTCATTTAGAGTGGAAAAAGTGAAGGAATCGGGTCACAGGACCGTTTATACCAGCAGGACCCAGTTTGGCGAAACGAAGTCTGAAAACGTCTCGGAGCGTTTTGGGGCATAAAATGATGTTTTTTGGGGGTAAGAATTTGGCGCTTAAGCACAATGTATTTTCATGCTATTCTACACACAAATATATTTCCAACAACACAAGAAGCGCGTCAATCAGAGTCTGTATGAAAAATTTATGCCACTTATAATTTGACCTTCCTATTTTCACACCTATAGTTTGGGAGGATGCCATGCTAGCCCCCATTATTTATGGAAAAGGGGTTAACCACGTGTTTGTGATGTAAAAGACTCTGGAAAAATCTATATTGTAATTATAGTTAAGAGTTGATGTAGTCAAAATTAACCGCAAGTAGGTTACCGTGCTGTGTTATAACCATGCCACTAAGGAAAAGAGGCATTCCATTCTTTCGAGAGAATTTTGTTCCATAGATGAGAAAAGATAGCCAAGAGAGATAGGAGGTAGAGAACATAGAGAGGATCTGTGCACTGTAGCAGCCCACATACCACATGCATTACTTCTTTGTAACTGTAACCATATTTCCAGACAGAGAGAGAGAGAAGTGACCTCACCTTCCAGTTGGGTTTTCTCCTGAAAGGATTTTCCACAGAGCATATCTTGTGTCTTGTGTGCATGTGTGATTATTTTTTCATTCTCTACTTTTCTTCATAATTTTGATTCACATGCGTGCACTAATTAGAGTTAAATCCACAGATCTTAAAGTTTAATAAATTGTAATTGTGTAGAATTTTCAAAGTTTTAATATAATATTATTAGATCTATTGTGACAAAATATCCAGTGGAATATCCATGGTACTTTATAGATCAATTCTCTACAATTGATATAAATTATACGTTAATTAAACATATTTTTAATTAGACAAATATTTAGACAAACTATTTACTTGCGCATTATGAGATGTGAAAATTGCATTGTTTCTTTGTGCGGATGAAATTTAAGTTATTAGGGCAATTTGTCAAATAAAATTTGTCTTGTATGAATAACAAAGAAAATGAAAATAGCACAAGGAAAAGAGAAAGCAATAATAAGTTGATAAAATGGAGTATGTATTACAAGTGATAAAGTTGATAAGTTGGAGTGGCTATTTTATGTGCTGAAACATTTGCTAGATTTCCTGTGTTCATAAGATGCAAAAATAACAAATAGAAATCTCTAGATGATTGTGTAAAGAAAGAAGTGTCTTAGAGATAATTGTGCAAAATAAAATGATAAATTGAGAAATGAATTGTTTAATAATGTTGACTCTGTCTAGTTGGGAGCCCAAGAGAGTATTTGCTTCGCACAATTTCAAGCACTTGTTCACTACAACATTCGTCAATTCGCTACTGCAAATGTCCTTGTTTCTTTTCTTTTCCGTTGGTAGATTAAAATATCATTTCATTGATTGTATGAGTGCAAATAGATTGTTCATTTATTTTGTACTTATTTATGCTCTCAATCTCGCCTAAGTTTGAAAATTTTTTCTCTAGTACCAATTACTACTTGTTACTATTTCTCGTGTGGAAACTACTACGTATGACACTCAATAAATAACAATTGAAAATATCAAAGCCAATGTTTTGAAAGGAGAAATGGAAATAAATCTCGATATTCCAAAACCATCTTGTCCACTTAATTCGCATTTTGTTCTTGTTTTAATATCATTGAAATATGTGTCACAAGAAACATAAATTTGTGATACAAAATACGTATGAATTATTTGTGATTATGAAAATAGCTTTGAAACTTCTAACAATAATTGTAAATAATGGCGAATAAATATTCTACGCAGACATGCTCAGCTATTTATACCACGAATTGATTTTGTGGCTGAACTAGACCCCACTACTAAATCAATATCGATTCATTTTATTTTGATATTGGAGTACAAAAAAACTTTGAACGAAACTTGATTTATGAATAATATGATACAAAAATTTCAAGATCACGATACAAATCTAGTTATCATAATGCATTATAACTGGTTGCGTACATATTTTCCAATGATTTATGATAAAAAATTTCGCATGCTAATCTTATTAATCATGAATTAATATTCTATGCCAATAGTTCTTACCACCATTTTTCTTATACATTAGCATATTTAGATCCGATTTATATATTTTTTGACATGTGTTGGAGCGGGGTCCCCTAGTAGAAATTTTGATATATTTTTGTAATATTTTGTAATATTTAGTCTGGCACAAGGACTTTGGGGTAGGTCAAAGCCCCTAATGAATTGTAATGGGTCAATGGGTAGACCAAGGGTCTGCAAACCATGATTTTGCAGACCATAGAGTAACACAGGCTAATATAGTATAAATAGATGGATAGATCGAGTCTAGAAGTAAGTTTGAATTAAGTCTGGATACGAATGCTGGATCTATCATACTTGTTGTGCGGATTTGTCTGGGTAAGGGCTCCTATTGGCTATGTGCACGGAGACCCTAAGTCCTGCTATGTGTGCGGGTTGGTAAAGAGTCTGTAAGTGGAATCTGAAGTGTTAATGAATGAGAAGACCCTTTTGCTGATATCTGAGTATCTCTGTGTTCTGTTATTGGTTGCACTATATGTTTATTTCTGAGTTATGTCTTAATACTAACAGTTAATTTATGCACACGTGGATGCACTGCTTTAGAAAAGAATGAATGCATATATCTGGTTATGTTTTGTCGCCTTGCTTCTCTTAACTTGCTATCTTATGGTTTATGAGCTTTGCATGGGTTATTCCATCAAGTATATTGTTAAAGGTATCTGGGTTAGGGTTTCTTCAATGTAGGCTTGTTAGATCTGAAGGTACCCACTTTAATTAAATTTCTCTCTCTTAGGGTGTGGAAACCTGGTTCCAGCACCCTCCCATACTACTTCAGGCGAGACCTTAACCTGCGCAAGAAGGCCATTTCCGAAAGGGCCAGCAGTACAGGGGTTTGTTGGTAAACCTTAAATCTGAACCTGGGTCAAGACCCCTCAAACCAACAAATGGCTCCGTTGCCGGGAGACGCTTGACGATGTGATGCTCCCTGAGCTTGAGTGCGATGTATGTGAAGGAGCATGTTATGTGAACTTGTGGGACTCCAAAGAGAACAAGGTCTTCTAGGTTCTATTTTATGGTGTGTTTGCAGTGGAGATAAATTCCATGCCACGCTTGTCACCCGTAATATACGATAAGTATAAGTGCATCACTAAATTTCATGTCACCATGCATAATGTGCAGATCAGGACACGAAAAGATCCTATGTGGTACAACCTCCTATACATGGTCACTGAGGCAGAGGTCAATCAAGTTGTCACAACATGGCTGCCTGCATGGAAAATTGGCCTCATCCTCTGCCCCAATCACAACAGGCACATCTGGAAAAAATGCAGTGCCAAAGGATATTTCCCTGCCGAGCACAACGAAGGGGACTGAGGTGCACTCCACTGACAAAATGACCACCAAGGAAACCCCCAAGGATGCCACCAAGGGGGCGGAGCCAGAGCTTCAATATGATGTAGAGATTGGAGGAGTTGGTGGGGAGGGCGCGGATTCCCCACGCGGAATGAAGCGCACTGGTGAGCCTCCCAAAGGGCAGCGAAACTTAGCGCAAGGCTGACAAGACCGGGGGAGAAGTAGATGTTAAATTGAAAAAGGATGATCTGGAAAATATTGCAGATGCCATTTCTACTACCTCCGAGGATTGTTGGAATGCTCTGGAAGATCAAGAGGAGTTCGTGGTGGAGGCTGTGCAGTCCGAGTTGCAGGTGCTCCAGCTGAAATCAAATACCCTTCAAGCGAGCGTGAACTGGGAGAGGCCGATTCAAGCGAGCCTGCCAACCACAACCATCATCATATCCACTGAGAGAAGGATTTTCCCCTTCCCGGGTGTGTCATTGACAGTAGAACCACCAACCTCGTGTGAGAAAGTCCGCACATATTCCGAGGTCAACCTCGACATTGCTAAAATCACGAGTGGGAAGCTACATGCTCTCCACTTTTTCATCTCCGGTGAACTCCAGAATAGGGAAATGCGAATGCAACAATAGATGAGTGAGGCTAAGCAAACAATTTCCACCAAGGCTGCCGAATGCAACACAGTTCGTGACCGTAGCACAACACGCAGAGTTAGAGCATCTGATAGACCGGTTATGTGGAGACACGTCGGAAGTAATTCCTACCTCTATTGTGCCACAAGCCAAGATTTAGGGCTTGGTGGCTGCGTTGAAGGCATCAAGGATAGAAGTGAAAACCGTCAAAATAGACCTGGAGCAACAAATTGCTGCACTGCCGGCCAAGCTGCAGTCGGAAACCCCTCCAATGGCGTGAGCCCAGCGTGCCGTGCTGGTAAAAGAAGCAACATGAACTATTTCAGCACATATTTCCAAGGGCTCCGAGTTGCTAGACACCGCCATGGGAATATGGTCCACTGTGCAGCATGATCCCCTCCTCCGGAAATTTAACCAAGAGCTGCGCCAAAAAGAACAGGACTTTGAGAAAATGGAAGCTACCATGCCCACCCTCGTTGCAGCCCAGAACCTAGCACATCTTCGCACCAGCCATGCCCTAAGGGATGAAATCAAGGAGCTTCGCCATAAGAATTAGGTACTCAGTAATCATCTGAAACCCTGGGCGGATGAAGCGCTGAAGCTGTCGCAGGACTTAGATGCGACAATAAAACAACTGAAATAGGCTTTGGACAATGTCATTGCTGCGATTGAAGGACCAACTTCTCAAAATTTGGTCGAGATTGCGCGGAACATAGCAACGCAGAGTGAAGGAATGCTACCACCATTACTGCCGCTGTCAAGAAACTCCAAGACAAGATGAAGACCCCACTTCCGATGCGACTTGAGACGAGTCACAAGATTGTGTTGGGGGCCTGTTGGAGTGGGGTCCCCTAGTATCAATTTTGATATATATTTTTAATATTTTGTAATATTTAGTCTTGCGCAGGGGCTTTGGGGCGGGTCAAAGCCCCTAATGAATTGAAAGGGGTCAAAGGGTAGACCAAGGGTCTGTAAACCACGGTTTGTGGACCATAGAGTAGTGCAGACTAATATACTAAGAAATAGATGGATAGATAGAGTCTAGAAGTAAGTTTGGATTAAGTCTGGATATGAATGTTGGATCTATGATACTTGTTGTGCGGATTTGTCTGGGTAAGGGCTCCTGTTGGCTGTGTGCACGGAGACCCTAAATCTTGCTGTGTGCGGACCCCGCTAGCTGTGTGCGCGGATTGGTAAAGAGTATTTAAGTGGAATATGAAGTGTTAATGAATGAGAAGACCCTTTTGCTGATATATGAGTATCTCTATGTTTTGTTATTGGTTGTGCTATGTGTTGATTTCTGAGTTATGTCTGAATACTGATAGTTAATTAATGCGCACATGGATTTGATGCTTTAGAAAGGAATGAATGCATAGATTTGGTTATGTTTTGTCACCTTGCTTCTGTTAAATTTCTATCTTATGGTTTAGGAACTTCGCATGGTTTATTCAATAAAGTATATTGTTAAGGGTTTCTAGGTTAGGGCTTCTTCAACACAGGCCTGTTAGATCTGAAGGTACCCACTTTAATTAACTTTCTCTCTCTCAGGGTGCGGAAACTTGGTTCCAACACCCTCCCATACTACTTCAGGTGAGACTTTGACCTGCGTAAGTAGGCCATTGCTGCAAGTGCCAGTAGTACAGGGGTTTTTTGGTAAACCTTAAATCTGAACCTGGGTCAAGACCCCTCAAACCAACAAATGGTTCTGTTGTCGGGAGACGTCTGACGATGCAGTGCTCCCTGAGCTTGAGCCCGATGTATGTGAAGGAGCATGTTATGCGAACCTGTGGGACTCCAAGGATTCACAATGAATAAAACAGAACAAGGTCTTCTGGGTGCTATTTGATGGTGCGCTAGTGGCAGCAATACATTCTAGGCTGCGCTTGTCACCCACAGAGTACGAGAAGTATAAGTGCATTGCTGACTTTCATGTCACCATGCACAATGTGTAGATCAGGGCACGAAAATAACCTGTGTGGTACAACCTCCCGTACATGGTCACTAAGGTGGAGGTCGATCAAGTTGTCACAACATGGCTGCCTGCATGGAAAATTGGCCTCAAATCCTCTGCCTCAGTCACAGTAGGCACATCTAGAAAAAATGCAGTGCCAAAGGATACTATCTCGCCGAGCACATCGAAGGAGACTAAGGTGCACTCCACTGAGAAACGACCACCAAGGAAACCCCCAAGGACGCCACCAAGGGGGAGGAGCCAGAGCCTCAGCATGATGTGGAGACTGGAGGAGTTGGTGGGGAGGGTGCTGATTCCCCACGCAGAACGAAGCACACTGGTGAGCCTCCCAAAGGGTAGCAGAAGAAGTGCAAGGCCGACAAGACCGGGGGAGAAGCAGATGTTACATTGACAGAGGAGGATCTCAAAAATATTGCAGATGCCATTGCTACTACCTTTGAGGATCATTGGAATTCTCTAGAATATCAACATAAGGCCACAGTGGAGGCTTTGCAGTCCGGGTTATAGGTGATCTAGCTAAAGCAGATGCCCTTCAAGCGAGTGTGAACTAGGCGAGGCCGATTCAAGAAATCCTGCCAACCACAACCATCATCACAACTATTGAGAGCAGGATTTTCCCCTTCCCGGGCATGGCATTGACATTAGAACCACTAGCCTTGTGTGGGCAAGTCCGCGCATGTTCCGAGGTCTGCCTCAACATTATGAAAATCACGAGTGGAAAACTACACGCTCTCTACTTGTTCATCTCCGGTGAACTCCAGAATAGGGAAATGCAGGTGCAACAACAACTGAGTGAGGCCAAGCAAACAATTTCCACTAAGGCTACCGAATCTGCCTAAGCGTAGGCAGCACAGCTCACGGGAGTAGCACAAAACACAAAGTTAGAGCACCTGATAGACCGGTTATGTGGAGACATGCCGGAAGTAATTCCTACCTCTGTTGCACTGCAGACTAAGATTGAGGGCTTGGTGGCTCTGTTGAAGGCATCCAAGACGGAAGTGCAAACCATCAAAGGAGACCTGGAGCAACATATTGTTGCACTGCAAGCCAAGCTGCAACCGGAAACCCCTCCAACGGTGCGAGCCCAACGAGCCGCGTTGGTAAAAGAAGCAAAATGAAGTATTTCAGCACATATCGCCAAGGGCTCCTAGTTGCTAGACACCGCCATGGGACTATGGTCCACTGTGCAGTGCGATCCCCTCCTCTGGAAATTTAACCAAGAGCTAAGCCAAAAAGAATAGGACTTTGAGCAAATGGAAGCTACCATGCCCACCCTCATTG
The DNA here is from genome assembly GCA_034641835.2 of Pinus albicaulis. Classification (NCBI taxonomy): domain Eukaryota; kingdom Viridiplantae; phylum Streptophyta; class Pinopsida; order Pinales; family Pinaceae; genus Pinus; species Pinus albicaulis. Next base: position 61,197 of record JAXQQM020063480.1, on the reverse strand, counting down.
CAGCCCAGTGCCTAGCACATCTTCGCACCAACCATGCCCTAAGGGACGAAATCGTGGAGCTCCACCATAAGAAGCAGGTCCTTAGTGATCATCTGAAACCCTGGGTGGATGAAGCGCTGAAGCTGTCGTAGTACTTAGACGTGGCAGTCAAACAATTGAACCAGACTTTGGACAGTGTCATTGCATCGACTAAAGGACCGACTTCTCAAAAGTTGGTCGAGATTGCACGTAACGTAGTAGCGTAGAGTGAAGGCATCCTGCCACCATTTTCCACTACCGTCGAGCAGCTCCAAGCCAAGATGAAGACCCCACTGCCGCTGTGATTCAGGACGAGTCACAAGATTGTGTTGGGGGCCTGTTGGAGCGGGGTCCACTAGTAGAAATTTTGATATATTTTTGTAATATTTTGAAATAGTTAGTCTAGCGTAGGGGTTTTGGGGCAGGTCAAAGCCCATAATGAATTGTAATGGGTCAAAGAGTAGACCAAGGGTCTGCAAACCACGGTTTGTGGACCATAGAGTAGGGTAGGCTAATATAGTATAAATAGATGGATAGATAGAGTCTAGAAGTAAGTTTGGATGAAGTCTGGATACAAATGTTGGATCCATGATACTTGTTGTGCAGATTTTTCTAGGTAAGGGCTCCTGTTGGTTGTGTGCGTGGAGACACTAAGTCCTGATGTGTGTAAACCCCATTCGTTGTGTGCGTGGATTGGTAAAGAGTCTGTAAGTGGAATTTGAAGTGTTAATGAATGAGAATACCATTTTGCTGATATCTAAGTATCTCTGTGTTCTGTTATTGGTTGTGCTATATGTTGATTTCTAAGTTATGTATGAATACTGATAGTTAATTGATTTCTGAGTTAGAAAGGAATGAATGCATAGATTTGGTTATGTTTTGTCGCCTTGCTTATTTTAACTTTCTATCTTATGGTTTATGAGCTTTGCACTGGTTATTCCGTCAAGTATATTGTTAAGGGTTTCTAGGTTAGGGCTTCTTCAGCACATGCCTGTTATATTTGAAGGTACCCACTTTAATTAACTTTATCTCTCTTAGGGTGCGGAAACCTGGTTCCAACACCCTCCCATACTACTTTAGGTAAGACCTTGACCTGCGCAAGTAGGCCATTGCCGAAAGGGCCAGTAGTACAGGGGTTTGTTGGTTGGTAAACCTTAAATCTGAACTTGGATCAATACCCCTCAAACCAACAACATGTTTAATACTTTCAATAAATAGAAATTGAAAATACCAAAGTGAACGTTAACGGTAGGTGGTAAAATAAATCTTGAAAGTCGAAAATTATTTCATTTTTTATTTTTCTAAATTTTATTGCTTTAACATCATCGACATGTGTACTAAGTAGTAGGAATTTACGAAATAAAATAGATATGAATTCATTGTGGTCATGTGCATTGTTATATAGGAAGTCAATACAACGGTACAAAAATATTGTGTGCATATGCGATGACTTAGCTCTAACACAAAATGATTCCATGGTTATGTTAATATTCTATACATGGCATCAATTATCATGTTTTCAAATTTCTTTGAAAAATATTCAACGCAAGGTGCACAATGGAAAGATTACACATCGATCAGAAAAAAAAAATGCCAAAATGGTTCACATTTAGTCTTGTAATGAAATCCCTTAATTAATTTTTTTTTAACATTAAAGTGTATCACCAAACATGATATCGATTTGTGCCATCAGGAAATGTGTGTGGAGTTGTGAAACACATTACATAAAGGTTCTTTTGCACATAATCCTCTTCCACATAGTCATTATCCCGAACATACACTGTCCTCTAAATTATAAAATATCAACACAAGGAAATATACTAATATTGATTTGAGATTTTTTCAACTTCATTTCCCACCCCGATCACATATACTAAAATGTAAATTTGGTTGGCCACTATTGATTAGCATAAAAGTGTTGTGTGGAACAAATATGAAAACAACTTAATGCCTATGAAACATACAAAATTCATCTGTATTCACAATAATTGATTTGTGGAAAATATACGTTTAAAAAAAATCTACAATGATGGAAATTTATATTAGGAAGTAGCAAAAATTGTCGCTAGTGCGGAGGTTCAAAAGTTTGCACAACCATAAAAGCTTCACACTCTGCACTCCCCAATTTTCGCCCACCCTTTCTACTTTTGTTGTATTGTGTTAGTCCCTTATTTTTGTATTCCGAATAATGGAATATTTATTTGTACCTGTACAAAGGAATAATTCACACAAATTAAATGATATATAATATTGATGAGTATTTGCTCAATATCAGTTTTTCGATTCCACATAATGAAATGCTAAGACATATTAGAGATGCTTAAAAAGGGTAATTATGAGTGTTGAGTTACAGAAAAGGCTTTCAAAACATTAGCATTGACAATTTTGCTATTATTGCCAATTCCACTGCTCAATAAAACCTTCAACTTCATCTTGGCACTCTGCACAATGAAAATGTCAATACTAGCAATGATTTCTTCATTTAAGACACTTTAGAAATTGATATGAGCATAGTATTTTATTAATATCCTAAAAATCATTAGAATTTGGTGAACTAAAGATCTTCTACCAATACGATGTTAAGATTGGAAGCATGGAAGTATGCATGAGGAAAACCGAGAGAGTTGTTCGGCAATATTCATATTGTATTATCATAACTTAAGCTAGTTTCGGGTTGAACAAGTTCAAAAGCTACGAAAGATGCACACATGATGTGAGGAATGTGGCAATGTGTGGAAGTGTTGTTGTCTTAACATTATAAGTACTATGTCTACTTCGTTGCACTCTCATTTCTTACATTATTTTATTGATTTATCAAATTTCCACATTCTATAACTAGTAAGACAATATTACAACTTGGTTAGACGAGATAATCAAGGAATCATTTTTCAATGATACTGTTGCTAATTAATGGAGTGTACAATGAAAATTTTATTTGTTTACACTGTCAAGCAATATAATAACGATACAATTCTTCTTTCTTGCATTGTCAAGCAATCTTAACATTACCTTTTAATTTCTGGCTTAAGAATTTTACTATTGTAGAATAGATATTTTAGTTTATTGGATGATTGGAATGTGATTTAATGTTATTATTTAGAATGTGTGAATGCCCGAAAGAGTGGAATAATGATTTATCTACATCTTCTTTTGCACCAAAGACTTAACAATCCATTTTTTTAATATATATATATATATATATATATATATATATATATATATATATATATTTTAAATTTTATTTATTTATTATTTATTATTTTTATTATTTATTTATTTATTCTTTTTTCTGAACACATGTAGAAGTGCAGAGCTTTGTTTGGATGTGGAGAGTGAATGCAAAAAGCTCAAAGCCAATAAACAATGTTGCACAACCATCTTCTACACGGCTCAAAGACAACATACAATGCTTCCCAGTCAACTTTTACGCACTTTAAAGTCAACATACAATACCAAATCTCATTTATCAATTTTAATGTTGCGTATTATAGTTTTTTTTAGCATATTTTAATATTCTCGTTTATATATTATATTACACAATCATTCTAATGATAACAGGAGGCATACAAACAATTGAAATAATTAATTTAGTACGGAAATGTGGAAACTTGGAATTCATACTTAGCATCCAATAATTAATTAATCGCAAATACTACTATTAATATATATTTGGTAAATCTATATGCAATCACGTTATCACAAAAAATGCTTAATAGCATTTAATATAATTCATTGTGTAATGATTGTTGGTTGCAAATATATCGATAAGATCATATCTATTGATATTATAAAATATTATTTTTGATATTGGTGAATTAAAGTATAAATATTGCTTTTAAAAGAGCGTCATTTAGCATTCGATAGAGTCATCCTAGATTGGAGAAAAAGGTACGATTTTTGGTTGGCGATGTTGCTGGTGTTGGTACTGGTGTAGCTCTTGCTGGTGCAACTAGTGCTGGTGCTACTGAAGAGTAGATTGTATCTACATGTGACCAGTGAGAGAAATTAGTCATAGACAAAGGATATGTGGGGAAAGTATAGTTTACGAGTTAGATATTGGGTTGGAAACCAAAAGGTGCTTATGTGAATGAATCTGCTTCCATTCCTTGCATCACATATTGAGTTTATTTCCTAGGTTATTTCTCTAGTAAATATTTTAAGACTAATTTCTATTATTTTGTGCTTATATGAAGGTGCAACATGGAGATGGGATGGTCAATTTTCTTAAGTTGTGGCTTGTAGAGTACTATTTAGTTTTAGCTTTTGATGATGTTCGGATCAAAATGATTTTTGGAAATGTGATGATGCTAAACGTTTTTTGAATCCCGAAAATTTTGTTCAGTTGTTATTGATACTGCAATATTTCCTTCTTGTGTGGCATATACAGATATTTTGTTTCATTTACAAATTATTCCAACATTTTCAATTCACTACAAGGAAAAAACCCTTTATCAGAGGTTATAAAGGAGGTTTTTAGTGTTATAAAATTGGCAAAAATTGTCAAAAAACATTTGCTACTACATCCATTTTCAGTAACGTAGGTTTTGGCAGAGCTTCTAACAAAAATTCAACACACTGGGCGATCGGAGGTTGTTACAGATGTTTTTCTCATCGGTGTACACATTGTTTTACTGTGAACACATTGGTACTGTAAACATACCAAGCACCAGGATGGAAAACAAATTTTGGACACCCCAGGATGATGGAAGGTGTATGCAATGGGCTGTTAAGGTGTAAAACCGCACCAGGCCATCTAGGTGCTAAAATGCACCTTGCCATTAAGTTATAAAAACGCACCGATGCGTTAAATGAAAAACGTACCGGTGCATGCAACGCCTATCGGACCGCTCGAGTGGTAGTCGTTGATAAAGCACACCAGACGTTCTAATTGGTATTGGTACTTGTGTAGTGCCCATAGGTTGTATAAACGCACCTGTGTGAATTATCATACAAACACATGGTGCACAATAAATAACACACATTAGTGTTCATTTTGTATTATTTAGAAACATCGACTTGTTACAGTGCAATTATTGTGATTTTTAAAAATTCATTATTCATCAAAAGTCGATACATATCTTATAACAGTATTCATATCAATGAAAATTTTATTAGCACATTTGAATGTGATGTTTGGATTAATTTGTTGTATCATATCATCAGATTTCACATCTCTTCATTATAATATTTAATCATCCATATATTTAATCAGTGGTGTAACATTTCACAACAATGGAGAACACAATAGAATAAATTAAAACATATTTTATTATATATATATATGAATAAGACACTATTTGTCATACAAAATGGGACAGTTATTGGTATCCCTTTGTCTTTCAATTGGGACACTATGTCCATTACATTAAACAAAATGTAACAAAATGTTTAATTTCATAAACAAATATTTCAAAAAATACAATGCCTTGCTTTGATATCCAAACATATTGACCATCATTCTTCGCTGGAACTGTTGTCACTACTTGAGATACTTCCATGACTTGGGTTATTTTGAGGAATGTTTTGTTCACTGTGTTGATTATTTTATTCTTCTTTGAGTTCCATCTACAAACATAAAAATAAAGTGTAATGAGTGTATATACATTGGTGAGAATAATGAAAATTACAATATTAAATAATATACATCAATGCAAATAGAAAAGAAATGTACCATAGCAAGAATTGACTCATGAACTATACACATTCTTTCAAAACCAAATTTCATGCCATATTTCAACAATTCATTTGTTGGCACAGTTCCATACTTTGTTTCCTACAAGTTTTATGCCCTATAACAAATCATAAATTTAATATAAAAGATATTTTTGTTCTATAAATTATAGAAGGAGCTAAGTAAAACAAGATATATGCTTACAAATTCCACAATTAATTTATGATATGCGAACATATACTGACAACCCATATTTAACCCAATGTCAATCAATTATTCTGATGGTTCTTCTTTGTATATTAGCACCTGTTTGAAGACATTCAATGATGATTGTTGTAAAACAACTGAAAATATACAAAAATGAAATCTAGTTAAGTTGTTATCTGGCAATAACGATTACTCACAAACATAGATATCAACCATTTTCTTCCTTGTCGTCCTATTTTATGTGCCGAATGGGTTCCATTTTCTTTTCTTTTCTGCAAGAAAATACTTGAAAATTAATATTTAATGCTAAATTGTTTATTTATTGTACCTAATCCAAATATTCAATGATTACATATTACATTTGAAGCATGTTGTTTTTGATATGAATCTTCGTGCGATGCAATTATGTCCATTTATTTGACCATCTCCTTATACACATTTTTGGACATTCCTACTGGCATATTTCTGATATCAACTCATTCATCCTTTGACAAAACAAACTATTTAATTTTTATATTGATATATGAAAAGTAAATATAACAAAAGTGATATTTATAAATGATTGCTTTATAATAATATATACATATAATTATATAAAAACATTTAAAGGAATATTACTTTTTCATTCCTTCTTTTTTTTTGGACGTTTTTTCTATTAAAACTCTAACATGTCTCATTGACCAATTCTCTGGAAACTCATCTTGTAGTTTAAATAAAATTTGGTTCTTGGAATCATTGGATTGATTTTTGTAATGTAAGTGGAAATAACGTCTATACCTTTGTTCCACTAGCTCCCTCAAAGTTTTACAAAATTTTTTCCCCCTTTCGTTAACCTCCAACACCAATCCAAATGAGCTAAGGCGCAATTCATGTTCATTTGCATGTTCTATTTTTTTCTTTTCTTAGAACAACATTCCTTTTCTTCGCTGTTGGTACCTGTAGAACATTAAACATATGTGAATTAATAGATTGTTTGAAACATGTTATCTAATATTTTTAAGTATATTATTAATGAAAATTCAAAAAAGAAACTCATATTGGATTGATTGTATTTTTTCATTCACTTGATTCATCCTTTTGCAATTTTTCCATCAAGCTTTTATGCTCTTCTGGTTTTAGATCATAAATAATATTATCAAGCTTCGTCATTTTGTGCCTCTGCATGATACACAATAAACAATACATATTAGTTAAACTTACATATATTTCAAAAATAATGATTTTGTAAAGAATTTATAAAGAACTTTCCTTTTTTGCTTTTTTTGATCTGTTATCAATATTTTTGTTATTTGATCTCTTGTCAAACATTTCTTTATCAATATGAAACCTATACCATACCATTCATTAATATATTTTATAAATAAATCACATACTTTTAAGGTAAAAAAAAAAAAAACAAGAAAATGGTGCACCTTTCAAAAATTATGCACCAAAGGCGGTGCGATAGGTTCTTATAAACGCACTGCAAAAAAAGTAGAAACACCGTACGATTCTCACTGTCAACAAGGAGACTCAGTGCGTTATATGTTAATTGGTGCACTGATTAATATAGACATAAATTAATAAAAAATTGTTTTTATCAAACAATGTTTTTTTGTCAGTACGCGCCCGGTGCGCTATTTTAAATAGGGCGCATCGATTAAAAAAAATCTGTTTTTAAAAAAATCATGCAAAGGCTGACATGGATTGGGATCTGACTCTGCAAGTGGTCCTGCGGGTTAGATGTCATATGCCTATATATATAGCAATACAAACCCTATAAATCTAAATTGAAAATACCTAATTGTGAAGTCAGAAAAACAAGAAGAATCAAAAGTTTAACATAAGAATGGTTTTTTGTTTTGTTTTGTATTTTTGTTTTTTGTTTTCGTTTTTGTTTTTGTTTTGTTTTATTTGTTTGTTTTGTTTTTTTTGTTTGTTTGTGTGTGTGTGTGTGTTTTTTCTTATAAAAATGCATAGTAAAATTTAAATTTTTTACTATGCATATATTAAATCCAACATAAACTGTAAAAGAAACAATTATTATAGTAAAATTGTTAATCCAACATAAACTGTAAAAGAAACAATTATTACAGTAAAATTTAACAATTTTACTATACTACAAGGTTTTTGTGCGAATCAACGGATGTTTCTAATTATGATTCTTTGAATAGTGTTGTTGTTCAAAAGTATTTTACTGCTCCACAGATTTCTCGTGCTTTCTTGCTCCAGGTATGTCTCTCGTGCAAATCCCTCCCTGAACTTTTTTGCAAAAATAATGAAATAATGAATAGCTTTTACTATTTAAAGAATTTTTTTAAGAAATTAGATTTCCGAAAATAATTTTCCGCCCATTTTTCAATTTACCGTCTTTTTTCACTTAAAAAAAATAAAGTTGCGTTTTTATTTGGTTCGTTTGTTAACTAACCGGACCGGTGCATCGGTTAATAAAACCGCATCGGTGTGTGGTAACTAAACACACCGGTAGTGTTAACTGTACATTAGTATCGATAACAATAAGTCCATTTTTAAGGCACCAAAATTAATTTTAGTTATGTACACCAAAATTTATTGTTGATTTTTCTCAAATGCAGGGAGAAAATCTCATAATTATATAAAATGGAAAACTCTTCAAAATCCAACTCGTTCCATAATATTTCTCAAAGTCCATCGCGGAGTTCTTCCTATCCATCTCTAGATGTAATTACTTCATATTTTATTTATATTTTCATTATCTAATTGTTTTTATTTATTTTTTATTTTTATGCATGTCAATCAGTTGAATAAAATTAATGTATACAAATGTGCAGGTTCATGTAGATTTAGAATCGAGTTCAGATGCACAAAATATTCAAACAACTTCAAAACGTTGGAAGCTCTTATCAGGAGCAGCATACCGCAAGGCGCATTTGGTAGATGAATAGACAGCCGCTTCACCTTTCCAATTGTAACATTGCATATTCTAGCCACAATCCTGGGACAATGATGGTAATAATAATTGTTTGGTATATTTATGTAATTATTTCAACGTCAAACCAGTTAATCATGCATTGTTGACTTGCTTACTAATTGATATCATCGATTTTGTACTAATCACGTTCAAATATATTTTTTGAAATTATTAGGATTCTAGTGATCATGATGAGCGGCCTACCTACCATCTTCCGTTGCACCCCGCGACAATGTCAAATCAAGAGAAGGTTGAATTAAGAGAAAAATTCAGAGAGGAACGATATCAAGAATGGTTGAATGAACCACTTATTCAATTCCCACTACGTCCAGATTCACCAATTAGGAATGAATACAACAATAGTAGTTCTTCATAGGCTAGCAATGGAGGCAATCAAATAGAGGTTGGTATGGATGATTACTTAAAGGATATGACTTCCATGGATAGAATGTTGTTAGATTTATTCCAGAATGGTGATAAACTAGGGGATGATGCTCATATTGCTGATACCTTTTTCGAAAGCCTTAAATTTTCTTCCACCACCCCTCTCTTTGGACCTGGAGGTCAGTCAAAGTATATCTAGTTGGGGAAAATGATGTTACTCTACAACTTGAAATCAAAGTTTGGCTTGTTGAATGCATGTTTCTCGGAAATTTTGAGGTAATCAACCATCAATTCCTCCCTTATATTTTGAGAAACATAATCACACAATGAACATTACAAATGGTCAATTTTATGAACGTTAATAATTATATTTACATTAATGTACATTTAATATTCTCCATGACCAACTATAGGTTATTCAAAGATAAGGTTATTCTGAGTGATAATGTCTTGCCTGATAGCTGCGAAGAGGCAAGGAAATTGTTAAAAATGTTGGGTGTTGAGTACATATCATATCATGCATGTCCAAATTATTGTATTCTATATAAAGGAGAATATGGAGACAAAGAGATATGTCTGAAATGTGGGCATGACAGGTATGTAAATAAAAGAAGAAGGGTAAATCACGTGGTCCTCCTTTTAAGATATTGAGGCACATGCCTATAATCCCAAGGATACAAAGTCTCTTTCGTTGCAAAGAATTAGCTATGTTGTAGAGATGGCATTCCTCACACAGAAGTGAGTTGGGATTTATGTGAATCCCAACAGATTCAATAACCATGAAGCATATAGAGGATACATGACCCTAAAAATTCAAGGATGAAGTACAAAGTCTATGAATCAGCATAGCCATGGATGGCGCCAACCCATATTCCCTCCAGAACACCAAATATTATGTTTCGCCTGTAGTAGTGATCAATAGAAATACCCCCCCCCCCCCCCGTGGTTGTCCATGAAGAATTAACATCATATGTAGGCTCTCATAGTCCCTGGTAGAAGACAAGTAAATAATATGGATGTCTACTTACAACCATTTGTAGATGAACTGAAGGAATTATGGGATGGGATAAATGTATACGATGTATCAAGACCCATTACAACAGAGAGGAGTTTAACGTTGTATGGCATATGTGCTTACACGACACATGATTATCCAGGATTAGGAGTTTTCTATGGTAAATTACATGTTTATTGATTTGTTTATATACGTAACAATATTATTTCACATATTAGTTATTTAATTCATTGTAATTGTTATGATATTCATGATATTCTTTAACATGCCATGCATATTGTATACAATAATTTCATAGGTCTTGTAACAAAAGGGTATTTTGAATGTAAATGTCGTGGATCTTCTCTGAAAGCTAGATGGTTCAACGACCTACAAAAGCCAGTGTATGACTACTCCAAGGTATTCCTCTCAGAAGAACACCCTTACAGAAGAGCAACATCCACTTTCAATTGTAAATGAGAGAGAACCCAAAGGCCTTTGAATAATGACACTAGCTGAATGGTTTAGAGAACATGTGAGAGAGAAGGAGAAGGAGTTGATATAAATGTTTGATTCAAATGGGGAGCCTATGTTCAATGATCCATAATTCTTCAACACCTATGTTAAGAAATTTCCCATTGGGATGAAAAGGAAATCTATCTTTTATAACCTCCCATATTGGGAGCATCTTACTATTACCCACTTATTAGATCCCATGCATATATTTAAAAATGTTTCATCGTATATATGGAGGAACATATCATCAAAACAAAGTGATACATTGAATGTTAGGAAATATATTATTACTTCAAAAACTAAAAAGAAACATTGGCCAAGACTATTAGAAAGTACAAGATCAGAGGCAACTGGTCCCTCTAATTGGTATTTCAAAGAAGGTGATGTCCCATGGATTTTAAAGAAGATGATATTTCTTTGTAAAAGGAAGTTATAATGGGTGTGAGGGTGCCATCTTCATATGGGTCTTAACTACGGTGCCGCTTCACCATGGATGACCATTTTTTGGGGTTGAAATTGCATGACCATTTGAATATTCTAAGAGTACGTATAATGTCAAAAGCATGATTTTATTATTTGTTATATTAATAAATTTTAGCCCATGCGGGGATCATAAAACATAACTAATTTTGTATATTATTGCATGTGTTTATAACTTTGCAGTGCCATTATCCTTTGTTCGTGCATGGGTGTGTGAAACATGACTTCCCCAAATACCTAGGATGTGCCATATCTAAATTATCTGAATTTTTACGTTGGATCAGGTCAAAGGAGATTCATGTGGCTAGCATTCCATGGTGGCGTCAAGAGATAGTTGAGATTGTTTGTATGTTTGAGAAGGAACCACCAACAAGTTTCATGGAATTGCAGGTTCATATTCTAATCCACCTAGTAGATGAGGTTGAATTAAATGGGCTCGTTTCTTATTGTTGAATGTTCTTCTTAGAGCGGTACATGAAGAAATTGAAAGGTTTTGTTCTACAAAGGGAAAAACCCGAGGGTCTATGGCAGAGGGGTACATATCGTATGTGTATTTCTATTATGCCAGTGAGTACATCAAGCATATTAACAACAGACCAGGTGTGGTCATTTTGGACGATGAAAGGAATGAAGACAAAAGAGAAGGGGAGCTGCTCCAAGAAAATGGAAAAAGGCGCTTAATAAAGAGTAAGCGACTTATAATTTTTCAAATTTACACAAAGTAAATATTCATGTTGAACTTCGATATAATGTATATTTTGATCTCATGTGTAGTATATGTCGGTTCGATTTCATCAGCGAATGCAGAAACTGAAGCAATCAATAAATTCGTTCTTTACAATTCCGAAGAGACACAACCATGGGTCGCATTGTATGAACAAAAGAGGATGAAATGGGATAGTGACAGGAAATAATTTAGATGGTTGAATGGTATAAGTGTGTCGTATCCCGATAATTTAAAAGAAAATATGCCAATTATATGGCCCAACCAGTCGTTACCCGTTTGCTGAAGAGGATGCACTAGACGTAGGGATTGGGTGCACCCACCCGGCAATAATCTATTTGTGCACATTTTTAAACTTAATAATGCACCTTTGGAATGTAAAATCTATATTTCATATTTTAACAGTTGGGTTATTATAAGACACATGACACTATGATTTTTTAACCTTCTTATAGGTGAATTTGTTCCCATCTATGTGGGCATATGGACACCATTTTCGCACAGAAAATGTCGATGATGGACGCATGACACAGGACTATGGAGTGGAAGTCGAGTTTGATCAATCTAGTCGAGCTAATCACCGTGATAAAAACATAGTACGAGGGATGTTAGGTTACGTTAGAAAGACAGAAGAGATCACTGAAATGGATTTCTCTTCTTTCCAATGTGTTATTTTTAGGTGCAAGTGGTGGGACACCTTTGATCGGAATAATGTAAAGGAAGATCGTGATAGTAGGATGATATGTATCAACTCTAGAAAGATGTGGGATGAAGTTAAGGAGCCCTATGTTTCCCCAAACACTACAATCAGGTGTTTTCTTACCCACATGTGTTGGATAGGTATTGGTGGTTTGTATTGAGACATGACCCTAGATCAAAACATATTTTTGAGAACAATAGCGTTATCATGCCAAGCGAGCTGGAAGATAATGAGGGTGATCGTGAGAAACAAGAGTGATATGATACATGTGTTATTTCATCATTTATGCTTTGTAATACAGGTTTTTATAAAGAAGAGGACTTAACCTTATAACTAAGACTCTTTTTTTCTTCGAAACATTATAATATTTATTTTGAATTAATTGGTTTGCATTGTGTTAATGTTAAAATCATTTCACTTGATAGTTTGCAATTATGTTGATCTCGAAAACAATGGCGCAGTGTATCAAGTTCTTTTTCTATAATGTCAATTCCTAAAATAATACATCTGCTTGATTGCTTTAAATGTATGTGAATGATATCTTCAAAATGTATACTATTATTTTTGGTATGTAAGATCATAATAAAATAATGATAATTCTAAACATGAATTTATTTGCATTATTTTCCAAACTTTATTATGTTACAAAAATTCATATTATTCTAGATTTATTATTTTACAATTATTTATATTCATACAAATTTACAAATTTACAATTATGGTAATTTAACAATATTTACAATATACATTTTACTTACGGTAGTTATGGTTCAAAATTGAAAATTGATTTACAATTTTACAAATTTATAAATTCTAATAAAATTGAATGATGACAATACATACAATTACAATTACGATTTTACAATTTCACAATATAATTACAATTACAATTACAATTTTCCAAATATTTTACATACAATTACAATTACAATGTTACAATTTTACATACAATGTGACAATTAAAATTACGATTACAATCATTTCACAATACAATTACAATTTTACAAATATTTTACATACAATCACAATTAGAGTTAGAATTACAATTAAAATTACAATTTTACAATTTCACATAAAATTACAAGTACAATTACAATTACAATTACAATTTTACAATTTTACATACAATTACAATTACAATCATGATACATACATTTCACAAAATTTACAATTTTAATAAAATTGTATCATGACAAGAATACATACAATTACAATTACAATTTTACAATTTCACAATACAATTACATACAATTACAATTATAATTTGACAAATATTTTACATCTAATTAAAAAAACAATTACAATTACAATCACGACATAATATTTAATAAATATCATGATGTAATATTAAAAATAAACATCACGATCATGATAACCATCGTACAAACATCATATTCGACTAAAATACACATTCAAATTCGATAACATCATCTAATCATTGTGATCATGATCATCTAACAAAACACAAGCATTGTATAACATCATCACAGCACAAACACAAAATATACATCTCATGTCAAATAACTGCTATCACATACACGTCTATCTGCAAGCACATTAAATGAACATATCTAACATGACCTAACAATATACACATCATGATGAACACCAACATGTAAATTAAGTACATCAACATTAACATAAAATACATGGACCATATATATATATATATATATATATATATATATATAATGTCAAAAATATACAACTGTAATATAACTGCATATAAATGTCAAATATCTGGTGGTACATCAATACTAGTACTAGTCGAGGCCTGCTCAGTTAATGGTGTAGCCTCATGCTCAAATAGATGACATGCCTGCTCTGGAGGTGCCTGTTGATCAGTCGATGGTGAAATCTGCTCAGGAACTGCCTGCTGATGACTCGTCGATGGTGCAACCTGCTCAGTGGATGGTGCGACCTACTTAGATGGATCTACCTCCTTAGATGGACCTGCCTGCTCAGGACTAGGAGTCTACTGAGATGGTGCAGACTGCTCAGACGATGCCTACTGATCAAGATTAGATGCTGGTTGCTCATCATGATCTCTGACGTGAGGTGAAGGAGGAGAAGGTGGAGTACTAAAATGATGACCACTCCCCTCATGATCATGATCATCAGATTAGGTATTGCTCTGTCGTGCATATCCATGATGCCTACCCCTCCTAGCACATGCTAGTGCTCTGGAAGCTCCAACGATATGATGCATGAGGGTCAACATATCATGGGGCATGCCTCTCCAGAGCTGTGTGAGCCTACGATTAGCCTGGATCTCTTTGATCGTAGTTGGTTGGAATCACTCATCAACTAGGAGTTGACAAAGTTTTTTGCCCGATTCCATCTTGAATTGGGTGTTTGGCCTATGCCTCACCCCCGTGGGTATCTGCACCCGATTAGGATCAGGTATGCCACTCTCATCCTCCGCCTCTTCCATCTCCTGGTCAACATCTACACCTGGATCATTCGGTGGGGGTGGAATCATGTCCCCAAATAATGTCCCAATATCTACAAAATATATAGTACACAACAATAATTAGACATTTTCATTTACAAATTTAATAAAACAAGTTAAAGAATGTGTTATAATAAATTTGATAGTTCTAATTAATTAATTAATATAATAAAATGAAACTATATTATTTTAAAGAAAACACTAATATTATCTCTTACATCCAACGGCTCATCTTGTGTGAAGAGGATGTTGGTACACCCTCGCCAATCCAAAATGGCGTATGGACATGGCACCATACTGAACGAGTGATCATCAACAATGGATAGCAAATCCAGTGCATTAGGAGATATGCTGGCAGGAAAGTCAGCCTGGCCCCTCTTGGGCATCATTTGGCCCCACATATGCATCCGTACATGTAGCATAAGCCTACGAGGCTGCCAAACAAAATTTGGCCTCGTCTCTAGAAACCTCTCAAAAAATAAACAAAATAACTCCGAAGCAAAAGGGAAGGTCAACCTCCCACGTGCCTGAGAACGAAATCTATCTAATGCTATAAAAAACTGCCGCAAAAAAATAGCAGACCATCTCATAAGTCGTGGCGCCTTAAATAAAGAATCACCATAAAATAAAAGTGGGAAACTAATGCGTTGCCCATCACTAGTATAGTGTACAATGTTCATCAGTAGTAGTGAGAGGCACCTCACCTCCTCTACACCAAATGAAGCAATACATAACTGACCACCAGACACTTGAAAATATGCAGGACAAAGTATATCGTCCCTAATGTATCTCTGGGAGTACGCCAACTAAATCCCAACTACATAGCCGACGGGGACATATGGGAACTGGGGCAAATCATTCCCTCTCATAGATAGGCTAGTAATAAAATATATTTCCTCCTCAGTGGGCATGAACCACTGGCCAGGACCGACTCGAAAAGTTTTTCGGTGGGCATCCCACCTGAAGATCAGTTGTCCCAATAACCCACTATGGCCCTTCAGGGATGTAGCCTCCTCGTAGAACTTGAGGAGGCCTACCTTCCTTAGGATCAATTGGGTGGCTACCATAATAGGGTGAGGGTACATAAGTCTTCCCTCTCTCATGCCTCCCATAGCTTAATCGTGTTATACTGGTCCTCCATATGTTATTTTTGTTCCCTTTATTCTCTCTATTGACGTCGTTGAATGATTCACATATTAAATACATATTTTTTATTAAATAAGAAATGAAAAAAAAACCTGTCCGTGCGCCGCCAAAAATAGTCATGCATCGGTACCGGTGCATACTTTTTATCGTGCATCGCGCTCGGTGTGCATGGAAAATGTTTGCGGACCGCAAAAGATGGAAATATTTTTCTGCGATGCTTTAATGAAACTATCTGCCTCGAGGCGGATAGTTTGGTCAACACACCGCTCAAAAGTAATACATGATCAATGGTACAGTCCTTTAAACGACCGCAACGTTGAACATGTACTGCTGTTTGGTGGGCGGTGCGCTGACCTAACTATCCGCCCCAAGGTGGATAGTTTGGTCAATGCACCGCCCAACAACAGTACATGGTCAACGGTGCGGTCGTGTAAATGACCACACCATTGGCTATGTAATGTTGTCAAGTAGGCAGTGCACTGACCTAACTATCTGCCCTGGGGCGGTTAGTCTGGTCAATGCACCACCCTCTCGACACTAGTACTTAGTCAACAGTGCGGTTGTTTAAACGACTGCACTGCCAGCTTATTTTTTAAAATAGTCACGGTGAATGTTTTTTTTTTACCACACTGGAACCCAGTGCGGTTTCTGTTAATAATGTTTGCGGTGCGACCTATAAATTTATAGGCAGCACCGCGAATAGTGCGAGCCGAACGGCTCGAGTGCACTGAGTAGATTTTTTTTTTTTAAACGTTTAATTTTGATTTTTTTTCAAAATATAATCCGCAAAAATATTTAGTTATTGAGAAACAAGTAGAATACTTGTACATTTGCGCTTCGAGGACGCATATTTGCTGAGGAATTGAAGAAATCAAATCTTCCCACTGTTTTCGAAAATTTGAATTCCACAAGGTGGAGAATGGATGACAGCAATGCGTGCAATGGGAGCACCAATAGTAGGGTGCCTCACACCAGACAAACTCACACCGGTGCTTGAGAGGTCTAGAGCACTGAAGAAGTAAAAATTATGTTTTTACGGCTAGTAATTTTTTTTTATTCAACCCTGTTTCTGTGCGTAAATTTTTGAGACGCACCGAGCAGTATTATCGATGGTGCACCGCATGTCGTTATGGTGCGCTGAATTACAGAGACGCACGTGGACTATTTATACATAGAGAACTGGTGCGCTATAGTACTTAGATGCATTGGGCGGGTTTGTATGGAGAGCATGGTGTCTCGGTGTGCCAATTTTTAGCACGCACCGGTGCGTTTTGAGTAAAATGCACCGGTGCGGTTTATGATGAGAAATGCATCGCAAAAACCTCCACCTGCCAATATCCTCTAGAGACCTCTGCTACAAATGGATATCTGGGCTATTTTTATAAGGGGTTCCTCAAAAACATCTACTAGAGGGTCTTTTGCTTGTAGTGATTGTTCTTGAAAGCAATGTTGAAATGCACAAACAAATACATAAACCTAAAGAGCTTTGCATATGCCAAATTTGCAAACTTAGATAAACACACATCAATTGCATTGTTAATTATATTTGTACTGTTCAAATTCATAATTGCTAATGTCTAAACCATTTAGAATATTAACCTTTCACAATTTTATTCTCAAACTTACGCTTTTTGATATGAGAGATTCCTTGTGCAAAGCTTTCATTGTGCAATGCTTACATTAATGAAAGCTTTCATTGTGTAGAAGAAGGTTATAATAGTTTTGGAATTCTAGTTTTTAGCTTAATGTAAAATGGTTCAAACCATACAAAGACATAAACTGTTACTTAATTAACTTAATTGAGTAAATAGAGTTGGTTTAATATTGGATAATACAAGTACAATTGACGAATGTGAAATAACTAATGAAAAATTGGTCAATAGAAAAAAAAGTTTGCATAGTAAGTGTCTTGAATACATGCTGGTTCACTGAATAAATGCTAAAAAGACATGTATTTTTTGGCAGGATATCTTTAGTTAATCAAAATAGAATGTGATTCAAGATACTAATAAAATATTATCTTGATATCAATTTCTAAAGCATATGAAACACACCAATTCAGAAACCTAATCTTATCGCTTGTACTGTCTCGAGTTGGAATTTAAGTAAAACATATATGATTTAATAACCGATTTCAAAATAGTGTTTTCTTATTAAATATCAGGAAAATCAATACTAGCCAAATTGATGACGATCACTAGTTAATGAATACCATTAAAATTGATAGTAGTTAATTGTCCTTTAAGATCTTATATGTCAATTTGCGATTTAATCCACAATGATGCCAAAACTGATGCGGTTATACGCCCTTTTCATATGCGGGGTGAGGGGGTTGAATAAATCTCAAGTTCATTAATTTACCTTTTGTGAAGCTTTTATTGTGAGGATGACATAGGATGTGTGAGAGAAAAAAGGTCCTTTGCATAGGCGAGGGTGCTCTGACACTGACATTGTTATGTTATTTCTATGGAAAATTGTTCCATAATTGACGCAGTTGCAGGTCGTCCTTTGCATAGGCAGGGGGGGGGTGGGGGCGATGAAAGTAGATATTTTACTATGCAAAGGAATAAATAATTTTAGACCCTAGATGTCAATTCCTGTTGGCTGTGAAAGCAATTTGTGTTCATCTTTTATAGTTAACAGATAAGAGAACATAAAAATTTGCAATGATTGACCAAAGCTACAACATTAGGGGAATTTTGAGGTCTAAAATGGGCCTCCTAAGGGAATAATAAAATAATAGCTAAACCAATAAAATAATATTTATGAATTTGCAATTCACTTTTTGCACCACAATCCATGTAACCATAGTTAAATTCAATTCAAAAGTTGTACCAAAATAAAATTAATAAAAAAATTGTATTGATGTGACTATAAATAAGAATGAACTTTTAAAAAAAAAGTCATTATCATTGAACAACTAATGCATTTGTCCTTTGTACTTAAATAACTTAAAATAAAATATAAATATAAATGTATAAATTCTTAATTATTATATGCTATTAATTAAAATTTATATTATTTAAATTGTATAATAACATGTAATTAATATACTATATAAAAATAATATAATATAATTTAATAAATGTATAGGGATATGCATTGTTTCTTTCAAGAAATATGAAATGACAATAATATATTTTTATTCAAAAAGTGTGAAATGACATTTATTATGAGTACTTTACTTTGACTTTAAAAGTACTTAGAGCATTACCATGGTTAACCATGAGTTTTTATCCACCATTGAGAATGTGACAAGTAAATACATTTAACTCAATCAATGCTACCTCAACCATTAGGGATGATGTCATCCCCTAAAATCTGATTGGTTCTCATAAAGTGAATTTTGATTGTACATTTTCCTTAGGAGGCCCATTTTAGACCTCAAAATTCTCCTAATGTATAAATATTCAAACTAAAATAAAACCTTGTTATTCACATTTACCGAATACTAAGCACATTAGTAATTTCACATTTTTCAATTGAAATTGTATTTTGCAATATTAAATAAATTATATTTTCAATCTATGTGAGGAAGAAGTGTTTTGCAGTGAACCGAATAATATGTGAACCATACTACAAATGAGTCAATTAAGTACCAATTTGTGTCATGAAAATTTTATTCTATCTGTGCATCAGATATCGAATAAGTATAAACCGTTAACCCTAAACCTAAAGTCTATGCAAAAATAAATAATGCATACGATTAACAACTGAGACCATATACTCAATTTTTTTTGAAAAATAATATTATTTTAGAAAACTCCATGAACATTCATTAATAATAATGAAGAACAAAAAGCATATTATCGGAAACTTTTTCAAAAACATCATTTAACAACATTGCAAAGAAATGGTAAACAAATTCAGGCTTAGAACAAAGTGATCACTATTTGTGTTTGAAAAGTCTTTAACAATAACGAAAAATAATTACAGTAATAAGAATTGTATCCAGATTCAAATGCTAATTACCATAGCTATGATTAAAATAAACATAAAATATGAAACATATTTGTGATAACCAAAAACAATTATTCGAAATTCATTTTCATTTCGATAAACAAAAGAGCCATCTTCTCTGAATTTTCCCCAAAATGGTAAAATTTCTTAGAATTTTCATAAAGCAATCAATTTTAAACAGTAAGGGATAAAATTGGAGTAAAAATGATACTTCATGTCTATTCATCATAGATATTATATCCATAATGATACTTTTCTAATATCCCAGTTCACTAGCATATTCACAATGACCATTTTTTCTTTTTGTCTCTTTAACTTTCCACACCTGTATTTCGGGAAAATAGAAACAATTGTTACATAATCAATTAAATACACATAATAAATGATACTCTAACTCTGAAAAAAATCTATATGGAAAAACAAATCCATTTTTAAATTAAATCCCGTATGTAAACCACTTCGAAATATTTGGGTATAGATAATAATGCTTGATTCCTAAAGAGCTTATCAAATTATTTATACCTAGCTTCACAAGTAAATGAATTCGACTCTTGTGAACCACAATATGAAAAATACGGTTGCAAAGAACAATACAAAACTAAATCCATGGATTGGTTTAGTTCATGATAACATATATAACAAACCTTAACATTTAATCCCTAATAAATAGGAAAACGAACATTCCAAGATTTAAGAAGACTCACAATATGTAAAATCATAGATCCCAATTATTTAACTGTTAACTGTTTTTTAGGTTTTTGGATTCTTGAAGCAATTTATTTAGCTTTTCCTGGATGCAATATTTCATATGAGAAGTTGTAATTTCTAGTTTGACACGTTGAATGAATATCTCCTTCTCAATTTCCCTAACTTTTCCTTGCAATTGTGCAACTAAAGAAGAGTTTTGTTGATCAACATTAACAAAGGTAATTAACAATTCCCTAATTTTGTGTGTACTAAAACAACTATATTATCAAATTCCGTTGCCTTTGAATATTTTAGCTTATCCGATTCTACTATCATTTTTTTCTCTAGAAATTAATCCAGAGTCACATGAGATATGTGGACCATTCAAATTCTGCACAATCTGTACAACCTTGGCATAAGAATTTGTTCTTTGATTCTCTATGTTTCACATTTAGAAATAATGTTCTCCATTCCTCTGATTCTCTAAGACCATGAAACTTTGATTTACATAATTTGATTAGCGTTTGGTAGTTCTTGTCCTTTTTTCTTCAGATCGGAAAGTAAATCAAGTCTCCGATCTAAAGAAAATAAGTGATTGTTCATGAAATACTTGTCTCCTTTGAGATCTCATTGAATGCACTCTACAAATGACTTATTTCTTTGTACTAAATGCTCCAAATCAAGATTTTCTTGCCATGTATGTTCATTATTTGCAACCTTTTGCATATATTACTAATAATATATGTTTTCACCACATGAAGGAGATTGATAGATTTGAAAATCTATGTGATGTGCTACGAGTAGAAACCACCAATAGTGTTGTCTATATTTCCAATGGAGTCATCAAAAAAGGACCCAAATCTAGGTCTTTTATTCTTGTTTTCTGATTCCTATTGATTAACATACTGTGCAAGCACATCACCGATAGCTTGATGCAGTTTCATGATCAATGTGGTTGCAACTCTAGACAAATCAACATGCATTTATGTTTGGTATAAATTATTTTTACTACGAAGCTTTATTGTCTCAATATTCAATTTTTTACTGTTACTGTCATACTTTGCATTTTGCAATGTGACAAAACTATTATAAAAATAATAAATTATTCGACAAGTTGTGCCATTATTTTCTCATTTTCTTCAAAATAAGCACTAACCCAATCAGGTAACACAACATTGTCAACTTCTACGTTTATTGCTTTTTCAACACCTCCTGTTTTCATAGGAATTCTAGAATTGGTTGATTCACCAATATACATTTTTTCTAAAATAAATCTTTGATCAGGCTCTTTTTCCTTTCCACTAGCTGATAACGTATTGTGAATCAGTTTCGTATTTGCATTATCTTTTGTCTTTTTTCATTCAAGGATGAACTTGCATCAATATTGTTTTGCAACATACAAATAGCTTTGCAAAAGTACCGATACTTGATTCTTCAATGATTTCTTTAGCATCTATGACTAACCCTTTATTTTTTGTTGATTCATTTTGACTTTCCCCACTCTGCTCTCTGATTTCTAGAAATAAGTTTTTGTACCCAATTGTTTCCAAGTGTACACCAAATAGACCCTCCTTATCAAAGGCTTTAATGGCTTCAACTTTACTTAGGTTAAAAGGATGTAAAGTCTCTGCGAGGTTTGTAATATGAGCCACATTATTCACTGTGATTTATCCAATAGAAAACAAAAAATAGATGAGTTATTTTGTCTTTTTATTTTCAAATATAATTAGCTAGCCATGGTATTGTTTATAGACTTCAACAAAACATACCTATATATAAAAAAATTAGACAATAACAACGACTTAACTTGAAATCCATAAATTCGAATTAGCATATTACTTTCTCTTTATTCATGCATACCTTTTACCCATAGGAAAACTTGTGCCTGTGAAGATATTTGATGAGGCTCTTGCCAAATTATCATGTAATTGACTTGTTTTACAAAGGCATCTTGAATTAGACAAAATTTCAAAGAAGCATTATGCTTCTTTCGTATAGGATACCAGAATTGCATTGGTTCTTGATTCAAAATTAATTTAGGATTATACTACAAACCATGAAATTCATTGTTGGAAACCAAAGCTACTATAAAGATATGCCATCATGAAGAACCTATTGGTCTTGGATAAATTGTCTAGGTGAGAAGCTAATTTGTTAGAAATGATATCCACATAGTCGAATTTACAATCATTTTTGTATGTGTGATACATCATATAAAGAATTAATTTTGTTGTAGTTTCTTGGCCATAACATGCACACAGAGCCAACACAAGTCCCTAAATGACTGTTTAAACCAAGAGATATCTAGGACATAAATAGCGCAAGGAAATTGGTGACTTGGTGAAAATAAATCTCCAACAACATTAGCCTAACCTACTTCTAATATCGAGAAACTATTTTCTTCAGACAATCTCAAGCACATATTAGCTTCTAGTAACTTTGATATCCATTTGAATGTCTTCACATTCAAAGAAATCCTTGTTTCTAGTAGCAAAATTGTTCTTGTTCTTGAATCAAATTTTTTTGTGCAAAAATGAACAATTTCACTGAAATAAAAAACTTCTGGCACACATGCAACATTCACCAAATGACTAGTCCAAATATTTTTGTTGTTCTTCTCCTCTACCGATAAATTCACATAATGCTCATATGCCATCGACCAGTGAAATGGTAATTCTTGGAATCTCAGTGAAAAATTTCAACAATTGGACTAGACTTCTCATTATAAGAGGACCAATTTTTACCTTTGAAGTAATGGATTTGGACAAGGGAAAGTGTATTTTTGAAGTGAATCCCAAAATGTCAAATTTGTTTAGGTCGACCCTAAAGAAAATTGGACACCCATGGAATCTTATAAATAAAAGTCAAGTGACCCTCATTTATATATCATGATCAAACATCTTCTTATCTCTTCTTTGGATTGGTTTACATAGGTCTAAAGTGAGTCCGTGAAATTTGGTTCGTACAAGTTCGAGATTGTAGGGTCTGAATCTTGAACGTGTGATTAAGGTTTTTGGTTTCCAGTTGTAGGTTCGGCTCAGGGAATTATTGGATATAATCACAAGCCCTTAAGCTCATCCATGCAGTTGAAGCATCTAAACTACACACATGACTCTCCCTCCATGCGGTTTGGATTTATGGTTTTAGTTTGATAGTTGACCATAGATGACTGTATATTGGGAAAGCTAATTATGATCAATATTGTTTTTGGGATCATATTTCTATTATCGTTTGGTTGATATTGCTAAATATTTTTGTATGGGATCATTGTACTCTCTGCTAAACATTTTATGACAATCTAATATAAGAATAATTTCAAATGGTTTTCCCCCATGTGGGGTTTTTCCCTGGTCATTGATCAAATATAATGTGTGTTGTTGATGTGTTTATTGTTTCCAATTGTCATTTCATTACTGTTCTATCTTCAATTACTATCGATTGATGAAAATAATTAATTTTTGTTGAAATATTTATAATTGAAAAATCAAATTGGGCTAAAGTAATTGAAACAACATAGAGCAGTGTAAAATTAACATGAAATTTCTCATTGATACGAGCAAGTAAGTTAATGGTATCAATGAAAATAGCTTCTCTTCTTTCTCTACTAACCATGTTCGTTTAATAGATGAAAACACTTTCCCAATCAATAACGCTCTCAATACCATTGAGTTGCACAATTTTTTGGTTATGTATATAATCACCAGATCTTACTATTGCAAGTGCAAAATTGACTCTAGCTATTAGAAGTGTGAAATTTTTTATACAAGACATTTTTAAATAAATAACGATTGAAGATACCAAAGCTAATGTTTACGAAAACCAGTGCAAATATATCTTGAAATTTAAAAACCATCTCATCTATTTACTACACATCTCGCTTCTATGTTGTTATAAAGTATTTGTAATAATGACATTTATCTTACAAGCTGTTAATAATAATCCTCACTTCAAAAGATGTGCTAAGTTATTCCAATTACGAAGTGATAAGGTCACATGGTTGGTTCCCACTACTCTGTCATTATTGACTTTATTTTATGAATAACCTGACAAACATATTTGAAAAGGCTTAGAGATGCATGCATTTTGGCCAATCATTGCAAATTGCTACACTCTCTTATCTATTAACCTAAATAAATTTCAGTTCAAAAATTAATCACATTTTAAAAAATTTCATGAACATACAAAAACATTATCACGTAAGATGGAAATATGCAAAGCAGTGAGTATGTATGGAGAAACGAACATGAAAAAAAAAATACAATAACACTTTTGCACATTCACACGTTCTGCACAAAGATTGTGCATATTTCATATCTTTTGCAATTATGCAATTAGTAATTAGATTAAGTGATGATAATACAATTAACAAATTTTAACTATCAAATATTGACAAAAGTAAACAAGGAGTAAAAAGTATGAGTATTTAAGGATACTCATACCTGGAAAGTATATATGATTTATGCTTTCTACGATTGTTATTGCCTTGCAAAAATTAAATTAATTACTTATCCATTTTGGACTTTGTATGATAATGAACAGACAAATGTAACGTTATGAATTATACGAAAATAGCTAAAATTTACAAAAATCTATTGCATTGCATGTATGATTGTTTGTGAACTTTAATGCATAAAAAAAAAACGTATAGCTTATGCAAGGTTAGAATCAGACAAAGTGTAATGTCAAAGCATGAACTGCATCATGATCACTACAATACAAATGTGAAATATGAACATGACATCGTTGAAGAGAGAAATTTGTCCAAATGTGATCAATAATTGTCTTCTTCCCATAAATAAAATTCCTCGTTACTTCTTGCAATTGTTCACACCGCATATACTCTAATAATTGTTTACTTCATTTTCTATTTGAATTGATGTCAAATATTAAAAAATCCAATAAGTAAAAAATTGTAATCACCATGTGTGAATTGATCCCATGCTATTTCTATTTCTTTAATAATTTTTGAAATAGACACAAGTGGTGTAACATATACATTTATTATGCATATTTCGCATTGGAAATATAATTTCGACAAAACAAGTTCGATTATGTTATTGCAAACATTTTTCTTTGATACACTTTATATGTTTTCTTGTATGCAAGTAATTCATGAAGAAAGTTTGATTAGTTGGAATTGAATTTGCGAATTTCAGTATTTAACAACGGAAATTTCAGACGTGTTTCTTGAATACGTAGAATCATAGCATTCATTAGTTATTCATCACACAAAATGTCATTCCCATGAGCATTTATAATTTTCGTATTCAAACTTGCAATCGTTAAAGTATTTTTCACTTGCAATTGACTTCTCTATGTATCTTGATTTCCATGATGTTTTAGTTCTTAAACGTTTTATTTCTTCTAATACTTTCTTATTCACACAAAATTTATTTTGTCTTAGTTTTGAAGAAGATACAAAAATTCCATGGTACTAACATGTGACAATGTTGCGTAAACTATTCCATGTGTCGATATGCCACTTGGATAAAATGAAAGTCCATTGAATGTTAAACCTTGTGATAGATGAATTGTTGTAGCACAAGCTAGTCATATCAGAAATTATTTCCAAACTATAGTTGTAAAACTATTTCTATGAAATTTCAGTGGTTTTGAAATACATAATATTGGAGTCCAATTAGATGAAATGTTTTTGTCTTATAGTTCATGATACTTTTTACTTTGAAGTAAATACCAATTTTTGGATTTACAAAATCTATCTGTAACGTATCAACATTCTTGCTATTTTTCGTATATATTTTTTGTATTCCATCCACGTCATTAACGAGGACATATTCTATATTATAATTCCCGGTGTATATCTAAATAATAATATTACATTTGATAAGGATTATGAATGGTAATCTCATTGTTTTATCATATGCTGCACAAACTATTTCCTTACTGTGATATTTGTCAATCGCATCAAGAACTATTAGCTCTTCATTCACATGTGATTTTTTTTAATTATTCTTTTTTACATCCCCGTTTCTGTAAAATAGGTATGGAAACAATGTATCTAGTGGAGTAGGTCTATAACACTTATCATTTATATATTTTATGTCTTCATCAGATTGCTGATTCACTCGCATTTTGTTAAGGATTTCAACGAGTTTGTTATATTGTTGATGCATTGTAGTATACAATTCATATCATTTGAAATTTTCCTTCTAGAAACCATATATTGGTTTTTCATCTTCTAAAATTGGTTTCTAAAAAATTAGAGAATATTTGATCGGTTGTGCTTGGAACAAGTCACCTGAAATATTACATCGATATTTCCAAAATAAGCCAATGAAGTATCCTTTATTTCACGTAAATTCTTGTCAAATTGGTATAATAATGGTGAACATATCAAAGATGTCTCATCAATCAACATAACATGAAGTTGTTTGTAATGTTTTGTCATGTGTCTATTTTTTCACCTTTAAGCGAAATATATTCTGATCTATTAAATGGTAAACATAATGAAAAATGCAACATTATTTCACTTGCATTGAATGCTGCCTTTCTTGTATATGTGGTTACAATTATTTTTCATTGAGTTGGGTCATATATGAATATGTTGTTGTACAAGCAAATTAGATATTGGAATATTTCTATAACAGTAAATGTTTTTCCAACACTCGTGCCACCTATTACAAGTACATACAATGATTGACATTTGGATTTTTTTTCTCAGTCACTATTCTTTAACTATTTTTTCTTGTTATGGGTTGATCATTCTCATGATTTCATAGAATATTATTTCTTCTGGTACTTCTGGCTATTTTACTAGTTGGTAAGGTCATTCAACAATTGATTTTTCATTTCTAGCCTTTTGCAAATATTGAAAATCTGATTCGAAATCATATTCTTGACTCACGTTTTTCACTGTCTATTTCTTCATATGTAGGTACATATCTTTCAAACAATTCAGTCTCTTTTTTTTCAAGCTCAACTACTATGCTATCAACATCATTCCATGTCGTCATTTTTTTGTTTGTGAATTTTCGTTCATTGCATTTTATGATTTTTTTTCCAATAAAAAATATGCACTCTCCC
The DNA here is from genome assembly GCA_034641835.2 of Pinus albicaulis. Taxonomy (NCBI): domain Eukaryota; kingdom Viridiplantae; phylum Streptophyta; class Pinopsida; order Pinales; family Pinaceae; genus Pinus; species Pinus albicaulis. The sequence goes on along the minus strand of JAXQQM020063480.1, from coordinate 33,285 downwards.
AAGTCAAATATTTAATTTCTCCCTACTAAATAAACAACGAGTTGAATGAATAAATCCATTTGAATAGTTTCTCTCTAGATAAATGATTGGGTGACCCGGGACTATAGTAGTGCCGGTCCATCAACAATTTGACCTGAGGGAACAACTTTTGTGCAGGCTACTATTATATCTTCTTTTTCATCTAGTGGATCAAATGGCACTAGAACTGACTCTGCTACTGGTGGTGTATAATTGACTGGTATAAATATCTTCGTATACCAGAAGTTCACTAATTAGTATTGCGTCTTCGAAATTTCTCCTTAAATTTTTCTCATCAACACAATATGGGATATACAACATTAATCATTATCTATAATAGTTATTAGTCAATATGGTTATTATACTTTACGTATCTTATAACGTATTGTCTCTTAGCGCCTCTTCTTTTTTTCCTTGTAGTGTATAGCATGATGCAAATTCCGCTAAGTATACATGTCTAATGTTTTCTAGTTATTCAACAGAGTGATCAATAATTGATAAACATATCATCTAGTTCATGCTTAAGGTATTTTGGTTAATTTAGTAAAAAACGTTGATCATATATCTCTAAAGTATTAACAAATACACATTTTCTTGAACTAGTATTTAGTGGCATTGACAACACTATATATACAACTTGTTGTGCAGAAATTTGTTGTAATTTCAATAAATCTTTTCCAAGTCTTGAAATTGTTTCTATGACATCACCGTCATTTTTTTACATTCACTTCGTACATGTTTAAACATCAATGTCATTATTTTATCTAGCTTTGTCATATATATTGAACTACAATAACTAGTTGTAGCATATGAGTCAAGGACAAATTGGGCATCAATATTTGCACCCCAGATTAATGGAATATGCTTAGTGAAGGTATTAGTCCATATGTCTATTGGTTCTATTTTCAACAAAATTGTTCTTAGTTTCAGAGTACATTGAATTTCATGGATATAATTATATTCACTTATACCTATTTTTTTCATAAAACTATTAAATGTATATGTCTCATCATGTTCCATACTCTCTAGTACACCAAATATTGTTCTTACATTCACTTTTGTTTTTGCATTTTTGAATTCCATAGGCTTAAGTATTTGTGTCCTTGGTATTGGTGTAGAAAATATACCAACGAGATTCAATATGATATTGCAATGTACTAAAACAAATAATGAATCCTTCTACAATTTGCGGAAACAAAACACGATCACACAGTCACATAACATGAAAGAGAAAGAAAAAATCAATCACACAACACAAGATGTATCTGGGGAAATCAACTGCTCAAAAACCTTCTATATCTATATTTCATATGGTCAAGATCATGAAACAATACAATGCTATTCCTCACACTGAGAAACCTTTGCACTCTGTTGACTGTCTCACTTCGATCCTACTTGATATTGGCTTGCAATCTAAGCAAAATCAGTCAAGTATTTAACCTTATCCTTTCATTTTCTTGGCCTGCCTTGATTATGCATTCTTGGGCTAATTTATCCCCTGTTAATTAGGAAAATACCAGTTAATGATTGTGAAATCCTTCAAGGCCTTCTCGATGACCTCATGCATGACTTGTATAGTTTTATAATAGTACAACTGATAGATATATCATATCTTCCCTTTAACCTCAGTCTCAAATGGGTCTTCCTTAGAACTGACATGCAACAACTATTTATAGAGAATTATCAGTTAACTTGATTGATCACTACTTATGAATTAAATATAATTTACTTCACTAGACCTCTCACTAGCTCATCACTCAATTAGAACTAGTTAAACTGATTTTAACTCAATTACTTGAGTTAACTGATTATAGCTCACAAATAACTATATCTGAACCCCCTAAAAATAGAAAATACCTTTGCATGCATCATCTTAGATCTCTAACTCAAAATTCCTAAGCTAACTAAGTCTTCCTGACCCATTTAACTAATACAAGTTGTCATGATATGAAATTTCAATTTTTCTTCCAATTTAATTAAGGGAAAATTAATTCAGAAGCCTCATATGGTACCATTTCCGGGTGCCATTTTCTATATTCCATTTTTGGTTGCCAATTTCATTGTTTCTTGTTTCAAATTTCAACACTCCCTCTCAACAATAAAGGAATTCAATCTATCTCGATCCGGTGCATTTGGAATGTTATTCATGCAATACTTCTCTAGTGTTGTTTTCTCTTGAAACTCCTGAAAATGAATAGACTCCGAAAAACTAAATCAATATGATGCATCTATCATCAGAGACTCCGATTGTTATCGATTACTGCACTGCTTACTGAAATATCTTCATTGAAGCTAAATTTTCATGTGTGCCCTATGCACTTGTGCCAACTTTAATTTGCGCTCCAGTATCTGACATCTTTCACTCTGATTTTTGTCTTCTTGAAATTTAACTGCATCAATCTTACTGATCCTTCCTGCTACTATGTACTGTGGGCTCCTCGTAGCCAGGTGTGATCCATGAGACAAGCCATATCAATGGATCCTGCTCAAATTTCTTCTCTTGAGATTATGCCTACACATCTCCGCACCTTCACCTGGAGGTATGGCGACATGTGCTCTCTCTGCGCATATGAATCTAAATTCCCCCCTACTAGAGGTATCTACTTGAGTGGATGCCTCCACTTGGTCTCCTCTCTGATTCTTCAATTGTGGCTACTCCACAACCTTCTGAGACTGCTTCTGAGACTGCATGCTGAAAGGTAATTTGTGTTCATTCTCAACCACCAAGTCACTGACCTCTGCTTTTATATTCAAAGATTTGCATGCTTATTTGACCTCAAGGGTATATAGGTTCTTGACTCTTACACCAATATATTTCACCCGTCCCGTGGTGATGTGTCTAAGGAACAAATTTCCTTTTCTAAATATGACATCATAACCACGGTCTTCCAATACTGCTATGGAGACAAGATTCTTCCTTAATCCTGGAACATACAAAACATATGTCAGTCTAAGAGGAGAGCTAGATTCCCTCTGAAAGGAAACTGTACCTATGCCAGTCATGCTATACCTCCTGTTATCTCCAAACTCTATGTTCTGCTGGAGGTCCTTCTCCTCCAAGTCACTGAAGATATCTCTATTCCTCGTCATATGGAATGAGGCACCGCTGTCTAGATACCACATGCATCCCATTACAGTGTTGGCCATGCATGAAATGAGAGTAAAATCAAGCTCTAATTGTGAAGCTAGTGCTTCACCCGCTACAAATGTAGGCTCCTTCTTGCTTACCTTCTTCTGTGGACAATTCGAGGCATAGTGCCCATGCTCGTGACAATGAAAATACTTGATCTTGGACAAGTATCTCTTGCACTTTACGCCTTGGGACTTATTTCCCTTGGATTTCTTGCATTTTCCCACTAATGCAAAATATTCTTCTTTGTATTTTCCATAGGTCCCATCTCTGGTGCTCCACCTTATCTCTTCTATTACCAAGTCAAACCATAAACACTCCCAGTATGGTAACTTCTCCCTCCTATTCACAGATTCTTGGTAACTATGCCTACTCTTGGGAAGACCCAGAAGTGCTAGGATCACAAAATCATCACCAACAACAATCACCCCAACACTTCCAAGCTCATATCGACACTGAACGAACTTCTACAAGTATTTCTAGATCGTGTCACCCTCCTCCATATTGATCTTTCTGAGCTTGTCCTTCAACGCCAACTTCATGTGGTCGTTGTTATTCTGAAAAATATCTGTCAAGGCCTTCCACATATCATATGGAGTCACCTTCCCATGGAGACTCGAGACAATATGATCTTGAACTCCCTCCAACAATACCCTTCTCTCCTTTGCTAACTTCTTCTGTCATCCATCAAGATTTTGAGCATATGTTGCTGTGAGCTTGGGAATATTAGTATCTATGAATTTATTAAACCCGTTGTCCTCCAACACTGCCTCCATCCCGTCCTTCCATGCTATGTAATTAAAATTTCCCTCAAGAGCATATTCAAGTCTCAAGCCATTGAAAGACATATTGATCTACTGCTGGATCCCGAAGAATAAATATGGAAATTCGAACGTGTTCAAGAAAAAAATATATTCTTCTGTTCTATTGTGATTCTTGGCGCTCTGATACCATGTATAAAATATGACAACGGGATTCATTCTGATCTTGTAATTTACTAAAACAAAATACTAAATCCTTCTACAATTTGTGGAAACAAAACATGATCACACAATCACATAACATGAAAGAGAAAGAGACAATCAATCGCACAACACAAGATGTATATGGGGAAATAAATTTCTCAAAACCCTTATATATCTATATTTCATATGTTCAATATCACGAAACAATACAATGTTATTCCTCACACTAAGAAACTTCTGCACTTTGATGACTGTCTCACTCTGATCCTGCTCGAAACTGGCTTGCAATCTAAGCAAAACCGGTCAAGTATTTAACCTTTTTCTTGCCTTTTCCTGGCCTGCCTTTCTTACGCATTATTGGGCTAATTTATCCCCTATTAATTAGGAAAATACCAATTAATGGTTGCACAATTATTCAAGGCCTTCTCGATGATCTCATGCATAACCTGTACAATTTTCTAATAGTAGAACTGATAGATCTCTTCCCTTTAACCTATGTATCAACTAAGTCTTCCTTATAACTAACATGAAAAAACTATATTACCAGTTAAATGATTGATCACTGCTTGTGAATTAAATCTAATTTAATTCACTGGACCTCTCACTAGCTCATCACTCAGTTAGAACTAGTTAAACTGATTTTAACTCAATTACTTGAGTTAACTAATTTCAACTCACAAATAACTATATTTGGACCCCCTAAAAATATAAAATCCCTTTGCATGCATCCTATTATACCTCTAACTCTAATTTCCTAAGCTAACTAAGTCGACCTGACTCATTTAACTAATACAAGTTGTCATGAGATGAAATTACAATTATTTTTCCAATTTAATTAAGGGAAAATTAAATCAGAAGCCTCATATGGTACCATTTATGGGTTCCATTTTATGGATTCCATTTCTGGTTGCCAATTTTACTATTTCTTGTTGCAAATTTCAAATGGTGGAATTGGAAAATTGAACCTGCAATGCATCTATTTACCTTTCCTACAAGTGCTTGTATGATGATGACATTGAATATTTTTCAGATTTGTAGGTAGTTTAGTTGAATCACAACACAAGTACTTGTCAACGAAATTTTTTATTTCAATATTTGTGCTTGTTCGATAATGTAATCATTTTTTATCCATAACAATCCATGTTCATGCTAGCTTCCTCAATTTTTGAATTTTGTTACAAATAAGTAGTCAATGACATCACCTAAGTATTTGGACTCATGTAAAATCAACTAGTGTAGAGAATTCATTCTACTTCTGTAATATCATACACAAGTAGCAGGACCATTTCTTATCAAGGTATCAATATCATCTTCCTCTACTTCGTTTTTGGTCAACGTTTTTTTCCTCTCAATGTATTTGTTGGAAATCATTTAATAAAGGCTCCCAGATATGTTCAAGATTTCTAAATGAAACTAAGAAAGTTGGTGGACCCAAATGTCACATCATTGCATATAATTTCTTACGCAAATGTGGAAAAATTTCCGATGATGTCTGTATTTGTCTAAGTTCCGTATACACAATGTTCAATGCAAGAATTCATTTCAAATTTGACTTTGTTTTAACGTCTCTAGCTATTATTTTTTTACCTTTTAATTTTCCTTTTCTTATACTAATGCATATAAAACTGAATAATTGGCTGAGGATAATTCACACTTTTTTGTAAAACAAATTCATTATATGATACATAAAATCATGATCTTGATGCAAAAATTCCCACCGAGCAATATCATGATATGTAAAGTTCCTCGTAACAATGTATTATTATTTTTTCCCGTAGAAAAATGTGGGAAAGCTCATCTCTTCCAAATACCTATCTCTATATATGCCCAAATTCCTATAGCCGTCACTCGGAGAAATGTTTATTTGATTATTATGAAGATCCTAAACACTGTACAAATTGTTAAATCCATGTAATAGTGTTTTTGTTACCGACTCTTATCATTATCATCATTGCTTTTTGTATTTGCTCTCTGTCACATGAATATACATCCTTGTTTTGATCAAATAATTGTTTCTAGTTTTCATTTGTTCTGACCTTCTCTAGTCTATAAAGTGGAATTTTACACAATCATTTCAATTCCTTCATGACTTTATGAACATGTATTCACCCAACATAAAATATGATTTTAAATATTAAACTCCTTTTAATTTACAAAGCAACTGTACTAGATTAATTTATGTCACGAGGAAGTGAAATTTGAATTTGAGATGTGTCAGCAGGTCCATTGATTAGTCCACCAGTCAATTCCAAATGTGGTTTTCTAAAATTCTATCCAAGTTCTTGTATTTTAAAAAATGGTAATCTTAATGATATTAGTATTTCCTCCAATTCATAATTTTCTTTCGCTATGGAAATTTGTCTATTATGCCTAATTCACTCTTGAACTGCAAATTTGATAACTTTGTCATAGTCTAATGCCTTTCTGCATTGTTGGTATATACACTTTACTTTGGACACATTGCTGAATTGTTTTTCTATGACATCTCTTTTAAACCAACTTTGATTACATATTGCACAACCATAAACATAAACATTTTGTATTTTCTTAAAATATTGTTGTTCGAGCACTGTTTCAAATGTATACTTGAATATCTATAATGATTCTTTATTTTTATTAGAAAATATGGTATTCTGTATTGACTTTCGCCACTTTGATTGTCTTGTAATCCGACTTGTTTTGATAATTATTGTTTCTTATGCATTTTTTGAGTTCATGAAATGAAAAACTTGGTCTCTTGCTTACATTAACAGACTTTGTATTAAGTTCCATAGTATCTGCATCAATGTTGATGTTCTAAGAGCTATAATTTAATGTCTTGCATAGTTTTCTAAGAATACTTGTTTCAAAAACATCCTTGTTTCTTATATTTTTTTGAGTCGATTCAATGACAGTCACAATCTCTTGTTTTCATTGATAATATTTGTGTCAATTTATATGCCATTTTCATTTACGTTCACATTTTCAAAGTCATTTGTATTAAACTCACTATGTTTTTTACTGGATTCTTCTATATATTGCTCTTAGTTAACTTCTTCAATAGGACGTGGAATGCTTTTCTCTTATATTATCTCTTTCAAAGGTTCATAATGCAAATGAACTACACTTGTTCAAAATTTCATAACATGGAATATCATTGCATCTTTTTCGAACCCATGAAATTAAGCTACAACATCTAGAGTCTCAACGGATCATATGTATATAATTATATTCAAGATATATCAAATCCAATCATAAACAAAATGGCCACCATCTATATTCCATTTTTCATATGGGATTGCTAGTTGTATAATATATCCTTGCCAATCTACTATTCCAGGAAATTGCATAATTGCATGTTCATTCATGTATTTTTCTATGTGGTTTAATATAAATGAATCATTATGCATGATTGCATTACAAAAATTCAATGCAATTATGCATCATAAACAAGGAACATCATATTCATTCTCCATCAATTGACGTATTGTTTCAAAATAACTTTCACGTAAATACTCTTGAACCCATAAAATCTCTTAAACATATGTTTACTCATGCTTTATTCTATCTGAATCCATATATGTTATGTTTTTTCATACGTTGTTATATTTATTATATGTTCATGGTTAGTTCATATTGACTACTTTTTCTTGCACAAAAGTGGTTCGAAATGTCTGGAAATTGATTTTTTTTCATGGAACAATAAATTTCTTTGCAAAAATTTGAATTAAAATGCAAATATTTTTTCATAGTTGTCTTTGAACAAAGTGTTATCAGAATTTTTATCCAATTCAATAATCAGTGTATACAAAATATGTCCCTCCAAATTCCTCATTCTTTCGTAGTGATAGAATGGTGCCAATTTTGTCATCCTTTCCAAGTAAAAATTTGGTCTATTTATACCATGAATTTGTATCGATGCATCTATATTTAGTTCCCATTCATAAGATAATATGTATTCAACGTTCCATTCATATAAAAAATTCCTGAAATGTTCGATTATTCTTTCACGCAACTCTATTGATGTGTATCTAAAATGCAATAAAGTTCACACATTAAATGAAATATATTATGATTCCTTAGTATTGCATATGTATGATTTATTTTTATAGTAAATAAGTTCTTCTCCATTGATGCTTTAGCAATCGTGTTTCAAACACGCTTGTTCATTGATGATCTAGCAATCACGCTTAAATTTTTTTCTAAATTCACTATGAGTTATTGCTCCACGATAAGCACAACATAAACAACATACAAGAAAATTAATAGGATGATATAGCTACAAATAATAAAGCCATAAGATAAAAGAAAATACAAGCATTAATTGCATGTGCATATCCACATAGATTTGCATAAAACTCTTGTTTACGAACAAGATACAAAATCACAAAACAAATGAACAAAAACATACCTACTATAGACATTGTAAAATATGTACTTGTTTTCAAAAATAGCTTATGTGCATGATTATTATGCTAACAAGAAAAATTCATAGTACCCAGAACAAACTATCGATTCTGACAAATTTGGGAAAACCATTCGTAATGATTCCCCCCCCCCCCTCCCCGCCCCTCCTCGATAACTAGTCCAATATGTGTTGGAAACATGGATGCCAAAAAGGAATGCATGATGAACACCTACTGAATGCAACTACAGACACGTTACTTGTTAAAATTACGTTACAAAAGCTTCATCAAAATTAGGCCTTTTGATTTGTGATTTGCGCTGAAGAACATGTACGCATAATAACAAACACAATCTTTCTGTTGCAAACCACACTTCTGCATTCACTCTCCCTCTACACAGTTCTTCAGCACACCTTCCTTCTACACAATACTAATTTTTAAATGGTCAAAGACACATAATATTAATCACTCCATGAAATGTATCAGTGGAAGAAGATATACGTAGTAGGTCACCTAATTCTCTAATTTTTTGCAAATATTATTCCTAATTTTCTATTAGATGAGGGAGTTGTGATGGTATATAATTCCCTTAGTGAAAGGAGTTTTATTTTCGATATTTTTCAATGTCTAACAATTCATTTTAAAATATAAAAACCCTAATTTTGTGAGTGGCCATTCCATTTGTGGGTTCTCTAACACTAATATTTTTATGTTAATTCTATGCCCAATGATGTCAGAATTGATGTGGTTGTATATCATTTGCATGGACGGGGGAGGGGGCATGTGCGTGCAAGGTATAAAATTCAAATTTATAATACCTTTCAAAATATACGGTTTTTGAAACTTTAATACACGTTTTGATCATTTTAACAAAAGGATGTTGATAGTCTCAAAAAATATTCACCTGTATTTGACAGAAAAATCACCCCATGACAGACAAATTTTCCTCCAAATTATGTCCTTGTGTGTGGGGGAGGCAGTATATTCTTATATTTCCTTGTACGAAGAATGGGGTATATGCGGGAAAACTTGTTCTCCAATACAAATATTTCATATTTATTTAATTTCGTATGTTTCTATGACTTGGGGTACATATGTGTATATGATGTGTCATGTGTAACATGTCTCATACACAAAATAGTTACACATGGTGATTATACATGGAAATGAGAAATCTAGAGTTAAATGACATTGAGAACGTCGAGGATTAAGAAGGTAATTTTAAGTATAAAGAAAAAATTGCTAGCAATTTTCTCTTTGTAGAATGCATTTATATGTTAGGAGTATCATTCAAGCATCTATTTCCTTATGTAAAATTTTATATCCAAAGTCGGTGTTGCATAAGATCATATCTTCAACTTTCAATTGGGCCTAAATGGTATCTCTAAATATCACATGAAAACTATGAAATATTTAACATAAAGAAATGTAGTATGATGTTTTTTGTTATCAATAGCTAATACAGGTTGGAGATGTTGTTCAAGCTCAATTGGAAATCGAGGATGTAGTTTTCAATAAATCATAAATATGAAAGACAATCAACGCTTCAACGATCACTATTTTCCATTTCTGCATGGTGAAAGATCTATGCACAAGAATTTGTTACTTCTTAATAGTTGTATGGGGCTGTAGGTCCTTAATAAGGTAGGGAAGCGTTTCTTTAATTAGTTCTCTAACATGTATTTCTAGTGCATATATTTTTCATTATATCATTTTAAGTTGTTTTCCATTTAAATTTTTTTAAAATTTAGATATGTATAAGAGCAGTTGCATACATCTCTAAATATAAGTGGAATAAAGGATCTATAGAGGACGTGGATGCATATATGAATGTATTCTGCAGATAACGAGCTTGCAGGTTCTTTTCATTTGGGGGGCTGGGGGGGAGGGTAGATTGTGTAGAGTGTAGAGGACCATACAATGAAATCTTAAAAGCTTCCTCCGCACAATGGACTTGATACTAGTTAACTTTAATCACGGGTTATTGGAAATGTTTCTGTGACATTTTGTGACTTTTTTGTGGCAGAATAATAATTATATTTGGAAGAAAGCCTTATGATGTTAGTAGAAATTTTCTTTTCATGTGGTTTAATTGGCATAAATTAAACCATAATTTCAATGTAATTAATTGTATCATCCTCACAACTGCTAACCATTTTTTCAATGCTTTAATGTTAATTAGAAAAATGCGTTACTTTTATCTCCAAAGTTGGCTTGCATAAGATAAAATCTTCAACATTCAATTAGGTCTGAATGACATCTCTAGATATCATATGAAAAACATGAAATGTCGAACATAAAACCATGAAATCTAATACATGTTGGAGATGTTGTTCAAGCTCAATTGAAAAATGAGGATGCATTTTACAAGAAATCATGAATTAGAAAGACAGAAAACACTCAAACGATCACAATTTTTGCTCTCTACAGAGTGAATTTTGTCCACACAAATATTTTTTAATAGTTGTACAGGGGTGTAGGTCCTTTATAGGATATGGAGAGTGTTTTTTTTGTCAATGCTCTGAAATGTATCTAGTGTGTTTATTTTTCATTATTTCATTTTAAGCTCTTTTCCATTCATAACTTTTAAAGGTTTAGCTATGCGGGAGAACAATTTCATAGAGCTAATTAATTGATCAAATGTTTTTCTCTCGTAATAAAATATCTCCATACAATGGAAGGTCTATCCAAGAGTATTTGTTAACATCTATCATTAGAGGAAATTTCACTATAAAAGTGGCCTCCTAAGGAAAAATAATAAAACAATAGCTAAATAATAAAATAATAGTTATAAAATTTGGAGGGAATACAAGAAACTACTTTTTTTGAATCATATTTTTGGCTTATCTCCTTATAGGTTTACTACAATTTCAAGTGTAGACACTCGTTGTATGCGGAATTAAATTCCACATCCAACGAGTACCCATTGTGCATAGTTTTGAGAAGACCCGCATTGATAAAAATTGAAGATACATTAAAAAAGTGTGTTCAACACATTTTTTAATGTATCTTTAATTTTTAAAAATGCGGGTCTTCTCAAAATTATGCACAATGGGTACTCGTTGGATGTGGAATTTAATTCCACATCTAATGAGTGTGTACACTTTGAGTAAACCTATAAGGAGATAAGCTAAAAATATGATTAAAAGAAGAAGTTTTTTTTTCTTTTCCCTCCAAAATATTTACATGTACCTCTTTTTGAATTTAAATGATTTTGATTGGTTTACATATTATAACATGGAAATTGCATGAAAATTTCATGGGCACTTTTAGGCTGAAATTTCCTCTAAGCGGAAGTGTAATTGCATAGAGTTGTGAATATGCACAGAATGAAGGTTGTGTAGAGGGAAGGGTGTGTGCGGGAGAATGGGGTTCAGAATACAAAGTTAAGGAATAAGTTTCATTATGCATAATAAAGAATGTGTGGACGACAGGGTATGTGCGGGAGAACAAAGGTCTCTAGGGGAAACATATTTTTTTTTTCTAAGTTAGACTATTCTATTAACAGTGAAAAATATAGTACATCAGGCAGAGGCCTTAATAGTGCCTTCGTGGAGGCAATTTGAACTGACAGAGACTAGTTTTTGGCTGCCCTGCGAGAGGGAAACCAGCCTGAAGAACCACCAACTGAAAAAATCCCACGCAGGGGATCGGACTGGACTGTCTTTGACTGAAACTAGGAACATAGACATTATATAGCAGTGAAACTGGACCATAACAAAACTGGACCACTGTAAAACCTGAGACTGGTCATTGACAAAAATTGGACCATAGCTAAAGGAAACATAAAAACAACATAACACGCCCTCAGAGAGGGCAGAGAAATAGCATGAGAAACATAGAAAGAGGGCCGAATTACTCATCAGGAGCAACCTCCTCGATCCTGCATCCATAGTCTTCTGGTTCGCCACGATCATGGGAGAGTTCTGCGTTGGAGTGGACCACTGCAGGAGTTTCCATCACATTAGTCTGAGCGCGCCCCGAGTCCTCCTGCATAATCTCCTTGCTCCTGCTAGGCTGTCCCCGCGAATCTTGCTGCACAGCGTCCGTGTTTGCGCCTTCGGCAGGACCTTGCTCTTCCGGCGGATTCTCAGGCTGGGGCTCCTCCAGGAAGACAACAGAGATGGCCACAGAGACTCTCGGTCTGTTGAGTGCACAATCGAATGAAAAGAGCGCTGTATGGGACTGTGCAGGCAGCGCATCACCGGAGGGCGAGTCTAGCCTGCGGCTCGAGCGGAACAGTCGTCCATGGAGGAGGCGAGGGAGGTTGTCAGAGGGCGCAGAGATTTCTGATGGAGAAGTGGAGGTGGAGGGCGAACGCCTCCTGGCACTGTGAGAGGACCCCCGCCTGAAACACATCCTCTGCCTTAGCCGGGGCATGCTTGCAGCCAAATTGGAGCTGGAGCTCTGGAGTGCCGGAGAATTGACAGGGTTCAGCGCAGGAGGAATGCCCAGAACAACCGTACTAGACATGCAAGAACCTGCAATGGAAATGTGAAGACTGTCGGCGGGCTCCAAGCAGCAGGTGCTGCGACTGCGTTTCCCAGTGATGGTGCGCTGGCTGGCTTTGCCCGCAACAGAATTGCACCACCAATTCATCGACATAGGGGCGAGCGGAGCCATAGCATATAACAACCTGTTCCTGCAACAATCAATCCTCAGCATTGAATGACCAGACCTGTTAACCCGATGCGAATCGCAGTTGCGGCAGTCGAGACTGCCTCGAACATCAACATTCTTATTGAGAAGCGCCTCCATTGCAAATGCCATTAAGAGCAGGCGGGGGGTATTTACTGCGATCAGGTGGGCTCGATGGTCCCATGTGGGAAGGCAGGTGGCCTCCTGTCCGATCGACCTCCATCCCATCGCCAACATTAACTCTGCCAGCACCCGCATCCGGGGCTCTAGGGGAAACATATTACTAATGCATTTATTTTTCATTATTTAATCTTAATCTCTTTTCCATTACTTTTACATATTTAGTTATGCAGGATAGTAGTTACATAGAGATGTGAATCTAAGTGGAATGAAGCATGTACAATCACGTGGTATATATGGAAGAATGGGGGGCACAATGTAGCACAATCAGAAAGGGTAACTGAAGTATCAAGAGTGTAGTGTGAGGAGTTGATATGTTAATAGGCAAGGAAACACAATGAAAAATTTATGACACGTCCTTAGATAGGTTGTTTATCACAGAAAAACATATAGTTATCTAGATTTTTTATCGTCCCAATGCCTTGGATGCAATATTGGCAGCGCACCTAAAAGCTTAGGCAACATCCAGGGCGACAGTAAGAATTGCAATGGAAATTGTTTCTGAACATGAAGGAATTACCATAATTGCTATGGTAATGACAATTTAATTGAAATAAATAAACTGATATTACCCCCAATATAATGCCGATCGCAAAAAACAATACATGAACGACCATTTCAACTCATATGGTATTGGTATTATATGATCGAAAAATCATTATGCTAGTAGAAATTCATATCAATTTTAGAGGTGGCACATGTATGCCATACTTTTTGAATTGAATTGAAAAGTATTTCACACATTTTCCACACAAAAGTGTATCAATCTAGGCCTACAAGTAATAATGATGAAGCCAATGTAATGATCATCTATCGGAAAGAGAAAATTTTGTGGTTTTTCTAGAGCTATAAAACACCAGCCAAGGGAGTGAACCCAACAAAAGAGTCAATAGAGGAAATTTCACAGTTTAGGAAAGTTTAGCATAGTAGAACAGTCCCCAATTGTGACAAAAAAAGTCGTGCAACAATCACACGAGAATAGAAAAATCCACGCTATTAATATAGATAAAAGTTAAAGGAATGATAAAAATGAAGATCATACAAAGAGGAAGAGTTTATACTATTTACTGATCTGGTATGATCTAGTCGCACCAAGTGGCCTGTATGAGAAAGGGATCCTTTCACTTAGGAGGATGGTTTACACAATAGGTCACAATTACACCAGTTAATTTTACCCAACCATAGTTATGTGAAATCCCTACTATTATGGGAAGCCCCTGTTTAATTATAATGTTCTTTGCTGACAATATGGGTAAATGATGCGCTGCGAATGCATCAAAAATATTGTTGGACAAGAACATGAAAAATTTGGCTAATTTGTTGTTAATGGTGATAATGTTATACATAATCTATGACTGCGAACAAAAGTGTCTTCCATAGACTGGGTGGCTTAGTCTAGAACAACAAAAATACAAAGTAGTTATTGTTTTCCTTAAAGTAAATAGATAATGGGATGAAGCCTACATGTGATCTGACATATGCTTCACTCCTCTCTTGGCTTGAATTCTCCAATCCTAGATCCTGTCTCAAAAATTAGAATATGCACAATCAGACAACACAAGCCAATGATCTACGGAATCTATGTAGCATCATCTAAATACTCCATTCCATGGATCAACATGGCATAGAAATACATGAAATCATAACATCACATATATGGAAACAAATAACTCTCTGCATTACTATAAATGGAAGGAGTTACAACCATAAATAGATGTAGATCTTGTAGAAGAGCTCCTCTAGGCTGAATTGTTCCTTCTTGATCACAAAGTGCACCTCTAATCACACTAATGCATGGAAAATTACCTCTCTACAATAACAACGTAAGGGTATAATTTTGTCTACAAAAGCCAACCCCTAGCTTGTGGATGGCCACAAATATATAGGTGAGGGGAGTAAGTTGAGAGTTCTTATCCAATTACCAATCTATTTTTTTAGATCCACTCTTGATGGGAGGATGGTATCAAAGGACAAGAGATGGAAAATCAAAGGTAATATAGGATAGGATGTGAATGTTTTATCTAAGGTAAATGGTTGTAAAAAATTCTAAAAGCCTTTGGAAAGGAGGCTTTCGGAATTTCTCTCTTTTTTTTGAATTTCTAAAACCAACACTGGTCAAAAGGGGAGCAACATGTAGGTGATCAACATAGACCACGATGGATCAACTTGTAGGTGAATGTTGTCCAATTAGAGGCCAGGGAGAGATGGTCCTTAAAATGACTGAAACAAGGTGTTTTCAGGCAGAAACTCTAGGATATGAAAGTGTCATGCATAGATATTTGTGCTATGATGATGTCAAGAGGTAAAAGGATGTTGATTGATCCAGTTTTTAGGTTGATTGACCAGATGTGACAAAATGGCCTATAAAAGATTCCCCCCTAAAGCATAAATTAAGGAAAGGTGACTGATGAATGAACTGCTTTACCTTGTGACAAATTATGATCAAGAACAACTGACAAGACCATATTCTATTACAATACATTTACATCATTATATATTTTTTGAGGGAGGCATACCCACACTCAAAACATAAGCTAACATTACATGTGAAATGATAAAAAGACGTGTCCGATAATGAAAAATGGTGTACCCATGACTGGATGACTATTTGTATGACCAGAGCCATCATACATTGTGATTTTGTATTCATCCTAAAATCACAGCCCGAATGGATGAAGCTATATCTGGGGTCTTCTATCTCGTTCAAACGACTATCCAATGTATGAGTCTAACCATGTGAATCAATGAGTTGGAATCGAACATGGTAGACACCATTTGATTACCGAACAATGATGTAAGTTGTTAAGAGACACGAGATAAACCACCGATGATGTTAACGGCTCTCAAGGTATTGTAGTACAATCCATATGGTGTGAGTAAATGAGATGATGTCTAACAACACACATAATCTTTCGGTCAAAGGCCAATGATGTAAACCTGTCGCCGAGAGTGAGGAAACTTGACATTGATGTATGCAAGCACAAAGCTACTGAGGGGAATTTCTAAGTAAACTTCTTGGATAATGGGATGATGTCGACAAGAAACAGACTATCACAGGAGGGCCTTGATTCATCCCCCATCAATGACACGAAACATATATCATGATGTTTAGACAGAATGATGATAATACAAAACTTGATGAGAAATGACAAACATGGAATGAAGGCTTAAGAGTATTGTAGTAGATATTTACTGAATGAATTCTCTTGAACACAACGACGACACTAAATGGTGTTGCCGTAATTGACCCAAAACAAAAAATGGAGGCTTTTGAAAATGATATGATAACCAAAAGACAAGAATATTAGCCAACCCAACAACCACAGAGATGAAGTGAAAGAGTTTTATGTTCAAGAGTGATTCACTGCCATTAGCAAAATGGATTTCCCTTTTTTCTCAATTTGCCCAATTATACTGGTCAGTACCTCTTTATTTTTAACAAGATTGAGGATGATAACATATGCTTGATCTGTAAGTTCATCCTTCGGATGAATCCCTCCAAGTATATTTAACGAACCCTGAGAAGGAGTGGTTTGGCCTTGTCATGTTCAGAAAGTCCATTGTTGTTTGATGTTTTAACGAGTCCAATGAAGCTAAAACTCGACATCTATTTCATGTTTAGAGAGCCTGAAAAAGAGGTGAAAAATAAAGTTCGAGATGTTCATTTTCTAAGTAGTCCCTCGATTCCAAAAAGGCAGAAACTAACACTCAAGATAACCTCTTAGCCATGTTCAACTAAGGTATTCCTTTTTCATAAATAGTCTATCCCAGTCTGGAAAAGGGTTATACTTATACTGAGTAGACATATTTTGATTTACTTTTATGAGTTTGAAAAGACAAGTGTTCGACAATCTTTTCATATTTTGGGAGTATGAAAAGAACTGAAAGAGGACTTGATGGGGTTCCTTTTTCGTGTGTTTATGGAGTCCGCAAAATTGATAAATGTGTACTCCTTGGTCAAAATGATCCGCGAAAACACAACAATTTTTTTTAAATAACTGTTGACATGCTCAAAATACCACAAAAAAGGATCAAGCATACCTGTTTCATGATAAAAAATGAACAATTACTAGGTAAAAACATTAAATATAATAAAATAATGGAAAATGACCACAAGTAATGAAAATTACTATTCACTTTTACCATTTGACATTTACCTTCAACAATGAGAGATTTGAACCCTTTTTTCCCTCGATCTTCTGTTGTTGATTGCGGTCAATCTGATGGATCATTTTTAGTTTTTTCACTTCTAGGTAGGAGCTAAGACCCTTCTCTTTCAATTCATGATTCCTTTTTTTGATTTCATGCAAGTTTTATGGATTTTTGAGAGCCCTGGCGTTCCAAAAGCTCTCCCTAGGACCAACGCATGCCAAACGTGTCGAAAAATGCATTGCACCAAGGAAACATTTCACTGCAGACAGGGGTGCAACGCTCTGTCATCCCTTTTGGAGTAGCGTTGGGAGCAATTATTTAGCAAAAATAGCTATTTTTTCTCAAAATTTGTCTAGTTTTTTGCATGAAAATGATCCTAATGGGTGTCATGGAAAATTTTAGGGGCTAATATTGGCAGGTGGGCTAATTTTCCATGGTTTTTCCAAAAAAAGATTCGCCAATTTCCATTTTTTTATAAAAATGATTTGCCCAAATTTTACAATATAAAATTATTTTACATTAAAAATCACCCACATTATATAGACAATATATATAATATCATTATAAATTTGAATAATTTTACAAATACATCAATAAACATTTTATAGTTTGCATATTAGGGACTAGTGAGATTCGCCAATTTTTTAAACTTCAAGATAATTTTCCATCCTTTAAATTATCCTTGATGGGTGTCTTATTGATGTTTCAGGTACCCATCAACACAAAATGGCTTTTGTGTGGAGAGAAAGAAAACATTAAGAACATGAATTCAATGCAACAAATGATCCCATGACCATTCAAGCACTCAAAAATTGTGGTTTGTTGGAATTATTTTGGATACTCGACATGAGGTAATAGATGGAATGAAGATCAAAGTGGAAGATATATACTTTCTGACAGGTCTGTCCATGAGGGGTGACCCCATCTCTCTTCTAGGAGTAAGAAGTGGTGGAGAGTCAGTAAAATAATACATTTCCACTCATTGTAGACTTTAGTAATCATTTTTTTATGTTCCTTATGACAGGGTTAAGATGGACTTCCAGAGTTGGGAGAAGACATGTCACAGGTACAGGTTGGTGTCATCAGCGAGCCCAGGGCTTTTGGAGGATTTTGAGGAGTTTCTATGAGGACCGGTGGCATTTGATTGATATAGTCCATCATACACACAGTTTGCCTTTCGTTCTGGTGGATTCCGACAACTTTCAGAAAACTGAGTTATTTTTGGGCTTAACTCAATTAATTACGCTCAAGGTGGCATTTCGGGAGGAATACGTGATAGAACACCTTAGTGTAATAGCTAGTTGGAACCAGAACGTGAATATTTACATGATGTGATGGTTGGACATGGGTCTTAGTGACCTGAGGAGACATGGTCGATGATTTACTCTTTCCCGCATTAAAAATGAATGTTTTAATTAGAAAATAAGAGGGAAAAGTGCTCCATGATTAAAATAATAATAAAATAGAAGGCTCTAGAGGGTTCCATGGGATCTATAAAATAAGAGGACGAGGCCATTGATGAATATCTTAGATTTGATATTTTTTCTTATATGTGAGGTTGAGAACCCGGTTCTCTACTCCATTGGTAGCCCCAGGTTGGAAACTCTCGGGTATGTTGTCGAGTGTTGGACGAAAACCCAACTCTCTTTGATAGGACTTCATTCAAGAGTTTTACAGAGCTTCAAGTATATTGAAATGAGGATCATCTCGATCCTCAATTGGTGCTTCATTTTATTTCAGTTGATTTAGTGGCAACCGTGGTTGGATGGAGAGTGCAACTGTTCGGTTTTGGAGGCCGATGCAGTGCAACGGATTATATTGCAGGCCAAATTTCCATCTCAGCTATTTTGGGTCAGAGATGCATGTAACCCCCATCTTCCATTGATAATAAAAATATAAGATTCTTCCAGTCCAATGTGTTAATGGATTGCAATGCACTATTTGTTTTTATTTTACATAGCAATCTTCTGTTAATAAAGTGTTGATTTTACGGTGAAATTCTGAATTAAGTTATTTTCTACAAATTTGGTCAAAATATCTGTTTGGGATATGAGAGTGGTATTATAGCATCAATTTTAGCTTATCCTGCAGGTTTTTAGTCTTCGATTGAGATTGCTCGAAGGTTTTGAAGGTACCAAAATTCCATGTGGTTGGAAAAGAGAAAATTCCATTATCCTCCACTGCATATTTTTAGCAATCATATCCTAGGGATCCCCCCTTGTGCCAAAGGAGAACCAGCCTAAATTGAGGGTGCTACCATGGTTATAGTGGGTAGCCCCTCTTAGTTCCTCCCAGGTCTTGTGCTTTAGTACTTTATCACAAGAAGTGAGGATTTGGGTGTAAACACTACATATTCATCAATATGTACACAATGAAAACATTAAGACTGGCGAGGAGTTTTTTCACCGATTAATCTCAGGGTTGTCTTTCTGAATGCTTACACTCAGTAATTCATTTAACCAGACAAATACATAGCTCTAAAATCTATCTGAAATTAGGGGGAGCATATTTAAGTTTTAACATACAATCTAGTGACATAGAGACACAGAGACACAGAGAAGAAAAAGATCAATATAGAAACATCTGAGGCACAATGCACCTGACATATCCGACTAGCTCTTGTTAAATACGACTGCAAGTAAAACACATTTTACCAGTCAAAAACATGGAATTCTGACAACATGCTTTAGTGATGAAAACAAAAATTCTTTTAGGAACAAACCTGCACCATGAACCACAATGAATGCATCTAAACTTATTTGCTGGTCACCAAAAGAATCTGGAACAACCAGTTCTGCCGTTCCAGCTCTCTTGCTCCAGTCCATCGTTTGTATTATTGTAGAATGACTCATCATTGCTTGCCTTAGCTGCGAAGTAACTGAAGCAAGATTTTTCTCATTAATGGTCTCAAGTTCATCTTTCCAAGTGATTGCTGCACCACCTGAAAGTCCAAAGTAAAGAGGTGAATAACGGTTTGGTTTTCCTTGTTTTTGTCTTTTTGCTTTTCTGGTGGTGGTGGAGTGTGTGGGGAGAATGCTGCCTTCAAAACAATTTCTAGGAATTAGTGTTTTGGAACTGAGATCTTTCAAAGATTAAAATGAAACGGAGATCATTCAAAGCTTTTAACAACTATCAATTTTTACTTTTAGTATAATGTAGGTCTAGACTCTACGCATGGAAAAAAAATTATCAAATTTGATTTTATTTCGGAATAAGACAATGCAGAGAACATTTTCATCTTTTAAGTACAAGAAATGTTACTTTCATCGAAAGCTGGTGTGCCAAAATATGCCAAAGGTGTCAAATATCAAATATTGTTTTCCCAAACAACCACCTCCATCTTCATTGCATTCAAGTCTACATATCTCCAAATCCCCACAAATGATCAAGTTACAAACTGCTTATGTGCAAATAAGAAAAATACAACTACTTGATTATATACATTGTAACAAATTTGCAAGCTTTGATTGGTTTTGACAACCAACCCAATCATCCTTCATCAATAAGAGGAAAGAGTATGGAAAACCCAAAATGCTTAAAGACAAGATCTTTGTTCTAATGAGCTATGCATGAAAGCTTTGCCAATATGAAATATGTTATTCACACATACACATAGGCTCAAGGATAGCTTTATTAGTTGACCACACTCTACTCAAAGGAAGTTATAATAGAAGGAGTTACAGGATCACTTCTCACCGAGTTCTCTGCAGTTATCAGCTACTTATGTGTCTGATCATCAATACCGTCCTCCATCCAAAAAATTTGGAGAAAAGGGGCCAGGTACCATACCAGTCAGCTGCATAAGTACAAGCAACATGACAATGCTCCTCTAGAGATATAATATATATACACACAAAGAGTTAGACCAAGGAGTTAGCTCAACTGGTTATTCCCAATATTACTAGGCATTTCATTAGTCCCATGCCAACAAGTCCCCGGTTCAAATTCCCCGTAGGTTAGGTGCATTGGTCTATGCTGATGGATTTACTCCAAAAGTCATCAACAAATGTGAAGAAGCATCCCTTGGGTTTCCTTGTGAGATTTCCTAGAAAAAACATCTATACACAGAGGAATCTTGAAAATACAAACCTAAAATATTCAAAATTTGTGAAAATATAAAGTTCGATAGAAATATTTCCTGAAAAACACTACAATGAAAAACACATCCATAATTTGACATATCTTTAACTTACAAGCACTCATACACCAATGATTGAAATTAAGCATCAATTTAAAGTGTTCAATATAATGATCAGAGTTAGTCATCATTGTTGCAAGAGTCCATCTAGGATTGAAATGTGAAGAGCCAACTTGCAGATACCTTACACTCTCAAACATTTTTCTCATGGTTATCACTCGCCTCTACCAATTATATCCAAGGTGTGAGTCAAATTTTGAGTCTTCAAATGGCCTCTACTCTAGGGAAACAATTGTAGTAGGAGATGAATGCACTTATTGTTGAAGTATCTCTCTATCTTTGTGTTTTCGTTCTTGCTTACATGAGCCCTATTGCTCTTCATGCAACACCCATAGAAACATACTCAGTTTATGTGATTTGTTGCTGCTTAGATGAGATTTTCTTATCAGCCTGAACCTGCTTTCTTGTTAATTTTAGATAACAATGGTATGTTCTATGCTTAAGAGAAATTAACTTCAATTTTCCTTATTAGCCCAATATCAATTTCCAAATTAGCAATCAAATTAACATTGATAGTAATTGTAGATAGAACATAAACAATAAGAATAAGACAAGCCAAGATAAGAGGACACAATATTTGGCAGATGCCAGGGAAAAACCCCAATGTGGGGAAAACCCTTTGATCAAATTCTTCTTATTATTCTTCAATAATTCAGCACAGAGAGAGAGAGTACATAATACAAATTTGCATGCCCAAACACTGTCAAATCAGCCCTATCATAACAGCAGTCAACCAGAAATTCAATGCTGGTCAAATCAGCAATAAATCGTCCTCCAAGCAGCTCATTCAACAGCAAACAAATTCGGTCTTCCAAGAGAGAAAGTCAACCCAAAACAGTCAAGTCAAACCCAGTCAACGCTGCTGTAATTTTTGCAGTCAAATCAAAAGTCAATGCTAAAGTGAACTTCAGTGAAACAGATCCAACTGCGTTGGGATATGTGCCAACCAATGCGGCCTCAAGAAATCGGATCTTCTGCCTGAAAACCACAGTCACAGGTGAGGTGTTGACGCTCGGTCAATGCTGGTCAATGATCTTGTAATCAGCCCTAGAAACAGTCCTGAAATTTTCGGCCTCCTGATTTCACACGTGTGAGGAAGAGCTGCTCCTTTGTTGTAGGACCCAATCAAGAGAGGAAAGAGAATTTGTGTGATGAGATGATGTCCAAATAAGGAGAGGGTCTCTCTTATTTATACAATTCGTTGAGGATGATGACACATCTATTGGGGCTTCATGAGGCTACATTTGACTTTTGGCCGACCTTGGCAATTTCCACATGTGTGAGAAATAAATTCAAAATCACACTTCTATTCATCCAAACAAGATGATCTTTAGATCAATCTTGCACCTCTTGGAAAGAGGAATCCAATAAAAATATCAATTTCCATCATATGAGCTGTCCAAGGTGGAGTTTGGCCCTATTTTCCAATTATAATACTCCTCAACTAGGGAGAAATCCACCTGCCAATCCATTTTTTAACCTATACCATCTTTATCATCCCTGCACTACTCTGCTCTGCTAAACTATGAAGAAATAATCAAGAATTGATCGAGAGTGAGTCATAAGACCTTGCCACTCTCCACTAACCCAAAGTGTAATATTCCTAATTAAAGGGGCTTCGTTAATTAGAATATTAATTTTTTGTTAATTTTGTATTTTCCCTAAAGTTTTGCCAAAAGGATGTGGGCTTGGGGACCCACAAATATGAATCAGAAAACTATATACACTTGACATTTAGACTAAAGGAAAAATTGCGGTTAGTGGAGAGCGTAGGCCCACGAGAAGGGACTGCTGCAGACATGGGGGACACTTAGTCATAGGCTCGAGAGACGCAAAGAAGGCATGAGGTGGGGCCCAAGGGAATGTTGGGCAGCTTGGGACAAAAGGAAGCACGCAGCCTCATTTTAATCATTCACTCAGCTAATTCGAATTTGTCTTTGAGAAGAGCACGCTTGAGCAGTGAGCTAAGTATGCAAGTGTTGTTTAGCACACAGGTGTCTTCGAGCGGAGATCCCAGCCTTTGCTTCGGGGGACTTCGAGCGCTCGCCCTAAGGAAAGAGTTCCACCATTTTTTGATTCAGTTCATCAGCTGTGAGCTTCATCCACAGCGTTGCACCTTTAGGATCAACGTAGTGGCATCACCAACAGTGCAGTGATTGCGCAGTCTTGTGAGGACACTCCTGAGGAGTGTGAGGAGATTTGGTAGGAGGTTTGGTGGGGAGGCTTAGAGCTTCCTAACAAGGATTTCTAAGGCATTTTGGTGGCCTTCATTAGTAGAATTTCCAGGAGGACCGAATTGCCCAGCATTTCAGTGAGCCAAGCCCAAGAGGGCCAATTTTCGGGGTCAAGCATTTGGCAAATCCTTCGCGGGTTATTGTGGGTTTCCTAAGTAGAGTCCGTGGTTAAAAGCCTGAAATTTTCCAAGTAGTATTGCAGGCCCAAACAATAGACATCTTCAGAGCAATTTTGAAGAATAGCCAGCTGCTTGCAGCCGTGTGGATAGCGCAGAGTTACAGCCACACAGTGTACTTTCTGAGGGTGATTTCCGGCTTGTTTCAAAGGCTATCTTCACCTTGCCTTGAGCAAGCCCAGGTGCCTTCATTCCAACACCTCTATTGTACACATTTTCTAGCAAATTAATAAAATGGCTCAGCTCAATTTTATGGCTCCAATTGTGTTTTAATGGCGTGTTTAATTTTGTTGCTTGCTTAATGTCTTTGATGCTTGTTATTACTGTAATTTACTAATAGAAATATTACAGTGGTATCAGAGCTCATAGACTTGGCTCAGCTTGTGGAGAACAGTGCAGTCTATGACACCGGAAGACAAGCAGAACATTACTTACCGGAGACAGAGGTACAGGAGCAAAGAAAGGGAACTCGAAATCACTCCAAACCCTGTGAATAGTGAACCGGAGGCTGAAGAAAGAAGCATGGTGGACGCAAAAGAGAAGAGGAGCAAGGAGGAGGAATTTGCTCACCTCTTGTTGAAGGCAGTGCAAGATCTCTCCAAAACCATTGAGGAGATGGGACATTGGAACAATAATGGCAGCAAAGGGTAGGCAATTCAAGCGGATTTCCAGGTGGGAGAAGGATATAGCACCTCACAACACCAAGCATCACTGAACCCAAATATGCCTACAGTGCCTTATACACCCCCACGACCTACCATACATACGTTCCTAGGCTCAAGAGGAGGAGGACCTCAGGAGTAGGAGGAGGCTCATTATGGAGAGTACCATGGGGAGGTTGTTTCTACCAACTTTTGGTGGCTCCTCTAAGAGCTTAGCTAAGACATGGGTTGAGAAGTTGGATGTTTACTTCCAGCTGAACTAGATGACGGAGGGAGAGGCAATGAATATTGCAATACTGCACTTGGATGGAGAGGCTCATGACTAGTGGTTCCATGGGCTAACCACACTGGGTCATGCAGGAGTCACAATGTATGATGAGTTCACCAGGAGGGTGCTAGAGAGGTTTGAGAGGAAGGATCCGGAGGAGTATTTTGGGGAGCTGACCAAGCTCAAACAGACCAGGAACGCGAAGGTATATGCAGTATACATTTGAGGTTCTTGAGGCTATCAAGATGGTCCTGCACTGCTGTAATATCCCCAAAAGGGAAATAACCAGAAATACACAGAAATATGCCAGACAGATATACAAAATACAATGCTGGAACCAGATCATGGAACAAGTACACATAGAATGCCAGAAAGCTAAGCCATTTTATTAATCTGAGAATACATATAGAGGAGTACAAGATAATCAGGATGAGTGCACCTATCCTTGCCCTAGGCAAGTGGAGACCCTTTCAGACAAACAATGGCTGCAAATAAGGACAGCGTCCTAGCTGGCTGAAGAAGAGCTGCTGCTGGAATGCAGTGGAGCTACAAACTGAAGACTGGAAGATGGCTGATCTCAATCCTCCAAACCCTCACCAATAAAAACGCTGTCTCTGCTAATGACAGCGGAGAAGACAGATGAAATGCTGGCCACAAAACCTCCAGATGAGATGATCAGCTCCTCAAGGCTGGAAACACTGAAAAACGCTGCCAAACCCCACACACAAGATCCTGCTCATCACCGCCGTCCTCCCCGATCGGATTCGCTGTCCTTCGCTCGTATCCGTCGATCCGAGTCCTCCCATCTGAGTCTCGAAGGCCCTATCACCTGCATTCGCGTCCCAAAGATAGATCTGTCACATATCTTCGGGACCTGTCGATCCGGCACATCTCCTCAGATCTGCATCCTCCAAGGCTGGATCTGATGGTATCTCTCCAGATCTGCACCTCCCAAGGCTAGATTTGCCAATATCTCCTCAGATCTGCGTCCTCCAAGGCTGGATCTGCTACTAGTTCTCCAGATCTGCGTCCCCCAAGGCTGGATCTGCCAATACCTCTTCAGATCTGCGTCCTCCCTTCTTTGGACAGCTGGATCAGCGTCCTCACTATTCAGATCTGCGTCCTCCTGCTGGATCTGCGTCCTTCCCTCTCTGGATCAGCGTCCTACCTCCTGGATCTACGCAGTCTCAAGAAGGGCTTCCTCCTCTCCAAATCTCCACCAGAAACTGCTGCTAATCACCACTAAAACTGAAGGATGTTACTCAGAAAATAACCTTACTAGGGCAGGCACTCGAAGTCCCCCGAAGCTAAGGGTGATACCAGAAAATAACCTTACCAGGGCAGGCACTCGAAGTCCCCCGAGGCTAAGGGTGAGATCTCCGACCGGAGACACTCTGGGCTGCACTAAACAAGGCCGCGCACCGACTAAACAACCTATTATGTGTCATGCATGTAAGTCTAGCCTCCAGCTCTCATTATCAATATCAAATCATGCATGTCCAAATGAGGTGAGAACCCCACCTTATAGTGCTAAACTCCTCCAAGACCTCGATCGCGTCCTTCACTCTCCTTGGCCTCGCGCAGCTAACCTTTGGTCACTCGAGTCCTCCTTATCATACACGTGTGGACCCCCAAGGCCACCTCTTTAAGTTACAACGTTAATCAACTAGGAAAGCACTTTATTTTATAAAGTGAGATGACTAAAGTGAGGTGACCCTTCTTATTTCTCACTTTATTTATTATTTCTAGCTAAAGCGGCAAAATTAAACAATAATGAAATATTCCAATTAGCAAAGCTAATTGGGAATATTACAATCTCCCCCGGAAAAACGTTGCTTGTCCTCAAGCAACTGAAGTGATGGATGCTGTAAAGTCTGCTCGCTCTCCCAAGTGGCATCCTCATCCTAGCAAATTCTTCCATCTCACCAAGAATTCCTTCGATTTTCATTCGGGCAGCTGCCTCTCCCTAGTGTCGATAATAATAGCCTCCGCCGTAACACCGTATGCCCTCATCCCTGGGTGTAGGCGGTAGCTCCTGGGTGACTCTCACATACGCCCTGCCTTTCGTGCATGATACATGAAAGATGTACAGAATCCGCGCCTTGTGTCGCCTCCAACTCATATGCAACCCGCCCGATCCTCGCGTATCACCCTCGTATGGTCCATAAAAACGAGGCTTAGCTTCTCCGCCCCCTTCGTTCGAGCGAAGATCGGCTTCAGATACTGTAGTCGCAGGTAGACCAAGTCTCCTACCTCAAAGTGTCTCTCCACCCGACCCTTATCAGCATACAACTTCTGCTGATTCTGTGCTGTGGCTATGTTATCCTTGAGAGCTCGGAGGATTTCTTGGCTCTCTTGGATCCAGATCTTGGCTCTCGGAGCCCTACTAGCACCAAACATCATGTCCACAAAAGATATAGGATGATATCCATACAAAGCATAGAAAGGTGACATACCGGTGGACATGTGATGCGTCAGGAGTTAGCAAGACGCCCAAATGTAGCCGGTTTCACCATGCTCTCTGCCGCCCACCCGACGTAGTTACGCAAGTAGTCTCCCACCCACTTGTTAACTATCTCCGTCCGCTTCCGTCCGTCTCTGGGATGATAACTAGTGCTCCTGTCGCCTCTCGTCCCCACTAGTCGAAAGAGCTCCCGGCTGCAATCCACCCATAAAACGGTCGTCTCCTCGTCGCCGACAATGGTCTTCGGGAGACCATGCAACCTGAAAACATCCCTAAAAACAACTCCGCCACCCGTGCCGCCGTGTGATGTGCCGAAATGGCGAAAAGAGCATACTTCACCCCGTCAACGACGACAAAGATGCAGTCCTTGCCCTGCACCATGGGCAACCCTGTGATGAAGTCCATCGATATGCTCTCCCATTTCCCCTCTGGAATGGGAAGAGGCTGCAACAACCCTGCAGGATGACTCATCTCTCCCTTGTTTCTCTGGCAAACATCGCACTCCCTGACATGCTGGAGTACGTCCTCCTTGAGGCCCTTCCATGAGAACCTCTCCCTGATGGCCCTGTAAGTCTTGGTGAACCCCTGATGGCCCGCCAATGGAGAATCGTGTGAAGCCTGGAGTATCTTCTTCTTGAGCCGAGATCCCTCAGTCAAGAAGATCCTGTCCCTGTAATAGATGATCTCGTCGACCACCCTGTACCTGTCATCTGCTACCTGCCCATCCAACACCTCACACGCAAATCTGTCCTTGGAGTACTCTACCAACAGCCTACTGGCCCTGTGCCTCCATGAGTGATAACGTGGCTTGTCTATTGGAGACACGGAAAGGGCATCTGCTACCACGTTATTCTTACCCTTGACATACTCAATGTCAAAGTCGTAAGTCCGGATCTCGCTTCGATCCACTTCGTCGCTTTCCCGCAACCGCTTCTGCTTCCAGTACTTCAGGCTGTTATGATCTGTCCTCACCCTGAATCTGCCACCCACCAGGTACTGTCGGAATTTGGCCAATGCATGCATGATGGCCAGCATCTCCTTGTCATATATGGGATATAGCCTCTCGTGTGGAAGGAGCTTCCGGCTCTCGAATGCAATCGGATGACCCTCCTGCATCAAAACTGCACCAATCCCTTCTCCCGATGCATCGCACTCTAGGACAAAGCGCTGCGTAAAATCTGGCAATGCTAGCATGGGACAGCTGCTCATCACCTCCTTGAGCTTGTCAAAAGCTCGCTGTGCTGTATCCGACCAACTGAATGCCCCCTTCCTCGTCAGCTCCGTGAGGGGTGCAGCAAGCTGAGAGAAGCCCTTGACGAACTTCCGTAGTAGGTGCGTATACTCAATAAACCCTCAAGTTTTGTCACATTCCGGGCCTGCCAGTCCCCTCGATAGCCTCGATCTTCTCATGTGGACTCTCACCATTCACTTCAATAGAGTGTCTTCTAGATACGATTCCGTCAACCCAAACTCACACTTGGAGAGCTTGGCATAGAACTCAAGGCCTCCTCCAAAATGTGCAAGACCGTCTCAATGTGCTGGAGATGCTCCTCCCAAGTCCTGTTGTAGATAAGGATATCATCAAAGAAAACCAGCACAAACTTCCTCAGATGATTCCTGAAAATGTGGTTCATACAAGACTGAAAAGTAGCCGGTGCATTGGTCAACCCAAATGGCATGACCAAAAACTCAAAGTTGCCCATAATGACACCTGAAGGCGGTCTTGGGAATATCTTGTTCCCTCACGCGTATCTGATGGTACCCAGATCTCAAGTCAATCTTTGAGAAGAACCGTGCTCCTCTCAACTCGTCCATCAACTCATCGATCCTGGGAATGGGGTACCTGTTCTTCAAGGTCTTCTTATTCAGAGCCCTGTAGTCAATGCACATCCGCAATGTGCCGTCCTTCTTCACCAACACCACGGAAGAAGCAAAAGGACTCGTGCTTGGTCGAATGTGACCAAGGGCCAGCAACTCCTGAATAGCACGCTCTATCTCATCCCGATAGGCCTTGGGATGCCTATACGGTGTGGTGATCATTGCCTGTATACCCTGCTCAAGCTCAATAGTATGCTCAAACCCCCGATCCGGCGACTGCCTGTCCTGGCGTAATGTCCCCAAAAACTACCGCATATCTGTCGAGAATAGTCTGTAGATCAGGGTGCACCGTCCATCCTGTATCTACTGCCTCCGAAGCCCGCAACTCTACTGCCCACTCTATATCTCCCTTGCGGAATGTCGCTTCCATGCTGTGTGCCGATACTGTCTGGGGTGGATATGTGTTCTGCCCCCTTATCTTCTCATGCTTCCCCGTCTTGGGATCATCCCACTCCATCTCTAAGGCCTTCCAATCCGTCGTGACCTTCCCCAGAGTAATAAGCCACTGGACCCCCAATATCACATTGGTGTCCGGGATGTCTACCACAAAGAAGTGATCGGTCAATGTATAGGTGCCCATCGTCACTGATAACTCTGGTACATATCGAGCACATGCCATGGTTTGATCTCCTGGTACCAAAACAGAAAACCCATCAAAGCCCTCCGTCGGTATTCCTCTCCGTGCAACCATCTGGGCATCAATGAAGTTGTGGGTGGCCCCACTGTCGACTAAGACCGAAACCCGCTGTCCGCGCACTGTCCCCCGTACGCGCAATGTCAGATACTTGGGGACTCCTCGTAATGCTGCTAGAGCTCCCCCGCAGGGTGCGGCCCCCACTTCGTCGCGGTGGTGGAGGTGGTAAGGTACTCTCAGGCCGCATAACATCCTCTCCTCGTCTCCTCATCCTTCCCTCATCCTCTTCTCACGTTTCCTGAGAAGACCCTATGAAATGTGCCTTCCCCGCCGCACATTTGTGTCCCTAAGGCCCATGGCTCTCGGCAAGTGAAGCAAAACCGCTTCCTCCTCAGCTCTCTCCTGGCCTCATCATCAAACTGCCCTCGTCCAGGATTCGCCTTGGGAGGCGGAGCCCTCGTGTCCTTACCCTTAGGCTGGAAAGCCTGTCTCTGGGGATAAGGTGGCCGAGTCCTGGGTAAGACATCCTGTAAGTCTCGAGTCCTATTGATGGCATCCTGAAGGGTAGCCGGTTTGTTCGACCGGACTAGGCCACGAAGTGGCTCTGACAGCCCCTCCACAAACATGTAAACCATCCGAGCTGCCGATAAGTCAGGTTCACCTAAAACCTCAAGAAATCAATGTATGCCATAATGGCTCTCGCACTCCCAAATTGCATTGAGCTTGGTCGCCTCAACAAAATGTCGTCCGATCCCTCCCTCGCCGTCAAAACGTTCTACCACCTCCCGGTAAACTCTCAGATATGTCGTCACCGGTGGAATGTCCGAGTGTCGCCATCCCATGAAACCACCAGTCCTAAGCCTCACCCTCTAAATGCAATGTAGCCATCTTAATGGCCTCCGTCTCCGACATCTAGTTAAGCTGGAAATAAATGTCCAGCTTCTCCACCCAGGACTTTGCCGAATTCTTTGATGAACCATCAAACATAGGCAAATGGAATCTACTAGCCGCACGGTGGTCATCACGGTGGTATCCGGGCCCCTTGTGCTGGTGCTGCTCAGGGGGTTTGATGCCGCACGATACCGGAGATAGCCTCAAAGGGAAGAGTATCCATGAATGCCTGTCCTAAGCCCTGCCACTCTGCAAAAACGGTTGCCCATTGAGCTGGACTCACATCTCTCGGTGCTGTCGACCCCTCGTCCTCTACCAGGAAGGTAGGCATGGTGGGTCGCGTGGGTGCTGGATTGTCCCTCTGTACACCTCCCCGCACTACTGTCCCTGTGTCTTCTGGCAAGAATGTGGGCATAGTGGATCGCTGAGCTGTCACAATGGGGATAGCATCGTGCACTGGTATGTGGCGAGACATACCCGATCCTTCACCGACCTGAAGAATCCTAGGGGGTTCTCTCTGACTGATCTCTATGGCCAAGAGCCTCTGTGACGTCTCCTGCATCTTCTGTGATGCCTCCTGTATGTGACGGAGGACCACCTCTTTAAACCTCACATCATCATCTGCCATTGGATTACGCTGTTCTGGGCCCTTCTCAGGCTGCTCTGCCTCAGAATCTGTCTCAGGTGGCTCCTGATCAGAGTCACTTCCCCCGAAGGGAAACTTCCACCTATCCTCAGCTTCTCTGCGTTCCTTCCGATAGATGTAGGGGTTATCCCCGGGCGTCATAGACTGCTAGCACCACAGGCTGAGCCAGATCTATGCTCTGATACCACTGTAATATCCCCAAAGGGAAATAACCAAAGGTGAATACAATGAATATACTTACGTATATACAAATACAATGCCGGAACTGATGTTGCTGATCATGGAACAAGTACATGGAATGCCGTAAAACTTAGCAATGTATTAACTGGAATACATATAGAGGAGTACAAGATAATCAGGATGAGTGCACCTATCCTTGCCCTGGGCAAGTGGAGACCCTCTCAGAACAAATAATGGCTGCCAATAAGGACAGCGTCCTAGCTGGCTGAAGATCTGCTATGAAGAGCTGCTGCTGGAATGCAATGGAACTATGGACTGAAGACTAGAAGATGGCTGATCTCAATCCTCCAAATCCTCACCAATAAAAACGCTGTCTCTGCTAGTGACAGCGCAGAAGACAGATGAAATGCTGGCCACAAAACCTCCAGATGAAATGATCAGCTCCTCAAGGCTGGAAACACTGAAAACGCTGCCAAACCCCACACACAAGATCCTGCTCATCAGATCAGCGTTCTCCCTGACTGGATCTGCGTCCTCTCTGCCCAGATCTGCTGGATCTGAGTCCTCCTATCCAGATCTGCGTCCTATCACTCCAGATCTGCGTCCTTCAAGGCTGGATCTGCTGATATATCTTCAGATCTAGGCTGGATCTGCCAATATCTCCTCAGATCTGCATCCTCCAAGGCTGGATCTGATGGTATCTCTCCAGATCTGCGTCCTCCAAGGCTGGATCTGCTACTATCTCTCCAGATCTGCGTCCTCCAAGGCCGGATCTCGCTTACTAGTCTCCAGACTGCGTCCCTCCAAGACCGGATCCGCGCTACCTCTTCAAATCCGTGTCCTCTCCGCCTTGGAGCCACCGGATCGCCGTCCTCACTATTCGCCGTAGGACTTCGCGTCCTCCGCCCCCCCCCCCTCCGCGTCCTTCCCTCTCCCCCCGGGACTGCCGTCCTACCTCCCGGATCCGCAACAAGCAAGGGCTTCTCCTCTCCCAAATCTCCACCGTAAAACCGTCTACCTACGCCACCGAAACCGAAGGATGTCACTCGGGGAAATAACTCCACTAGTATGTGCACTCAAGTCCATCTAGCATGTGATACCGTAAAATAAGGGACCAAGTAGGTAATCGAAGTCCCCCGAGGCTAAGGGTGAGATCTCCAACCGGAGACACTCGGTTGCACTAAACAGTGCTGCAGACCGACTAAACAACCGGCGTGCTGAAGCAGACAGAAGTCTAGCTCTCAATATCAATATCAAATCATGCATGTCCAAATGAGGTGAGAACCCCACCTTTTATAATGCTAAACTCCCTCCAAAACCTTAACTGCGTCCTCACTCCCCTTGGCCTGCGCAGTTAACCTTGGGTCAGCCTGATGCCTCCCCATCATACTCATGTGGACCCCCAAGGCCCCCTCTCTAAGTTATAACGTCAATCAACTAGGAAAAACACTTTATTTATAAAGTGAGATGACTAAAGTGAGGTAACCCCTCTTATTTCTCACTTTATTTATTATTACTAGCTAAAGCGGCAAAATTAAACAAAATTGAAATATTCCAATTAGCAAAGCTAATTGGGAATATTACAC
>JAXQQM020079420.1:0-152003 GCA_034641835.2 Pinus albicaulis | reverse complement strand
ATGCCACCCAAAAGCAGCAAAGATCCCTGAAATAGTCATTCAGGATCCAGATATAGAGGTTTACAGAGAGTACATGAGAGAAAATGCCATCATATGTAAATTTAAGGGAATCTGGCCCTCTGAAAGAACTCTTAAAGGGTGGATCCAAGCGAAATGGAACCCTAAAGGGGCCATAGAACTTCAGCTCGGCTCGAAGGGATTCTTCACTATAGTTTTCGCTCTCCTGGAAGATAAGGATAGAATATTTGAAGGGGGACCGTATTTTTTCAACTCTGCTGGTCTTTACATGAGATTTTGGAAGGAGAAATTTACTCCTGAAAGAGAAGACTTCACTCGTGTCCCAGTCTAGGTCAGACTTTATTCTCTCCCTACGGATTACTAGGCACCCTCAGTTCTCTAAGCCATTGGAAACAGTTTGGGAGAATACATCAAGATGTTAGAGGGTACAAAGAATGGTCATTATATTTCATATGCTTGAATCTGCGCCTATATAGATGTCTCTGGCGCCCTTCCAGAAGCCATCAACTTGAAATTCCGAGATGAAACATGGACTCAAGTGGTGGATTATGAACACATACCATTTCAGTGTAGGAAATGCCACAAACATGGGCATCTCTTTAGAGACTGTCCTCAGAACAAGCCACCCCCAAAAGAAAGTCCATTGGGTACAAAGGACGAACAAGGATTCATCAACGTAAGTCACAAAAATAGGCAAAGCAGAAGGAACAACACTGGAAGAGAAATCCCAAAGCAAGCACAACAAAACATATATGAAATCCTTTCTCCTATTACAGAGGAAACCGGACAGCAAAGCATAATCAAGGATCATAACAATGAACTGAACAAGGAAATGGAAACAGACATGGAGAACACAATCACTCTTTCTCAAGCAGAACAAACATCATAGGAAGAAAATGAAATGGATTTCACACAGGACCTACCCACATCAGAGGAAAAAGTGAGAGAGGACATCCTGATGGGTATGGACCTGCAGAAGATCTCAAAGGAATGGACCTCAAAAGGATTTGAAGGCATACCAGAAGAATACCTCCAAAGAATTGAAGAAGCATATACTCTACAGCAAAACTTCCAAAATCAACGAGAACACCAAAGCAAGGGAAAAAACCAAGTTGGAGGAATCAAAGCGAACCTCAAAGCCAACAACCAGATCATAAAGGGGCAAACAAAAAGAAGGGGACGGAAAAAAAATAGTCAACATCTCCAACAGCTTGGAAGCAGCCTCATCAATGTGGGCAAGGTAAAGGTTCTATCTTTGACTCCCAATATTTTATCATGATCTGCACATCTTAGAATATCAGGGGACTCAACAGTCCTACAAAAAAAGGATCCTCAAATCCAAAGTTACCTTAGGAAAAACTGACATTATAATGCTACAAGAAACAAAAAGTGGATTGACTGATATGATGACCATTCAACAAGCTTGCTTTAGGAAACAATACAGTCATGTAGCTATTGCCACCTCGGGCACTGCTAGAGGCATATCTACATTCTGGAAAGACTCCAGGTTTCATCTGATCAAATCCTTTGCCTCCAAACATGCCCTCACTACGATTCTCCAAATAACCGGAACTAAAGAAAAGCTGTGTATTACCAACGTCTATGGCCCTCACACTGTTCATGAGCGCCTTTCCTGGCTCAATCATCTCAAAACTTCCTCTGGCCTCTAGATCATAGGTACTAGCTCCTGGCCGGTGACTTCAATATGATCCTAAACTTGGGTGAGAAAAGGGGAGGCCTCCGCAGACTTGACTCGGACTCTCATGCCTTCCAAAGTATGATAGATGACCTGGGATTCATTGATACCCCCACTAAGAATGGCATACACACCTGGAATAACAGGAGAGGAGGTGAGCGTCAAATTTCCTCCAGACTTGATCGCTTTCTGTTCTCAGAAGAGTTATTCCTCTCCTCTCTGGAAACAGAAGCTAGTATTGCTCTACAAGTCAGCTCAGACCATTGGCTGATAGTTTTAACCATAAAAATCTCTGAGCGGTCGAAGAATGCTCCCCTTAGGTTTGAGGTGTTCTGGCTCTCCCACACTGATTTCAAAGACAGATTCAAGGAATGGTGGACCAATTCACTCCTTTAGCAAGGCAACAATATGCAAGGCTTCCATCAAAGACTAAAATTCATCAAGCAAGAATTTAAAAAATGGAACTAGGAAACCTTTGGAGATATCACCATGGAGAAAAAAGTGATAGAGATAAAAATGAAAGCAATTAAATAAAAAATCATTCAAAATGGAATGACAGAGGAACCAAACAAGTTGAAATAGAATTACAGAAACAATGGGAGGTTAGTGTATCCCAAGAAGAAACCCTTTGGAGACATAAATCAAGGATCAACTGGCTCAAGGAGGGGGAGAAAAACACGACCTTCTTCCATCAATCTATGATACAACACAGAAAGCACAAAAGGATTCTCAATCTAAAAAATAAGCAGGGTCAAGTGCTAGATAACCATTAGGAAATTGAGGAAGAATTGCATCAGCACTTCTCGAGTATCCTCAAAGAGGGCAGTCAGCACAACGAGGATAATATCAGGAATATCACCAACAACATCCCGTCCATCTTGACTAGAGAAAACAATAAGATGATGCTAAAAAGTATAACCATGGAGGAAGTGGAAGTAGAAATTCAGTCAATGCCAAATGGCAAGGCACCCGGGCCTGATGGCTTTACCATCGACTTCTACAAAGCTTGCTGGAGCATGATTAAGGATGAGGTCTATGATTTGGTGGAGGAATCTAGATTGAAGAAATCCATATTCCTCTCTCTCAATCCCACTTTTCTGGTGCTCATTCCTAAATTAGACAGGGTAGACTCTCCTGATCAATTTAGACCCATTGCTCTCTGTAATGTAATATACAAGATAATCTCCAACGTTCTCACCAATCGCATCAAACCTCTCTTGCCTCTTTTGATCTCGGCTAACCAAACAGGGTATGTTGAGGGTAGACAATCATGGATAGCATAATTCTCTCATAGGAAATTATCCACTCTCTCAAAGACCAGGGCAAACAAGGTATGTTAATCCAGCTTGACATGTCCAAAGCTTTTGACAAGATCAACTGGAATTACATCAGACATATGTTAGCAGCCTTCAGGTTCAGCAAAGACTGCATCAAATGGATCATGGCTATGGTTTCACTGGCTTTCTTCTCAATCCTTCTCAATGGCTCCCCCACCTCCATCATCAACCCTTCAAGGGGTATTAAACAAGGAGATCCTCTCTCCCCTTTCCTCTTTGTCATCATGGCAGAGGGTATAGGCAGGTCCATCTTGGCAGCCTCGTCTTGCCATCACCTCTCTGGCCTTTATATCTACCCCCCCTCCCTCCCTCTACCCACCAGCAATTTGTGGACGACACTCTCCTTATGGGTTGCCCTACAGCCAAGGAGGCCCTTGCCTTCAAAAATCTTCTGGATGACTTCTCCCTTGCCTCTGGATCTACCGTTAATAAAGCCAAGTATAAAATCTTCTTTCTCAACACCCCCACTGCCATCCAAAATCATATTGCCTTTATCCTTGGATTCCAAAAAATCAATTTCCCCTCCAACTACCTAGGTGTTCCCCTTACGGACAAACCTCTAGCATGCTCGAATTGGGAACCCCTCATTTCCAGGCTCAAGAAAATTTTTTCCAACTGGACCTTCAGGTCCCTCAATCTAGCAGGTAGAATAACCCTGGTTTGCTCTGTTCTTCAAGCCATGCCCCTTTACCAACTCTCTGCCATTGTTTCTCCTCGGTCCATTTTGAACCAGATCAAAGCCATTCAGTGATATTTTATTTGGAAAGGCAAGGTCAACAATGGAAAGTGGGCTTTGGTGGCTTGGGATAAAGTATGCTTACCTAAGATCGATGGTGGTCTTGGCCTTCATGATCCTAGCCTCCTAGCTAGGACCCTGGGCGCCAAGACCTGGTGGCGTTGGCTCACCATTCCCTCCACCCACTGGGCCTTGTTATGGAAAGCCAAATATGCCCCCTTGCTCCCTTGGGACTCTCTTATAAGGCTCTTAGGCAACCTCAAAGGCTCTCCCATCTAGAACCAGGCCTGGGACAACAGATTGCTCATTAAAAATCATAGCTTCTAGGAGATAGGTAATGGTCAGACTGCCTTATTCTGGGAGGATGCTTCGGAGCAATGCCCCAAACTTGACTTGGAGATCTACAAGCCAGCCAGAGGGCAGCTTGAAGCACAAAACAAAAGTAGAGTCAAAGATTATTGGAAACTCATGGGATTCTCAGAATGGAGAGAATGGGTGAACATCAAATATTTTATCCCCATCCATCTCCATCAGCCGATCAATATTCTTGTAGAGGTACTAAATAATAGGAAAATTCAATAGGAAGAAGGACTGGAAATCCTGTGCTGGGGCACTAATGCGGCAGGGAAATTTATGAACATCAAAGAAGCGTACAACATCTTGCAAAATCCTACCCCTGTTCAACAAGATCGCAAATGGAAAAAAATCTGGAGTAGGAAACATTGGCCGAATATCACTCTCTTTCTTTGGTTGGTTATGCATAGGAAAATTATTACTTGAGATAATCTTCAAAAGAAAGGTTTCATAGGACCCTCAGTTTGCCTGCTATGCCACTCTCAAGCTGAAACGACCAATCACATCCTCAACACCTGCCCTTATGCTTCCAACATTTGGTCCTAGTTCCTTCATGTCTTCAGAGCCTTTGACCGCACTCGTGATTCCATCCAAGGCACTCTGGAAAATTGGTGCCCTGCATTCTCCAAACAACCCCTCATCAATTTAGCTTGGAATCTCCTCCTGGGCATCATTTTTTGGGCCCTCTGGAAGGAGCGAAACTCCCCTATTTTCAAGAATTTAGCTTCACAAGAAGAACATATTCTCCACAAAATTAAACGTACTTTGCGCAAATCAGCCTCCATAGAAAATCTCCAGAACCCCCCACACCCTCCCTCAATGGATGATTGCAGAATCCTTTCCCTTCTCAACTCCCCCCCCCCCCCTCCCAGCACCCTAACCCCTGCTGACTCTATCATTCCCTTGCCTCTATCCATTTGGAGGCCTCCCGACCTTTCCTTCACCAAGCTCAATTATGATGGTGCGTCAAAGAACAACCCAAGAATGGTTGGCTTCGGCGCTGTGTTTCGAAACCCTCAAGGCTCCATTCTTTGGATTTACTACGACAATTTGGGGCACACCACGAATAATGTTGTGGAGCTCCACGTGCTAGAAAATGGAATGGAAATTGCCAAGCAAAAAAAGTACTGGCCCCTTCTTGTTGAGGGTGATTCCATTGTGGCTACCCAAGATTTCTGGAAGTTGCAGTAGGGGTGTAGCATTGCTACGGTCTCCAAATGCTAGCGAATTAACAGAATCTTACACAGGATCAAAGAAAGCATAGGGGAAGCGAGGGGGGTCTCTTTCACTGCTGTTGAATATTCTCGCAACAATTGGACTGACTTCCAATACTTCCACAGCTAACTTGAGGAGTTAAATCCTCGGCCCGGACTAGTCTCCTAGGATTGGATCTCTTCTGTTTCACCAACGGAAACCTCTTCTTGTATGTTCATTAACGAAATTGACCTTCAAAAGGTGGGGGTCTTGTCAAAACTGCTAGCTCCTTTCATTCATCATGAAAACATACACAATACTCCCTCTCATGGATGATCTTGATGGTGGCTGGACTTTGGTAAGCTCACCCTGGTACACTTCCATGCCTTCCCTTTACTCCAAGCCAACCTCCATCACCGATGACTACATGCGCAACAACTGTTCACTCGCTCCTATTTCCCATTTGCATGCCTCCTTAAATTCCCCTCACCTCACATTCATTCCTCATTTTCTCCCTTTGTCCAACTCCCCTTTCACCCTGAGAAGAAGTTGCAGCTCTTGGCTTCGGGTGTACCCCTCCCTCTCCCTGTGCAATCTGCCACCCATGGCTCCCCATTGTCACCACCCCCCTCCCCAGCCCCGCCACAATCGCAAATCCTACTGATAAAATCCCTCCCATCACCCGGTTACTAGGGCGGAGACCCTAGCGCGCAACACGGCTTGTATCTATGCGGAGAACACCTCTGAACCGATGCAGGAACTTCTTGTTGGGTTGGACACAAAAGCTTCGGCTCACCATAGGTCCACCCTCTTGGAGACGATTGACAATGCCCTCCATTGGATCCCTGACCCAACTCTAACTAGGAGTCGAGAGAACCTTTATACCTATGCCATTTATCTCCACTGGCACACTAAAACTCTTTTAGCCATCGCGCTCCAGGAGCAGAACAGTGTCACCAAGCGGCTGGAAAAGAAGAAGGACGCGCTGTCGGAAAAATTTGAAGCATACATGAAAGCGGTTCACCACCTCTGCTTTTATGACAGTTCCTCCCCTCACTATGACTTGCTAAAACGAAGTTCTGTCAAGCTTCATCATCCGAAGCCCAAAGTCAAGGAGGAGGTTTCTGCCAAGGGGAATCCGCAGGAAGTAGGCCCGTCACACCGAAATCTTTTCAACCCTGAGGAAGGGAGTCTGGATCGTCCGATAAGTGTGGATGACTATCTCAATGATGAAGAAGAGGTACAGCCCCCCTCGGGTCCTTAACGCTCCCGTTTTCTACTGGTATTTTCTCATTTCTGTCTGTTTGAAGTTCACTCAGCATGTGATATCTACTGATCTTTTTTCCAGCTCCAGAAATACTCTATTTTTCCTTTTAGTTATATAGTGCTATCTCTTCTCCCCACTTAGCTCTTCTCCCCTGTATCCCTCTCCCTGAGTGTGGGATCGAACCTGTGTTTGTGTCAGACTATGGTCTGCTGCCCAAGAGGCTTTTTTGTATGATGTTTTCTTCTACTTAATGTGAATAGTTCTTCCAAATTTACAAAAAAAATACAGTGTGAGGATACAAGGAATTTCAATGAAGGGAACCGTGATTGGGTCGAGTAATAAGGATGTCATCTATGTTATAAAGTCTTTGCATATCTCAAGAAGATACACTCAGCGTTGTTCGCTTGAGGGGTCCTGACCTAGGTTTGGAGTGTATGGATAAACCAACAAACCCTCCAACTATTGGCCCTTTTGGTAATGATCTGCTTGCACAAACCAAAGTCTCACCCGAAGGAGTATGAGGGGGTGATGGAACTGGGTTTCCGCACCCTAAGAGAATATTTAATGAATTGGTCCTTTGCAAAACCGTAAGTGTTCTTATACAGGTGTGTGCAACAGTTTATATCAGAATCACATTAAATGCACAATTATCCACAAAATAACACATAATTACAACACGTTTTATCATAGATAACATATCAACACCATATCTAGATCTCAATCGATTTAAACCCTTCATAGATCTCTTAATCATCAATAGTCATGCATATTTAGATCAGATAACTTTGTGCAATAGTTAATCAGTAAAAATAAAATATAAACAGTAAATATAGACACATAACACAAAGAGCTTCACCACAACTGTTCTTTCTATTATCTTTCAGATTTTTCAATACATCAACTGTTCTTTCCAAAACCCTTACAAAACCTTCCTCACACACAGCCAGTGGAGTCCGCACACATCCAAGACTAGGTCTCTGCGCACACAACCAACAGGAGCCTTTCACCCCAATTGAAAAACCCTTACAAACGCAAATATTATAAAAAGATCAATTTCTCATAACACATGTATCACTACTTAGCTTAGACATACTCTATCTATTTATAATACACCTAGCACGCAGATACTATGGTCTCAAACCATGGTTTGAGGACCACAATTTACATTTAAGCTTAATTACATCCAAAATTGGGGCTAAAAGATCTTTGACTTCATTTGTGCAGTGCTCACATACAAACATACCAAAAGTATCTTTGGAACTTATGCCTCAGGGACCCCACTCCAACAGGCCCCCAACACAAACATGTGATTCGTCTCAAGTCACAAAGGTGTTGTCTCCTTGGTCTTAGCCTTGAGCGTCTTGACATAAGTTTAGAGAGGGAGAACTAAATCAAGGCTCTGCACTGCTACACCCTATGCTTGTTGAACCATATTTTCTATAGTAGGCCCCTCAACGGCCATCTCCATGCTGCACTGAGTATGCTGAATAATATTGAAGGTATTTTCCGGGGTACGGGATAGTTGCGGTGCTTCCTTTTCCCACAGTTGAAAATGATATTTTAGCACCTATTCCTTACGGTGCAAGTTTGCAATATCTGCTTGGATTCTTCGGCCTTCTTGCAAATGATAAAGTCTATGTGTAAGGAATAAATTAGGTGCGACTGTGCGGATCTCTTCAAACTGTTGCTCCTTTTCATTAAGTGCATCATGGTGCTGCTGCTCGACTTGATCGTTCTGGATAGAGGCCCAAATTTCCATGGCATTTTTTAATAACTTTTCACACTAGGTGACTGTGGCAACAATGCTATCCTGTGTCTACTTTACTTCTGCATCTCTCTTCACGCGAACCTCAGGTGGTGTCTCTGGCTGCAATTTGGTTTGGAGGTCTGCAATTTTCTTTTCATACTTTGTTTGAATTGTTTGAAACTCTTCGTGCATTGTCTTGGCTACAATAGCCAATCCCTCTAACTTCTCATAAGGCACAGCGGTTGCCAAGATAGTTGGAATGTCTTGGCACACCTGATTGATCTTTTCCTCTAGCGTAGTGTGCTAGGCCTCTGCTTCTCAGCATACGCCTTCGGCTTGTTGATGTTGTTGATGCGTTTGTGTAGCCTGTTGATGTGAATCTCTAGTCTTTATTTGTGTGGTCGATTCTTAGAACTGGAGCTCATTTGCAATCACTGAATGAAGAAAATGGAGTTTACCTGCAGGCAACACTGAAAGGTTAATAGGAATATCACCTGTACCCATAAAAGGAATGCGATGGTTAGCGTCCATTTTTATTGCTAGCAGGGGGATGTGGATGAATTGAGAATCCCTATATTCTTGTAAGGAAGCATCCAATGATTGTGCATTGGTAACTTGCGCATTGGTCCAGCTCGCCTGGATCACGCTCTCCTTGATTTGGCTCACCTGAATTTTTAATTCTTGCAACCCCACTTGAACAATTTCTAACCTAGATTTGTATTAGACCTCCATGTCTGTCCATATATCTTCATGCGCAGATGTAATTGTGTTCGCGATCTCATTGAGATCATCCTCCGTAAGTCTCACGACCTCATGTCCTACCTTCTTGGATCCCTTTTATTTCTTGTGTGATCCACTCATGGCCTAAACACTATGCTTTGTGCCTCTTGATGTTTCCATTTCTCCTGTCTCCTTAGGCACAGAGCCATTATTTTCTGGCGTTATTGTTGTTTCAATGGTTTCTCCCATTGTATTTGGGGTCGGTTCCTTCTCAGTAGGCTTGTTTGTCACTATTTCTATATCCTTTTCAGTAGCCTTCTCTGTGGGTTTGCCTGTCAGAGTGCACGCCTTTGTCGGCGGAGTCAACCAAGCTGGTAGCCATTCTACTGTAACTCTAATAAGGTCATATTCATTCACCAAATAAGGAATATCATACAATACGTCCTCTACAGCGCCCTTCGTGCGGATATGGATATTGTGAAATGTAGCCTTAAATTTGACTATCATTTGGTATTGATCATAAAGAGTGGGTGACAGTATAGGCTTGGACTGTACTGCTTGGTGCAATGTCACATCATATAAGAACCAAAATATCTTGTTTCCTTCCCACTGACAATAATGTTCCACCTTTTCACAAACGTGCATTCAATGCAAGCTTCTCCTTGGAAACCACTTTCCCAAGTTAAGCCCATCTGAGTGAACTACAGCAATGAGTTCCAACATCAGTAATAATAAGAAAATAAATAACCATTATTTTACCTCCACCATTCCAAATTCCACATCTGGAAGAATGCACGTGCCATCTCCTTCTCTTCTTGGCATCGACACATAAAATGGTCTACAATGGCTACAAAATTTTTTGATGCAATTTATTTGACATCTTGTCCTTCTTTCCATCATCCTCTAGTTATTGACATATTCCTCATGCCATGATTTGAGAATGAAGGCTAATCATGAGCCTCTCACTCAAGAGTGGACCTTCCCAAATTCCTGTGACATCTTGTCACAAACACAACCATCAATATGAAAAACACATCATGCAAGAAACCTAACTTGACAACATATCCTTTTTCTCCTTCAGAGACACAAATGTCACATCATGTGACCATCGCCATGTACTCTTACATCTTGGTATCAAACTCATCGACCAAACACAATTTTACAAAACATGCCTCTTCAATCAACTAACTCTCAAGTCAAAAAAATTCATGTATGACAATTTGACAATTATTTTCCCAAAACAAAAATAATTTTTCATCTCATGAAACACTTCTTCAACATCTCCCTTTCATATTTGGAGACAAATCAACTCTTCCAAGTCGATATGGCATGCATGTAACAATCAATCAACCAACACAAGTTGACATTCATGCATGTTCATACACACAAAATCTCATGCATGTATAATTGCTTCAACTCTCTCCCAAGTACAATCATAAGTAAAAGAACCCCATTCATATGTACATGTACTTAAGGAGCTTAAATGAACAAATTTTTCTACAACAATAGTGATTCAACATACTCCACTTTCAATCACCTTCTTGGCGTAAACATGCAACATGC
Source organism: Pinus albicaulis (assembly GCA_034641835.2). NCBI lineage: Eukaryota > Viridiplantae > Streptophyta > Pinopsida > Pinales > Pinaceae > Pinus > Pinus albicaulis. The sequence goes on along the minus strand of JAXQQM020079420.1, from coordinate 141,371 downwards.
ATTTAATTTGGCAAATAAATGCATCAACATCAAAAGACATGCAAGGCCTTAATTGGATAAGAAATCTAACCATCTCTTACCAAACCATTCCAATGGCACCTCTTTCAGCTGCACATCATCATCATGTGAATCATCCTGACCCACATCAATTATGGAATCTACTTTTCCATTCTTGTCAATCTCTCTTTCAACCTTCTTCAAAAGTCATAGATGACTTGTTGGATACAAATTCCAACACATTTCTACAAGATGACCTTGCTTATGGCAATGAGTTAAAAACAACTGCATCTTCTCTTCAACATGGATTGCTTTTTCCAATGGACCTTTGGCTTGTTGCCTCCTTTGTTATAAAAGTTTCCTGTGCATGGATATCTTCTTCCAACATCTTGAAACATTATAGTTATTCAAACCACAAAAGGAACATGCAAAATTTTCCCAAATCTTATGTGAGAATTTTCCATGTTATCATAATCAAAAGCAACTTGATTAAGGGAAGATTTATACCTTGAACATTCACCTTTGACGCCTTCCTGAGGAGATGAATTTGATGAGGTAGTGCCTCTCTTAGAAATACCAACAATGCATTCAATGACTTTAGAGCTTTCAACATCCTCTTGTTCACCATTCTCATTAGGTGCATGCTTATGAGCATCTTCTTGCAAACTGGGTGTAAAAATTTTGCATTCCTCATGAACACAATATTAACAAGCTTTAGGTAATGAACATGAAATGAAAGTCCTTCTTGGAACACCTTCATGTTCCTTCATGGCTTTGGAGAATTCTCCATAATGTTGTCCATAAACAAGACCCAAATACCTATGTCTTTCCTCAACAACAATTGGCTCAACTATGCCTTGTGAATGTTTTCCCAATCCTTTACCTTCATAGCCCATTTTCATCAATAATTTGGACCCTATTCCTGTAGTGTGTCTTTCAAAATCACTTACACATTCACCTTGAGAATAAATTGAAGATAAACTTGAACTACATAACTCTTTTTCATGCACATAATTGAATAGTGTTTCATTTGAATCCTGGAGCTTAGTCTTCATTTCATACATCCTTGCTAGGTTTTCATTTGAAATATGGAGCTAAGTCTCCATCTCATGCATATTTTCAAGAAGCTCTTGCTTCTCCTCCTTCATGGCAATCAACTGCTCTTAAAGTATAATGCTCTCCCTCTTATCCTCATACATCTCTTACACCATATCATTCGTGATGTAGAGCTTTTGCAACATCTCTTTATCAAAAAGTTTTGCTAAGGAATATTGACTATAAATAGTGCTTAATGAAGCTGCCATCACACATGAAATGCATACAAAAATTCTTTGATGTGATCTGAGAACTGAGCTCTCAATCTTGACCTTCTCCTTCACACACAAAATTGTGCAAAGTTAATTTATCATTTCACAAATTCAAAACCAACAACTAATTCTTCTAGCCAACCTTAGTTAAGATGAGCTAAATTGTGCTACGATACCATCTTGATCTGAGTATGGGAAAAATAGTTTTGTTGTGCTAGCTCCCTCATCAATAATAAAAATGTATTTAGGATCTTCTCAAGTTAACCAATTGTGAAGGGTTTATGTGTATCTTGTGAGAAATTTATGATTTAATTATCTTTTAAAAACTCATATAAAAAAAATAAAATGTAGAGAAATAACATACAACAATCACATTACACAATGGTTGATAACATAGTTCACCCCTCCTGGGCTACATCTCCATGGACCTGCTTCAACTAGTTAGGCCCTCTTGATATTAATGGTAAAATTTCTAATTACACGCACCTGCAGTGCTCCAATTTCTTTTCATCCTACTCCATTGGCTTCAAAAGACCCAAAAACCTCAAAAATGACTATTCAATCTCTAAAATTGGTTTCCAACTACTCTAGGATTGACCTCCCATCCTGGTGGCCCTGGTCCTCTTTAATCTTCAAAGTGAGAAAAAAAAATTCAGAAGTGATTCAATGCCTCTGTAACCTATTCCATTGCGTTCAAAGCATCAAAATAATCTAAAAATGACTCTTCTTGACTCCAATTTGGTCTTCAACTAATCTAGGCATGGCCTTCCCTCCTGGTGGCCCTAGGCTTATTTTTCCTTAAAAGAGAAAAATACCTTTAGAATTTCTCATGTGCCTCTGGAACTTGTAACAATGGATTCATAGCATGCCAATATGTTAGGAATGACTCTTCTTAAGCAAAAATTGGTTGAAATTTTCTCCAGATAGGCCTCATTCAATTTTCCCTAGTAAATTGCCTCTAAAACTGGAGAAACTCCAGTTAAGGGTGCCAAAGTTGGAGGCAACTCCTAATTTAGCATGCCCACCAAAAATCCCGCCAAGTTAAACGCTGCTTAATTAATGCTAAACTGCAGATTAAATATCATATAAGTTTGATTATGGCACATTAAGCATGTTTATGCAAGTCATGGTTTAACAACTTTAAACCACAGATTACATTAATTAATCGGCACTTAACATTTAAACTCTATCATGGTTACGTGATAAGGTCGCATGGGAGGGGGTTCGCCCATGGGACTAGCCCCCTCCATTCTCGCTGTCAGAATAACTTGGCAGTTGAAATAAATGTTGAGTTCGTGGTCTATTAAGACCCATGGTGGAGGCTCAACGATAAAGCAACAGAGTTGTTGGGGGGAGGTCACAGGGTCGAACCCCGACCTCCACTCCTCCATGTATTGTTTTGTCAATGGATATATTACATGCCCACCATAAACCTTTGGCATATAGTTTAACTTGCAATATGAATTTTCCAACAAATTCGGCCATATAATATACAGTTCGAACCTTGGGCTTGTAAATAAAATGCGCCCACCATACCATAGTTCATAAACTTTGGTTTAAATCAATAATATGCCCATATTATATCGGTCCCCAAAACCTTTGAACTATAATAATAATTCGAACCATTGATTAATAATGCATAGCTTGGCATAGTTTAATACAACCTTGGAAATTATTCGAACCATACCATATAACATTAATCCACAATATATGTATGTATCTGACCCAGCATAATGTAATCACGAGCTGAAGCATAGTTTAAAATGAAATTCTACCAATTCAAACTTGGATAGGGTCCACCAGAGGGGGCACGTGGTGGCCCCTGGCTGCACCATGTGTCAACCTCTATTTGGGTTGTCCCACCATATAAAGAAAAATCGAATTAAACCTTAGGAGCAAATCCATAACAAAATTTCACCTCCAAACCTTGACCAGTGAATCCTGTAGTGACACTTGTCAGAGTGTCATTGGCTCACAGGGCCTTTGACCATGGTTGATCTATGTTGACTCCTTTGACCATTTTTTTTTAAATTTTCATGTTCTAAACGTCCTTCAACTTTCTATAACTTCCTCATATGGACCGTTTTTTGAGTGAAACAAATTGCGCCGGATTCCTCAAGATGGGTCGGATCCGGTTGTTTTAGTTTGGTGCAATGAATTTTTGGCAAATTTTTGCACCTAATCTAGATTCCGATCACTCATTCCCACTGATAAGATTTTTGACCCACAAAATCTTGTTATCTCATGATATTTGAATACTCTTATGTTTCCCAAGATCTATCATCTTGATTCTACTTGGGAAAACTGCCGTGACAACCACTTGGGTTCACTAACATGCCTTGCCTTGAAAATGGCTTGGCTCTTTAACCAATGTTCTCCTTTCCCGTGGCCCAATCCAAAACTTGTTGGCTACTTTTTGACTGATATACCAATTTGATGTACCAAATTGATCCCTTGGTGCTTGGAAAACTAACTGATTGCCTTTGCACTGAGAATCATGTTCCACCTTTTCACAAACATGCATTCGATGCAAGCTTCTTGTTGGAAACCAATTTCCCAAGTTAATCCCATCTGAGTGAACTATAGCAATGAGTTCCAACATCAGTAATAATAAGAAAATAAATTACCATTATTTTACTTACATGGTTCCAAATTCCACATCTGGAAGAATGCACACACCATCTCTTTCTGTTCTTGGCGTCAACACATAAAATGGTCTACAATGGCTACAAAATTTTTGGCTGCATTTGACATCTTGTCCCTCTTTCCATCATCCTCTAGTTATTGACATGTTGCTCATGCCATGATTTGAGAATGAAGGCTAATCATGAGCCTCTCTCTCAAGAGTGGAACTTCCCAAATTCCTGTGACATCTTGTCACAAACACAACCATCAATCTAAAAAACACATCATGCAAGAAACATAACTTGACAACATATCCTTTTGCTCCTTCAAAGACAAAAATGTCACATCATGTGACCATCGCCATGTACTCTTACATCTTGGTGTCAAACTCATCGACCAAACACAAGTTGACAAAACATGCCTCTTCAATCAACTAAATCTCAAGTCAAACAAAAGCATGTATGACAATTTGACGATTAATTTCCCCAAAAAAAAATAATTTCATGTCTCATGAAACACTTCTTCAACATATCCCTTTCATATTTGGAGACAAAATCAACTCTTCCAATTCGATATGACATGCATGCAACAATCAATCGACCAACACAAGTTGACATTCATGCATGTTCATACACACAAACTCTCATGCATGTATAAATTCTTCAACTCTCTCACAAGTAAAAGCATTATTACAAGAGCCCAATTCATATGTACATGTACTTAAGGAGCTGAAATGAAAAAAAATTTCTACAATAATAGTGAGTCAACATACTCCACTTTCAATCAACTTCCTGACGTAAACATGCAACATGCATTCAAATGGAAAAGAAATACATCAACATCAAAAGACATGCAATTCCTTAACTGGATAAGAAATCTAACCATCTCTTACCAAACCATTTCAATGGCGCTTCTTTCAGCTGCACATCATCATCATGTGAATCATCCTGACCCACATCAATTATGGAATTCACTTTTCCATTCTTGTCAATCTCTCTTTCAACCTTCTTCAAATGTCGTGGATGACTTGTTGGATACAAATTCCAACACGTGTCTATAAGATGACCTTACTTATGGCAATGAGTGCAAAACAATTGCATCTTCTTTTCAACATGGTTTGCTTTTTCCAATGGACCTTTGGCTTGTTTCCTCCTTCATTTTAAAAGTTTCATCTGCATGGATATACTCTTCCAACATCATGAAACATTATAGTTATTCAAAACACAAAAGGAACATGAAAAATTTTCCCAAATATTATGTGATAATTTTCCATGTTTATCCTAATCAAAAGAAACTTGATTAAAGGTAGATTTATACCTTGAACATTTACCTTTGTTGCCTTCTTGAGGAGATGAATTTGATGACGTAGTGGATCTCTTCAGAATACCAAAAATGCATTCAATGAATTGAGAGCTTTCAACATCCTCTTGTTCACAATTCTCATTAGCTGCATGCTTATGAGCATATTCTAGAAAAGTGGGTGTAAAAATTTTACATTCATCATGAACACAATATTCAAAAGATTGACGTAATGAACATGAAATGAAAGTCCTTCTTGGAACACCTTCATGTGCCTTCATGGTTTTGGAGCATTCTCCATCATGCTATCCATAACCAAGACCCAAATACCTAGGCCTTTCCTCAACAAAAATTGGCTCAACTATGTCGTGTTCATGTTTGCCTAATCCTTTACCTTCATAGCCCATTTTCATCAATAATTTGGACCCTATTCCTATAATGTGTCTTTAAAAAGCACCTACACATTCATCTTGAGAATAAATTGAAGATAAAGTTGAATTTCATACCTCTTTTTCATGCACATACTTGGCTAGTGTTTCCTTTGCATCATGGAGCTGAGTCTCCATCTCATGCATCCTTGCTAGGTTTTCATTTGCAATATGGAGCTGAGTATCCATCTCATGCATCTTTTCAAGAAGCTCTTTCTTCTCCTCCTTCATGGAAATAAACTACTCTTGAGGTATAATTATCTCCCTCTTATGTTCATACATCTCTTGCACCATAACATTCATGATGTAGAGCTTATGCAACATCTCTTTATCAAAGAGTTTTTCTAAGGAAGATTGACTAGAAATAGTGCTTAATGAAATTTCCATCACACCTGCAATGCATACAAAGCTTCTTTGCTATGATCTGAGAACTGTTGTCTTAATCTTGACCTTCTCCTTCACACATAAAATTGTGCATAGTTAAATTCTCCTTACACAAATTCAAAACCAACAGCTAACTCTTCTAGCTAACCTTGGGCTATATGAGCTAAAATGTGCTCTGATACCATCTTGATCTGAATATGGGAAAACTAGTTTTGTTGCGCTAGCTCCCTCATCAGTATTAAAAATGTGTTTAGGATCATCTCAAGTTGACCAATTGTGAAGGGTTTATGCGTCAAGCTTTTATGTGTCTTTTGTTAGAAATTTATGAGTTAATTATCTTTTAAAAAACCCATGTACAACCAATAAAATTCAAAGAAATAACACATAGCAATCACATTACACAACGGCTGATAACGGAGTTCACCCTTCCTGGGCTACATCTCCATGGACCTGCTTCAACTAGCTAGGCCCTCTTGGGATTAATGGTCAAATGATTGATTACATGCACCTGTAGTGCTCCAATGGCTTAGCATCCTACTCCATTGGATTCAAAAGGCCAGAAACCTCAAAAATGACTATTCAAACTCTGAAATTGGTTTCTAGTTACTCTAAGCTTGACCTCCCATCCTAGTGGCCCTGGGCTTCTTTGATCTTCAAAGTGGAAAAACAAATTTTAGAAGTGCTCCAACACCTCTACAACCTCTTCCATTATGTTTAGAGCATCAAAATAATCTAAAAAATATTCTTCTTGAGTCCAATTTGGTCTTCAACTGATCTTTGCATGGCCTTCCCTCCTAGTGGCCCTAGGCTTCTCTTTTCTTCAAAGTGACAAAAACACATTTATAATTTCTCCTTTGCAACTGCAATATTTACCAATGGATTTATAGCATGCCAATCTACTAGGAATGACTCTTCCTGTGCCAAAATTGGTCAAAAATTTCTCCAGATAGGCCTCATTCAAATTTCCCTTGTAAACTGCCTCTAAAACTGGAGAAACTCTAGTTAAGGGCGCAAAGGTTGGAGGAAAATACTAATTTAGCGGGTCCACTGAAAATCCCGCCAATTTAAAATTCACTTAATTAATGCTAAACTGCAAATTAAATATCAGATAAGTGTGATTATGCCGCATTAAGCGCGTTTATGCAAATCATGGTTTAACAAATTTAAACCACAAATTATGTTAATTAATCTGCACTTAACATTTAAACTCCACCATGGTTATGTGTTAAGGTCGCATGGGAGGGGGCTAGCCCCCTCCATTCCTGCCATCAAAATAACTTGGCAGTTGAAATAAATGTTGACGTCGTGGTCTATTAAGATCCATGGTGGAGGCTCAACAGTAAAGCAGGGAAGTTTTTGGAGGGGAAGTCACGGGATCGAACCCTGACCTCCGCCCCTCCATGTATTGTTTTTTCAATAGATATATTACACGCCCACCATAAACCTTTGGCATATAGTTGAACTTTTCAATATGAATTTTCCAACGGATTCGACTATGTAATATATGGTTCGAACTTTGGGATTGTAAATAAAATGTGCCCACCTTGCCATAGTTCATGAACTCTGGTTTAAATCAATAATGCGGCCATGTTGTATCAGTCCCCGAAATCTTTGAACTATAATAATAATTCAGACCATTGATTAATAATGTAGACCTTGGAATATTTTAATCCTTGGAAATGATTCGAACCATACCATATAACATTAATCCACAATATATGTATTTATCTGACCCAGCATAATGTGATCAGGAGTTGAACCATAGTTTAAAATCTGATTTGACAAATTTGACCTTGGATAGGGTCCACCATAGGGGGCACGTGGTGGCCCCTGGCTGCACCACATGTTAGCCTCTTGCTGGGTTGTCCCACGATATAAAAAAAAAATTGAATTCAACCTTAGGAGCAACTCCATAAAGAAATTTCACCTTCAAACCTTGACTAACAAATCCTGCAGTTACCCTTGTCACAGTGTCATTGGCTCGAAGGGCCTTTGACCATGGTTGACCTTTGTTGACTCTTTTGACCTTTTTTTTATATCACATGTTTTAAATGGTGGTCAGTGGGCTCTAACTTCCTCATACAGACTCTGTTTTGAGTGAAACAAATTGCGTCAGATTCCTCGTGGCAGCACAACTCAGGTCGTTCTAGTTTGGTGCAATTCTAAACACTTTGAATTTCTAGAAATTTCTTTCCCCTGATCCTAATTCTGATCAATCCAAGTACTTCGGTGCTTTGTCAGTAGGTTTGCGTAGTGAAATATAACTTGGTAGCCACAAGAATGGGGCTACTTCTACCACTTCTTCGTCCCCTTCCTGAATAGTCTCTGAATTTCTCTCCCGTTGAATGGCGCGTTTTGGGTTATTTTCTCTGGGAGATTTGTGCTTTCCAAAGGTTTGATCCTTCTTCATTTTCTATGGCGCAAGTGTTTCTACAATGGACACTTTCGGCATAGCAGGGTCATCATGTGGTCTTGTGGCTGTCATTTTGTTCTGAATTACATACCGTAGACCACCTTGGTGCAATGAGTCCTCAAACACTGGGTCCAAACCAAACATAGACCCAGAAAATGAAATGTCAAACATGGAGCTTAGAGCATAAAACTCACTTAGAACGCAAAGGGAACTATTGCAACCCCATAGGTTATATTTATACTTTTGGAGCATCTGTAATGGCTCCTCGTGCATTAATGAGGCTCCATTACTGACAAAATGGTCCCAAATCTAGAAAAATCCCTTCATTAAATGCATCTTGGATGCTCCTAAAAATGGTAATAAATTTTTCTTATCCATTTTTACTGTTCCAACAGCTATTTTTTGACACTTTGGTGCACTAGTCAATCTCCTGATGCAGATACCGCACGCGTGCTGCACCTTACTACGCATTCGCCATCTCATCTGGGAAAATCTGATACTCTAACCATATAGTCATTTGGTAGGAACAAGTTCATCCCTGTACGACTTCAAAAGACTTCCATTGACATATCTTGGAAGGTATTCACCACTCAACGTGGCTAGGTGTACTGCTCCTCCATTAGTGATTTCCTTACCAACATAGGGCCTTAGCCAATGCATCTTCAATTTCCCTGGGCGGCACGTGAAATTGCTATCATATAGTAAGACCAAATCATCCTCCTTGAACACCTTATTCCTGATATTCCTGTCATGCCAGGATTTTTCACACGCCTTTTGAACCTGTAGGTGATAATTTGCAATAAACCGATCTTCTTCTAGATAAACCAACTATGACAACCGGTCTTCTAGAGCATCTTCTTCAGTCATATTGGTAAATGTTGCAATGTGCAGACTAGGAACAATGAACTTCATGGGAAACATAGCCTCTTGCCCATATACCATTCGGAAAGGTGTCTTCCCAGTCAACATTTTGCAAGTAGTCCTGTAGGCCCAGAGAATTGCAGGCACTTTCTCATCCCAATCATTTATATTAGTATTTCATACCTTAATGAGCGTGGTCTCCAAGATCTTATTTAAATATTCAACTACTCCATTTTCCTAAGGATGATAAGGATAACTCTTTTGATGACACATCTTGAATTCTTCAATCAAAGCTTTGATAGTGTCATTTACAAAATGTGTACTTTGGTCACTGATCAGAATCTTAGCACAACCAAACCGAGTCACTATATTTTCAAAAATAAACAATGCAATTGTATCAGCAGTACAATCCTTCACCGGTTTGGTGTCAGCCCATCTAGTTACCTAATCCATCACATTGATGATGTAGCGAACATCACTCTTTCTTCTTGGAGGAGTAATAGGTCCCACAAATTCTAAAAATCTTGCAATTCCATCTGTGGATTCAAGGGCATCTCTTCCCTACGCGAAGGTTTCCCCGTCCTTTGATAGACATCACATGGGCGATAGTGTGCAATGGCATCATTGTGTAATGTGGGACACCACAACCCAACATGCAAGATCTTCTGCATAGTGGCCTTACCTGCTTAATGACCCCTGGAAACCCCTCCATGAGCTTCATTGAGGATTTCACGGCTTTCATACTCCAATACATACCTTCGCAAGACCTCATCTGCACCTAATTTGTATAATTTTCCAGCAATAATGGTGAAATCCACTACACGTTCCACAAGTTCTTTTTTTTGCTGAACTGCATACTATTTAGGCACACGACTAGTAGTAAAAAATTGAATTATTTCAGGGAAATTCTCATAAACCACTTTTATCACAAACAACTACATGTCTCGAAATCCATCATCTCTACTTCTGGGCTCTTCTCCTGATTCAATGCGTGACAGATGGTCTGGCCGAACATTTAATCATCCTGGTTTGATCATAATTTCAAAATCATACTTCTGGAATAACAACAACCACCTGTATATCTCCCCCCCCCCAACATAGGCTTGTTGACTAAGTAATTCAAAGAAGAATGATCAGTGAACATTTTAAAGTGAACTCCCAACAGATAGTGGCGGAATTTATGCAGCAAATATACCATTGTGAGCCCTTCTCTTTTTGTGGTGGAGTAATTCTTCTCTGCGTTTGATAGTTTTCAGCTAGCATAAGCAATAGGATGATCAATTTCTCCTTCCCTTTGTTCTTACCACGATGATGCGAAATCGTACAGGCAACTCTTCTCATACGAGATGGTACGTAGGGGCATTCACGGATCTCCTACCTTTACAGGAAGAAAGTTAGATGGGAAGCTACTGGCCCTCTACGGACTGCAGCACAAAATAATAGAGCACCCAAATATCTAAGATCAATGAAAGTATTTGTTTTTAAGTTCAAAGTATTCACTGATCTGTTTTTATGTGTGAATAAGCAAGAATATATGTTCTGCAATTGAAGTGTAGAGGTTTGATGATAAAATAACAAGTTTTGTTTACTGTATAAACTTGTTTGGGAAAAACATGCTTATGAAAATTTACTGTTTAAACTATCAGAATCTGGAAATAAACAGCCAAAATATACAGAGTGACAGCAGATATTTTTTTAAGCGGTTCTCCCCTCTCTTGGGCTACCTCCGCTGGTCCAAAAGCCTCTAATTAGGCTCAGTCCTCCTTTGATTAAATGCTGAAAATGAAATTACATCTGTATAAAAGCCTCTAAAGGAAAAATAGACTGCTAAAACAGACTCAGAAGATCCAAATCAGTCTAAAATGACTACAAATTCACCTCCATTGGATGAAGGTAGTCCAATGCAGCTCTCTTTCCCTTTGGCCCTGATGGCTCCACGATCAAAAGCGCTGTAAAATTCGCATATAGAATGCCCCGGTGGCTCTGAAAACACTTCCAACAGTTCCAGAATGATCTCTACACCCAAAATAAAAAAAAAATTGTCTCAAAAGACCTCTCCTAGCCAAAGTTATGGCACTTTTACTCCAACTGCCAGTTTGGCCTAAAAACCCTCCACTAATTGTGGAGTAACTGCAGATAAGGCCACTAAATTAGTAGTGGCGCCAAAACAGGTGGAGGCCGCCAAACTTCCCGCCGAATCGGAGAGGGCTAAAGTGTAGGGCCACGGGGGTCCATAGGACCGCACCCGTCGGCCATATGGTTATCAACTTAGAGTTTAATTCGGCGTTCATTAAAGTTTTTAAACCACATTTTAATACAACCGAAACTCTTGTGACCACGTCCATTTTCTGTTGCGCGCCAATGAATGAAGCCCTTGGTCTCCGCCTTGTGGTTGTATGTGTAAGGGGCTGGCCCAAAAGGGCTGGCCCCTTTACGGGCCCCGCCCATTCAACAACAAACGTTAACTACCAATTCATTGCCATGTTTAAACAAGAACTACAACCGTGGTCTAACGGTTAGTCCGTTCGGTTGTTATCCGCCCGACCAGGGTTCCATTCCGCCCGCGTACAACCAAAAGTTGTTTTTTAACACGTCAATTTGTTCCACCTTGGGGGCCCACGTGGCGGCCTCCGGGCTAGCCACGTGGCGCTCGATGATTGGATGCCACCGAAATATTCCCCAGAATATTTTGCGGAATATTCCATGGAATATTCTTTTTTTAATAAAAATTTTCATGAAGTCAAATTTGGCATTTTTAATTGAAATTGAGGGATCTTTAAACTTGAATAACTTCTGCATACGACATCTGATTTGAGTGCCGTTCACGGCGTTGGGATCGTTTCGATGAACACTTTCCATTCGATCTATTTTGGAGCCATTCTGAGCAACTTCATTTTTGAGCATTTTTCTTCAAGAGACATGATCTCCTGATCACACCTCCCAAATGGGAAGCTTTTGGACCCTCAAAAGCTTTCAATTACCTGTTAAGAAGGTGAGGATACATCCTCCTCACCTGTTCCAACTCCATCCACTTTGATTTGCTTGGTTTACTGCCTTTTAAACCAACTCTTAGATACTCAACATCTCCCCTCCTTGAAGTGCGTGTCCTTCTGTCAAGGATTGCATCTTCTTTCAACTCATCCAAAAATTCTGGTGAGAAATCTTCTATGGATGGTAGCTGAACATGATTTTCAGAATCATCAATAAGAGGAGGTTCATACAAACGTAAATTTTCCACATTAACAACGGAATACATTTGCATGTATGAAGGCAAATCTAGTTGAAAAGCACTATTTCCAACTTGTTTAAGGATTTTGAATGGACCATAATGAATAGGCTTCAACTTTTTACCTTCTCCTTGCATTCTATCCTTACTTATATGCAACCATACCTCATCTCCTTCCTGAAACTTGTGATCAATTCTATGTTTGTCATGTCTTTCTTTGTACTTGCCTTGACTCTTTTCAAGTTGTTCTTGAACTTGCTGATGAATGAGCTGAATTCTTTCAATGAACATGCGAGCTTTGTCAACGTCACTATGCCCATCAATGGCAATATCCTTCTCAAGAATGAAGTCCAATGGTGACTTAGGCAAATATCCAAAACAAGCTTCAAATGGCGAAGTATTTGTAGAAGAGTGTTTGTCCCGGTTGTAAGCATGCTGAATGTAATGCAAATGCTCATCCCAAAGCTTGGGATGCTTGCTGCAATACCCTCTCAAAAGATGCACAATGGTTCTGTTCACTACCTCTGTTTGGCCATCTGTTTGCGGATGGAAAGCAGTACTCTTCTTCAACTTGGTATCCATCATCTTCCATAGATTGGACCAAAAATTCCCAACAAATCTGGAATCCCTGTCACTAACAATAGAAGTAGGAAAGCCATAATGAACCCATACATGTTGAAAATATAATTCAGCAGTTTGTTCAGCAGTTATAGTTTTCTTACATTGCATAAGAATACACATGTTGCTGAAACGATCAACTACTACAAAAAGATAATCATGCTGCTTTCTAGATAATGGTAATCCCCCAACAAAATCCATAGAAACACTTTCCCATGGTCTAGAAGGTACCGGAAATGGCGTATACAATCCAAGCTTCCTATTGCTAGGCTTGCTTGTAGCACATAATGAACAACCTCTAATGAAACGTGTAACACTATCTACCATGCGAGGCCAATAACAATACCTCTGCAGATGTGCCACCGTTTTTCTTACACCGAAATGACCAACAATAAGAGAAGAATGAGCTTCTCTCATCATGCTTAATCTCTCTCCCTGTGGTATACATAACTTTCCCAAATGAAACAGCAAATTGTTATGCAAATGATAGTCATTCTCCTCAACATGATTCCCTTTACTCAAGTTAGCATACACTTCTTTAAAATCTTCATCTGATGCATACTGTTCTATGTAGCTTTCATGTATAATAGAATCATTCTTAAGAAAAATACTAGCACTAATAATAGGCCTTGAAAGCATATCAGCAACTTTATTGTTAATACCTTTCTTGTACCTTATTACCAAGTGAAATTGTTGTAGGAAACCCATCCATCTGAAATGTCGTGACTGCTGCAATTTACTTTGCGACTGCAAATACTGTAAAGGTTGATGGTCGGTATGCACAATTGTTTCTTTGCCCATCAAATAGTGCTTCCAATTTTTGACACTTTGTACCAACGCATACAACTCCTTATCATATGTAGGATAATTCACAACAGCACCATTAAATGTCTCAGAATGAAAAGCAATAGGCTTACCATGCTGTAAGAGAACTGCACCCATGGCATAATCACTAGCATCTGTCTGAATCTCGAATGGCTGTCTCAAATCTGGTAATGCAAGAACCGGAGCTGAACTGATCTTTTCTTTCAAAGATTCGAAATCTTTTTGTTGCTTACTTCCCCATTGGAAAGCACGCTTCACACTTGTCACTGCATGCATAGGAGCTGCTATGGCAGAAAAGTTAGCAATAAACTTTCTCCAATACTGAGCTGCACCCAAAAAACTTCTTACCTCTATAATGGACTTGGGAGTAGGCCAATTCACAATAGCTTCTACTTTTGAAGGATCAATTCTCAAAGCGCCTCCACCTACTATGTGTCCCAAATAAACCAAAGAAGTCTTTCCAAATTCACACTTTGACATCTTAAGAAATAACTGATTTTTCTTCAAAACATCAAGTACTTTACTGACATGCATGACATGATCTTCTCTTGTCTTGCTAAAAATCAAGATTTCATCTAAGTAGACAATAACAAAATCATCAAGAAAAGGACGTAAGACATCATCCATTACCCACATGAAAGTTGCAGGTGCATTGCATAAACCAAACGGCATCACAAGCCACTCAAAGAGTCCTTGTTTGGTTTTAAAAGATGTCTTCCAAATGTCACTTTCTTCAATTCTTACTTGATGATAACCACTTCTTAAGTCTAACTTAGTGAAATATCTTGCATCTTTCAGCTGATCTAACAAATCATCTATTCTTGGAAGTGGGTAACGATTCTTTACCGTTATTTTGTTCAAAGCTCTGAAGTCAACACACATACGCCAAGTTCCATCTTTCTTCGGAATCAACACTATAGGTGACCCACATGGCGAAGTGCTTGGCCTTATGAAACCCTTGTCCAACAACTCTTTAATCTGCTTCTTTATTTCAGCATTCTCCATACCAGACATGCGATACATGCCTATGTTAGGAAGAGGACAATCTGGATGTAAATGGATTTCATGCTGAATCTCCCTTTTAGGAGGCAAACCTGTTGGCTCCTGAAACATCTCATGATGTGCATCAACTACATCATATAAATCAGATTTAAGCTTTTCATCACAATTTTCAAATGACTCATGATTCACATCAACCTTTGGCTTGACCATAAGAAGTACAAAACTCTTGCTTGAATTGACTAGCCTTTTTACCTGTCCTGCATTTACCATTGCAACATTTGTCTTCTTGCGATGAGCTCTGACAATAAACTCCTTACCATCTTTGAAAATATGATATTTGTTTTCATGGCGATAGAAAATCGCTTTCCTGTCAAACAAGTAAGGACTTCCCAAAACAATACCAGATATATCAAGTGGAACCACATCAAGTTCAACTGTGTCAATATAGTGTGCAGTTATTGCAAAGCGCAATATGCACTTCCTTGAGACTTGCAAATTAGCATCCTTGCATATCCATCCAAGTGGATAAGGCTTCAGATGTGGAATGGTCTCAAGTTTAAGTTGCTTGACCAAATCTTCAGATATGAGGTTAGCTTGTGACCCACTATCAAATAGTGTGTCAATTTTGGTATGTTTTGCAACTACCCTCACATGGAACAGTTCAATTCTTTCTTCCTCATTAGGAGCTTGTGTATGACAGTTTGAAGAACTAGCACTTGCTTGAGTTTCAATTTCCTTCCCTTTCAAAATTTTCAAACCCATGGCTGCAATTTTTGTTTCATCACCTGAATCATCACCTAAATCTTGTGGTGTAGTTGTAGTAGCTGCATTTTTCTTCTTTCCCTTGTTTTTGTTAAAATGGTTTCTTTTTTCAGGATGAAGTTTCCAACAGTTTTTCTCTTCATGGCCACTCTTTGAACAATGTTTACAAATGACCTTTTCACCCTCTTGTTTGATAGATGCATTTTTCTTGCCTTTTCCTTTGTTTTTCTCTTTGTTCTTTCCTTTGAAAGACTTGTTTCTACCCTCATCAAGAGTATTCTTTCCTCTAGCTTCTAAATGTGTAGCCTGCACACAGACTTCATCTAAGCTTGTAGGATTGAACATTAGGATAGTATGTTTAAGGTAACTGTGCAAACCACCTATGTATTTCAATAAGGTGTCTTGACTTTGTAAGTATACCCCAAGTAGAAGTGCTCTCCTTCTAAATTCTTGAGTATAATCTTGCACATTTTGACCCTTGAGTTGCCTAAAATGCTGCCAATTCATGATAGCTTTCTGAATATGAGCAAGAGGATAAAATTGTTTCTTAATGGCTGTAATAAACTCATTCCATGTTAGAGTTATCTTACCATACTTTTTAATCTCCTCTCTAGTCTTGGCTTCCCACCAAACCAAAGCTGCTCCATCCATTCTCAAAGAGGCTAATTGAATTTTAGTGTCATCATCATGTAAATTCTGGATTCTTAGATAGACTTCCAACTGTCTTATCCAATTATCCAATTTCTCTGCATTAACATCACCATTAAACATTGGCAACTCAAACTTCACATCAAGCTTCAACAAAGGATTTTTAAAAGAGGTTTTTGTTTGATGTGACTCATTTTCAGAAGTTGAAGAGGATGATGTGGAGGATGAGGATGATGATGGAGATGGTGGATCACCATTTCCTCCATTCCCTTTCTTAGACTCATCTTTTTCTTTCTTTCCTCCTGAAAAATCTCCTTCTTCTCTTTGGTTTCTAGACCCTTCTCCAGCAATCCTATCATTTCTCTCCTGGTATAGGATCCTAACCATCTCAGTCAAATCCAAGAAAGCTTTTCTAAAGACTCTTTCTTCTTCCTTGGGATCCATTTCCTCATGTACTTCTCCTTCTCTGGATGACATGCTTGTGGCTGATTCAAAGGCTACTGAGGATGAAATGGAAGGTGGATGTAATGGCACTCTAGCCTTCCTTGGTTGAGGATTAACTTGTTCTCTAACCAGTTGACCTTCCCCTCTTTGCAGTTTCAGCCTAGTAAGCATCAAGATTTGTAGAACCACACAATTAACTTGCACAAATTTCACAATCTCTTAAGAAAAACCTTGAGCTCTGATACCTTCGGTGGCATAAGCAATAGGATGATCAATTTCTCCTTCCCTTGGTTACATGAGCACGGCCTTGGGTGCAATAATGTAATGTTCCAAAATTTTGTGGAACATTAAAAACTTTTGTTTTTGCTTTAGGAGAAGAATAAATGGGTAGGAAAACCCATTGATAATAAAAATATGAACAAGGAACCCTTGTAATGTGAAAAGGGGTCAATAAAGAACTAGATTTAACACCCCATGTGTGAAAAGAGACAAATTGCAGGTGGATAATTCTAGAACAGGCCAAGTTGACTACGCAGATAGAGAAGATAAGATTCCCTTGGTGGGCCAGCGCAGTTTTCATGAGGAGGAGATAAGTATATAGAGGAAACCCTAAGGTGTGGGGCCCATGGAAAAACATCTTTCATTTGTTTAAAATGAGAACAAAGCAACCATTCTCATTCATGCTTTTGATTATCATTTTTCTTGTCTTCTCAGACAAGAGCATTCTCTGGCTGTTTAGTTGAGATGCAATGCTGCTAGCACTGGGTGTTCCCGGGCGGGAATCCCATATCTTCCATTGAGTAGCTCTTGGAAGAGATTTTTCTTCATTTTCCCCATATTCTGGCTTGAGGCCAAAGCATTCCATTCAGCTCCAGCGCAGTCTCCATTGGTGGTTGAGTTGTGTTGTTGGGTGTTGCAGGGGAGGGTTTCTCAACACCAATTCTGGCATTGTATTTCAGAGGAGGGAGTCTACATTCCTTTAGGAGATCAATGAGGGAGTTTTGATCTTCATTCCATCATCTTTTGCATAAGGCCAATCATTTTCCATCAGCAAAAGAGCATCCCTCTTCCTTGACTGTGCAGTTCACAGAGAGCATTTGCAGTGAGGTTTGTAGTATTTTAGTGGGTGGTGAGATCTTCAATGAAAGGATCAACCTTTCATTTGGAAGATTGAAAAAATGAGTTATTTTAGAAAATGCATCATATTTAGCAAGCTCCTTTCATTTCCAGTTTCTATTGAGTTGCAGCAGCTGTCCAACAACTCCGACATTTTGGTAAAATGCCAATTTGTCTAGTTTTCATCCAATCCTTTTAGAGGATTGTTGTATTGTATTTTCAGGGGTTGAAGCCTTGCTCCCCCATATTTATTTGAGCTTACATTGATATATCTTTCATATTCATATATTTACTGCTGCAGTGCCTCCCATAGACTGCGCAGTCTTAGTAGGAGTAAAATATGTGAGCAGTGTTTTCTCCATTCTTATGTAGTCTCCTTGAGATTCTTTGGCTTGCTTTAAGTAAGAATTCCTCAAGAGTTTGTCTACATTTTCTACTGCACATATATTTACAGATTGATTTCATCTTCATGTGACATGGCTCATTATAAATAACGTTTTCATTTCCTTTTTTGAGCAAAGTGCTGTTGCAACCCTCTTCATTGGGCCCTTTTATGAAGATAATAGGTGAAGGAGGTTTGTCTCAAACTCCTAGAAGGATTTGTTTTGAGTCCACTTCAGGATTTCAGCTCCAGACAGATATATCTAAAGTATCCCAGACTAGGGATCAAATCTTGCTGCCTCCATTGCTAGAAAATGCGTTTTCCAAGCTTGGGTTGCTAGCCATTCCTACTAGGAAATTTCACATATCTGTAGATAGAGTCTGCAAAGGGCCAGAAAGCCTCCGGATCTCACCCTTATTTAGGAGGTGACATATTCGGTAAATGTCCCCGCAGTCCATCTTTGGCACAAACTTGTGATATTTCTAAAAAAGGAATATTACAGTGGTATCAGAGCATATTTCTTGGCTCAGCCTGTGGCCTTCAAAGCCCAAGAAAGAGAACATAAGATGAAGAGGATGAGATTGATCTCATCCATTTTTGAAAAGAAGAATAACCTCCCCAAGGAAGAAGAGCAAACAGAAAAGGAATACCCCTGCACTTCCTATTCTCATCTAGAAGGAAATAAGGAGTTAAGCAGGAGAGAGACTCCATCTCTTGGAAGGAAGGAGAAGAAAATACTCACAATTCTTCTTCCCAAATCTATGCAAGGCACACATGAAGATTTTAGAAAGGTTAGGAGGGAGATTGATGGAGAATCTCAAAGAGGGTTCGAAACTGAAGGAAGCCCTAGATTTGCACATGGTGAGGGTAAGCATGCAACCACACACCATGATGAACAACGCAGTCAAAAGCCCAAAATTCCTATGAGGGAGATGAAAGAGGGAGGAAAGGTGACTAAGGAGGAAACCCTTAGTGATTTCTTGAAGGAGTATGAGTCTCAAACTCATGGATTCAGAAATCAACCCACTTTTTCTGAGTTTTCCCAGAGCAAGGTGAAGGGGAAGGAGCAGGAAGATATATTTCATCTATCTACTTTTGGAAGTTCACCTTCATATTCAGCCAAAGATTGGGTGGAGGAGCCAAACACCTTCCAACAGCAGCACCACATTTCAGAAGAAGAAATCATCAAGGTTGTAGCGCTGCATTTGAGAGGTAAGGCTCATGTATGGTGGAAACTTGAGTCCATTTCTTTTGAGAATGTTAAAGCCTCATCTTATGTGAATTTCACTAAGTCATTGGTGAAAGGATTTGATCAGAACATTCTTGGAACTCATGAGATGGAGTTAAACCAAGGGACTCAAACAAAACACTTGCATAGAAACACAGTACCACCTCAAGAAACCAATGGAGGAGCTGAAAACTTGCATCAAGCCTTGTTGGAGGCCAAACTTTCATCCCACACCTTTGAGCAACAAAACAAAGAGCTCCCTTTTTCAAAGGTGGATTAGAATATTGGGATGTTGCCAACTTTATTGTAGAAACATAGGGCAACAATGCTGCTAAATCTAGAGATTATCTAGTACCTCATTAGAGGAAGAACGAGATTTTGCTCCAAATAGAGGGATTCTTGTGTCTTTGCAAGAAGGTCCCCAGGATCTCATGCATGGAGATCAAGGCACACTTCATGATTCACATGTGCCATGGAAGACGAGGTGTAAAACCATGAAGATTTGGGAAGAAGATAGAGGAGAGACCCAGCACCATGTGATGAGGAGGGCCCATCTCTATCCATTTTTGGAGGTCATTACACCTAGGAAGGTGATTGAACTGCATAGTGGAAGCATGGACAGGGTTGTTCATCCATGTATACAGTCATCTTCAAATGAGAATGTCTCATTGAGTGGAGACATCACACCAAGAAGGCCACTGGTTCAGAAGAGGAGGATAGATGCTTCAAACAGAGAGGCATCAGTCACTGATTTCAGCAGTGTGGAGGCCTTGGGACAGCTTGTTGCAGCGCTGGGGGTTTTGGGTAAAACCAAAGTAGAGGGTAGCATCCCCTCACTATCATTCTTACCCACTCTCCTTTCAGTACTTGCGTTGTGGCAGGGGAAACAAGGGAGGGACGACAGCCTTCCCACTTGTACAGTTGGCATGGGACCAGGATATACACACCACTCTTTGGAGGAGTGGGCACAGTCATTTCTTTTCCTTGGGAGGAAGAGGAGAGATTCATCTATGATTTTCTCCCTTTGCATGAGTAGAAAACATGGTAAGGAAATTTTTCATTTATATGATTTACATTTTGATTCCTTAACCATGTACATGCAGGATGTTGCTCCAAGGAGGAGCATTCTTTGTCAAAAGCTCCCTAGTCTACTTGGGGCCAAGAACATAGTTGATGATCATCCCCTTGATGGGATTGGGGGAGATTTGAATTTTAGAGGGCATGCTCCTCATGTCTCATACAGCATTCATCTCCTCCAAATACATGAGGAGAATGTAGCAGCAAATCGGTGGTTGAATAACTACATCTTTTGTCATTCTCTCTTGTAGTTTATGCGCAAACTGCGCTGGTTGCATAGAATAGGTCGATGTCCCATTCACTTACTATATATGGTAGCCAGCATGAATCTTAATTTGTCTCCCTATGCTGCTATAGATCATACTATTGTTGGGAGCATGATTGGGAGAAGGGCACATGGGATGGATGTGTCCATTGGGGGAGAAGATCCCCCTACTTTTTTTAGGGCATGCTCTAAGGGGAGCATGAGAGATGATGTGGCCACCATAATTCAGCACTCACTCCTTCTTGAGGTGAGCCATGGGAGTTATGGGGAGTCATATGATGGTGTTGATCTCCTTCCCATCACATAGGAGAGACATTGGGCCAGCTTGATTCACAATGGAGGAGGGAAGATCCGTGGAGATCCAAAATTCATCTTGCCACTTGAGGGCAACATTTTTGCAGCCCAAGAGCAACCTTTACTCTACACTTTTCATAAGAGGGAAGGTGAACAATGTGGGGTAGGCTATGATGCTTGCCACCTTCATATTTTTAGCCCACCTTCTTTGTTGGAGCTCAGGGTGGAAGAATATGTTCAACAATTTCCTTATCTAGAGGTGACTAGAATTTTGTGGATGATTGCTTGGGGATGGAGGATTCACATGAGGGGAATGTTCTTCCCAATTCATTTTGACACCATGCCTTAAGGAGACCTCTAGACAACACCTTATTGCCTGCTTGAGTACATTCACTGTTCATGATGATAGCCACATTGGCTATTTTACATTACTTGAGAGGAGCAATATGGGGACTCTATTTTGATACATCATCTCATTCTTCATGGGGAGTTCATCATAAGTGGATGCTACAGTTGGAGGATGAGGACATGCTACATTTCTATCCTTACAAGTTGCTTGAGGGAAAGCAACATTTGGGAGGGGAGAACTGTAATGTTCCAAAATTTTGTGGAACATTAAAAACTTTTGTTTTTTCTTTAGGAGAAGAATAAATGGGTAGGAAAACCCATTGATAATAAAAATATGAATAAGGAACCCTTGTAATGTAAAAAGGGGTCAATAAAGAACTAGATTTCACACCCCATGTGTGAAAAGAGACAAATTACAGGTGGATAATTCTAGAAGATGCCAAGTTGATTGCGCAGATAGAGAAGATAAGATTCCCTTGGTGGGTCAGCGTAGTTTGCATAAGGAGGAGATCATTCTAGAGGAAACCCTAAGTTGTGGGGCTCATGACAAAGCATATTTCATTTGTTTAAAAGGAGAATGAAGCAGCCATTATCATTCATGCTTTTGATTATCATTTTGTTTGTCTTCTCAGATAAGAGAATTCTCTAGATGTTTAGCTAAGATGCAGTGCTGCTAGCACTGGGTGTTCCCGGGCGGGAATCCCATATCTTCCATAGAGTAGCTCTTATAAGAGATTTTTCTTCATTTTCCCCATATTCTGGCTTGAGGCCAAAGCATTCCATTCAGCTCCAGCGTAGTCTCCATTGGTGGTTGAGTTGTGTTGTTGGGTGTTGCAGGGGAGGGTTTCTCAACACCACTTCCGGCATTGTATTTCAGAGGAGGGAGTATCCATTCCTTTGGGAGATTAGTGAGGGATTTTATGATCTTCAATCCATCATATTTGGCATCAGGCCACTTCCATCAGTAGGAGAGCATCCCTCTTCCTTGACTCCGCAGTTCATAGAGAGCATTTGCAGTGAGGGTTGTAGTATTTTAGTGGGTGGTGAGATCTTCAATGAAAGGATCAACCTTTCATTTGGAAGATTGAAAAAAGGAGTTATTTTAGCAAAGGCATCATATTCAACAAGCTCCTTTCATTTCCATTTTCTATTGAGTTGCAGCAGCTGCCCAGCAACTCCGGCATTTTGGTAAAAATGCTATTTTGTCTAGTTTTCATCCAATCCTTTTAGAGGATTGTTGTATTGTATTTTCAGGGGTTGAAGCCTTGCTCTCCCTTCCTTATTTGAGCTTAAATTGTTGTATCATTCATGTATATTTATTTACTGCTGCAGTACCTCCATAGATTGCGCAGTCTTATTTGATAATAAACTATGGAAGTAGTGTTTTTCTCCATTTCTATGCACATGTCTCATTGAGACTCTTTACTTGATTTGAGTAATAGATTTCTCAAGAGTTTGTCTAAATTTTCTACTGCATATATATTTTTAGGCTGATTTCATCTTCATGTGACATAGCTCCCTAGAAATAACGCTGTCATTTTCTTTTTTGAGCAAAGTGTTGTTACAACCCTCTTCATTGGGCCCTTTTCTGAAGATAACAGGTGAAGGAGGCTTGTCTCAAGCTCCTAGAAGGATTTTTTTTGAGTCCACTTTAGGATTTCAGCTCCAGACAGATATATCTAAAGGATCCCAGACCAAGGATCAAATCCTGCTGCCTCCATTGCTGGAAAATGCGTTTTCTAGGCTTGGGTTGCTAGTCATTCCTACTAGGAAATTTCACATATCTGTAGACAGAGTCTGCAAAGGGCCAAAAAGCCTCCAGATATCACCCTTCTTTACAAGGTGACATATCTGGTAAATTCCCCACAATCCATCTCTGGCATAGACTTGTGATGTTTCTGAAAAAGGAACATTACAAATACACGAAGCATCCACATGTACATGAAATGCCTTCGACCAATTTGGGAAGACCAATATTGGCATAGTGACCATCTTTTCCTTGAGCTTCTCAAAACTCTTTTGGTAGTCTTCATCCCAGAAAAATGTTGCATGCTTCTTTAACAGATTTTCCATGGGTTTATTTATCAACGCATATCCCTGAATAAAATTTCTATAGTACCCAATATGCGCAAATGCTTGATATTCTCAAGTACTTCCAAATTGACTATGACAACAATCTTGGCAGGATCCACCATCAATCCCTGATGGCAGACAATGTGTCCCAGAAGTATTCCAAAAGGTACACAGAAAATACACTTCTTCAGATTCAAAGAGATCTAATACTTCCTATAAGTATTTAGCATTAAGCGTAGATTGGACACATGCTTCTTCAACAACCCAAAGACAATCCAATCATCAAAATATACCTCCAAACACTTTTGTATAAATGATTTAAAAGTGGAAACTACCACGCGCGAGAAAAAGGCAGGGGAATTATTCAATCCAAACGGCATAATTGTATATTGGAAGGATCTCCGCTCAGTAGTAAAAGTGGTCTTCCTCCTATCTTCTGGTGCAATGCAGATATGATGATACCCTGAAAACCCATTTGTAAAGGAATATGCTTCTTAACCTCCAACATTATCCAAGATTTTGTCTGAGAATGGAGTTGGGATTGGATCATGCACACAAGCATCATTCAGTTTGCGCAGATCAACACAGATTCTAATTTCGCCCTTGGTCTTCTTATCTTGCACAACCATTGGGCTTACTTAGTCAGATTCTTCCACAAGCTTAATTATGCTTTCTGCCACCACTTTGTCTAACTCTTCTTTAACTTTCTACTTATATCTGGGGTTCAGCCTATATGGAAGTTGTTTGACAGGGTGTGCATCAAGATTCAATTTGATTTTCATCACTCCCAGGTCCCTAATGATTCCCTTTAATTATAAAAACTTTGTAGGGAATAGATCCTAATATTTTGTCAGCAACTCAATAACCTTTCCTATTGTATCATCATCACAATAGTCTCCAATATTTTCTAACTTAGGTTGTTCTTCAGTTCCAATGTTCACTTGTCTTAACCTTAATGGGTTTTTCACATCCATCGAGGTGATTGAGGGTCTAGCCACTACACGTTTCCCTTTAGATTCAAAAATCATGATATTCCTTGGATCCTCATCATTTTATTCTACTGTTAGGTTTCTGCAATTCAAAATGGCGTTCATCTTTGCATCCCAAGCTATTGACGTGCACTCAATCATAGGCTTAGTGGAATCAAATATAACTTCTTGAATATTATTAAGAGCCTAAACAATTGTTTCAAACCCACTTTCAAAGCTAAAAGTAAGAATAAATTTGTCTACCAACACAGAAATTTCGCTAGTGCCTCTGCGCAGCTCTATTTCCAAGCACCATTCAGTTAGCACCTTTCCCAGTGTGTGAATAAACATATGAACCCATTCAGGTCGAGGTTCATCACCCCATCCCTGATTCCACTTGGCCAAATGGTTGCACGTATCTTATTTTCTAGAATATACATCGCCCATTTTAACTACTGGACATTCAAACCGTAAACTCATCATGTGCGCACATTCCTCCTAATATCCCATATTCTCTTTATGTGTTTGCCACCATCTTGCTGGAATAGCGTGCAAGCCAAGATCCAAAGCATGGAATTGTTGTTCTAGAGGCAGAGACCTTTCCAAATATCCTAGGAACATGTTTACATTAGTTGAGCCATCGTAATGTGGGAAATCATGTGCCTCATATGTTATACAACACAGAGCGCGGGTCACACGATTATAACGTAGCGTAGACACCTCATGCAGTCAGTTCTTCCAATTCTCTAGTTATTCATTAGAGTCTGAAAACAATAACTATCCTTCTCCCATTTAAGGTTCCCATCTGTTGTATTATTCATCCAGACTTCCTCACGCAAAGTTAGCTTATAGATATGATCAATCTCGTCTTCAACGCACACCAATTCGGTATACCTTTTTCCTTCTGTAGGATCCATAGGAATGACTGCCCTTACTCCATTTCTCTCAAATTCCATTCTCCTTCTCTTCAAATTGATAACACCATCCATGTCAATGGCCCAATCCAATCCTAGCAGTGCAGGATAGGGATCAGTATCATCTACAATCTGCATGATTTCAAAATATGCCAACACCTTAACATATTCTATATTGACCACAACTCTTGACAACCTTCCCAAAGGAATGATCTTCTATTGATTAGCCATGAGCAGTTAGATAGTAGACCATTCTAGATTTGGTTCTCCCATGCACTGCCAAGTTTTTTTAGGTAGAACATTAGCGTCTGAACCCAAATCTAGAATGACTTGGTCCATTTCATAAGCACCAATCTACACAGTCATACGCACCTCTCTACCCATTCTCTTCTTATTCTTATAGATTTTATTGACTTGTGTTTTTTACCATGGGATTTTATTTTTCTACGCAATTATCTATGAATGCCTGTAAATTTTCAACATCCTTCATGTTATGCAACAAATTTATGCATGCTTGTAACAAGGACTTAATCTCTTCTTCTCCTCCTACTTCCTTTTGTGTTCTCCAACTTGTTGAAGTGTCTCCTTCTGTAAATTCCTTCCTTGCTTCAATAAAGGTCTCTTTGGTGTGTTGAATATTGAAGCCTTCTTGGTTTTAAGGTGCTTTTCAGATCCTTACATCAATGGTTGGTTTCTTTCCTTTATCTTCAGTGGTGGCTACACCACTCCTGGTAACTACATTCACACAAGGATCTTCTTCACGAGTTTCCATGCAAACCATCTAAAGATTTTGTGTTGAGGTCTTATTTTCTTACATTTTAGCTATCAAGATAGGACAATCTTCTATAACATGATCAAATTGTCTACATTACCTGTAGGACTTTCGTGCTGGGTTTGGATAGTCGCATGTATAATGACCAGTGTCACCACAGTTATAGCAAATCACTTGGCCTCTTCCTCGACCAGTGGATCCACCTCCTCGACCTCTTCCTCTACCTTCGAATCCTCCGTGCCCAGAAGGGGATGATGGTGATGTAAGTTCCACCTATATTCTATATATTTTTTTTTTATCCAACATCATATCATAGGTCCAGAAACTATGCTCATAATGCCCTAATGATGAATATAACTTGAGAAATAATTTCTTCAAGTAAGGCTGATATTTTCAAATCCTTTGGCAAGAATATGTGTCATGTAGTCCAACAATTTGAAATATAGTGCACCATATAGGGTTCTTCAATGGATGAGGACTTCCAACATTAAGATAGTTTTTGAAAGTAGGACACTAGGCTTTATGATTCCCAAAAGCTTTACATTTGATACACCACACCTTTGTGTAGACCTCCTTGCCTTTTTCCTTGCGAAGACTTTAAATTTATAGATGCATTGCTTCCAACTGACTCTAAATCTGTTTAGTTCCCAGAGCAATAGGTGTTGGGGTAGCCTCCAGATTCATTGCAAGTTCTACAGCCTCAGCTTGTGTGGCAATCTTTTTCTAACCTAATGGTTGGAGTAGATGCAGAACCAACATAGCAATGAAACATTCCTTAGGTTGAGTATCATCAATCACAAATCCACCATCTCTGATGGTCTGCTTCATTAGTTTATTAACCTCCCATAGAGATTCATTAGGTTCTTGACAAATATCCTTCATTTCTGTCACTAGTTGTGCATATGACTTAGGTTTCTTAAACTACTCTTTTACGACTACTTTAATTTCTTCCGCGGTAGCATTAGGGTTTTCTTACGCATACCTAATGTACTAGTCTAGTGCGCGATATTGAAATGTAGTAGCCAACTGTGCTTTTCTTATATCAATATTTTTCACTTGTTGATCTTTACATATGGCCTCAGTTACAAACCAAAAGTGATCAGTGTCCTAATTTCCAATGTCTCTGAAATTAGGTAACTTCATGGATGCATCCATATCTACTTTAGGGTGAGGTGGAGGTGGAGGTGGAGATGGAATGCGCGGTGGAGTACGTTATTTGTGATGTGAGCTCAGAAGTGGAGTGGATGGAGTGGGAAACAAACTCAAAGGTTTCTAATATGACGGGCTTTCTTCTTCAGAGTCATTTGAGCTAGCAGTTTCAGGTTCACTATCAGATCTAGGCTTCAGAGGGCTATAAAGGACTTTTTCAAAGTCTTCATAGTAAATTCTTCTACTTCACATAACTGAACCTCATTAATGCATTCAAGAAGTATGTTCACATAGAAAACTCCATTCACACCATATCATTTTATTAATAATTTCAATGAGCGCAAGAAGTTACCTCTAGGGCATTTGAAAAACCTTATTTCTACTTCGGAATATGATACAAATTGGTCAACAGAAAATTCAGTCACAAATCCTCCCAAGAGGCGATTGATCCAATGATCTACCATGGAGGTGATATTATTATCAAACTTCTGTACTTGATGGATCAATTTAGGAGTCCACTAAGTGACTACGTCGTCCTTTATGTAGTGATGGAACTTATTTAGGCACGAAAACCACTCATATAGTTTGTGCACGAAAGAAGAAATGAAAATTTCATGCACTTCTATATAGATATACTTTCATACCCACTGTTCATCAGATAATTTAGTACTGCTATTCTCTTGTAGCACAAATTCAAGGATATTTCTATCCATCCAATCTTTTAATTCGTTGTGCGACGGATGCCTCAAAAATGGTGATCCCGATCCCCGAAACGAAATCATTTGTTGGCTTGAAGGGTCCTAACCGAGGTTCAGAGTGTATGGATAAACCAACAAACCCTCAAACTTTGGCCCTTTAAGCATTGATTTGCTTGCGCAGATCAAAGTCTCACCCGAATCAGTATGGGGGGGGTGCTAGAACCAGGTTTCCACACCTTGAGAGAGGATTTAATGAAGTGGTCCGCTAAAAAACCCTAAGTGATCTTATACAGGTTTGTGCAACAGTTTATATCATAATCACATAAAATGCGCAATTATCCATATAATAACACAGAATTACAACTCATTTTAGTGCAGATAACAGATCAGCACCATATCTAGATCTTAATCGATGTAAACCCTTAACTTATCTCTTAATCATCAATATTCATGCATAATCAGATCAGATAACTTCACACAATAGTTAATCAGTAAACAAAGAATATAAATAGCAAATATCGACATATAACACAGAGAGCTTCTCCAAAACTATTCTTTCTATTATCTTTCATATATGTAAATACATCAATTGTACTTTCCAAAGCCCTTTCAAAAACCTTACAAACCCTTTCGTGCACAGAACCAGTGGAGTCCGCGCATAGCAAGGACTGCATCTCCATGCACACAGCCAGCAGGAGCCTTTAAACCCAAGCCAAAAACCCTTAAAGACACAAATACTATTAGAACATCAATATCTCATAACACATGTATCACTAATTATCCCAGACATACTCTATCTATTTATAATATGCCTAGCACGCAGATACTATAGTCTCAAACCATGGTTTGAGGCCCACAATTTACATTTAAGCCTAATTACATCCAAAATTGGGGTTAAAATCCCTTTGACTTCATTTGCGTAGCGCGAACATACAAACATACCAAAATTATCTTTGGAACTTATGCCTCAAGGGACCCCGCTCCAATAGGTGTGAAGAAAGACAATTACAATTATGTCTTCAGCTACCATACATAAGTTTAAAGAGACTGAAGTCTACCACAACAAGAAGAGAATGAGTGTATAAGAAAGAATTTTTTTAAGGTGTGAAAGCAATTATAGTTCAACTATTTAAGGAAGGCCAAAGGTATCTACAGCAATGAAAAGGGCTGCTTATAAGGCACGATAACCATCAAGGAGTCTCTTGAAGGCCAAAGTCAAATCAATAGAAGGGTTGAAGGAAATTATATAGTAGGAACTGAGTTTCCTAGTGTTGGTGTAGTTAAGTGCATACAGTAGGGATCAACTAGAGAAGTTGAGAAGAGAAATGACAAGGTCTTGGAGGTATACTAGTGTCAAGGGTTTGTGTCATGGCTATGGTACTTGTCAATTGAATATATATAAGAAGAATTACTTTTGGGTTTTCCTCTCTAAGAGGTAGAGGTTTTGTCCCTGCCTTGCTAGCCTAAATATTTATGTCTCTTTTGCATTTGATAATTGGCTTGATGAAGAATGTAATAATCTAACGTAGAGAATATCTAAGTGAAATAAGCATAATGAAATCACAAATAATTATCATGAAAGAAAACTTTTAACAAAAGCCCTAATTTTACAACATGGAATCAGAGCTAAGGTCTTGAAGACAAGAAAGGGTAGTTTAGCAAGAAGACACAATATTCAAGCTTCAGAGAATACATCAAGGATTAGTTTTCAAGAAGACATCAAGGCTGAAAGAAGGATCTACTTGGAAAATTCAATCTCTAGATCTAAGAAGATCTTCATTCATTCAAGAAGAAGCAGTTTGCAGGAAGTTAGGAAAACGCTCAAGCCATCTAAGTAAGACCAAATACCTCACTCAAAGGACTTATACATCAATTTCCTTTCAAGAGGAAAATCGATATCAAGGAGGTGATCTTCAAAGAATCCAAAAGCTATTCAATGTTGAAGCCAAATCAACACATGTTAATTTTTGGAAACTAGGTCCAAACTCCATGTTGCAATGCTCATATGATTATGATTATATTTTTAATGGATTCCTCTTTTGGGGAGGTGCAAGATTGATTTAAAAATCATCTTGTTTGGATGAGAAGAACATATATTTTTATTTTATTTTCCACACATGTGCAAGGTCAGCCAGATTTGTAATGTAGGATCATAAGCCTAATAGATGTGTCACACACCCACACTGACAGATATAAATTGGAGAGACTTGGATATCATTTTCTCATCAACTCATCACACATTCTCTCTTGTGATCTGATTTGTTCGATCAGCCTTTGGAGGCCTCTTTCCTTCACTCGTCCAGAGTTGAACCTGTGAAAATCTGTAGACTGGTTTTAGGAATGTTTGTTGTGCGTTGACCAACATTGACTGTGGTCAACCCTTGACGTTTTGACCTCCAAACTTTGCAGAAATTTCAATTTTTGAAGGTCGTATTACTGGGCACAAGAATTGAGGGTGAACATTGACTTTGACTAAAGCCCTAAATCTGTAGCGTTGAATTTTTGTTTTGACTTTTCTACGTTGACTTTTGATGAGCTCTCTTTAAGGGTTGTGTGTATGACACTTGGAGAGTTGGCTGATCTGATGTTGAGAAAGACTTGGTTTGTTGATGCATCATGTTGACTGATGTAACACACACTATCTTATATCTTTGTTGGACAAGAAGAATTGTAAAGTCTGATCTATATTATTGGCTTGTCTTCTGTTGGTCTATTATTGTTTTCTATCAGCATTTTACTTTCATGTTTATGTAATTTATAACTTGAATCAGGCCTAATTAAGATTGAAGTAAAATTTCATTAAGAATAGAACATTCCATATCTATCTAAATTTAACATGGTATCAAAGCTGAGGTGAAGACAAAGCCCAAGTTAGAGTGTGTTAGCATTCCGCCAAATTCCCAAGGCTGAAGAAGGAATCCCAATAGAGGTAACCACAGAATATTTTGACTTGATAGCTAGCCCTATCAAGTCAGAGAGGGCTCTCTCCAAAATGGTCACAGCTAGGAGGGCTAGATAAATTAAGGTTTTTAGGCTAGATATTGAGTGCAGGGGGTTGTTTTGATTTGATTTTGGTTGGCGAATCACTGGATGAAGGAATCAGGTTAAGGAAAACTAGGTCAGGGAAAATGAGTTAGGATTGCAGGGATAAATGGGGAAAGGTAGGCACAAGGCTTACCACTTGAAGAGGATTGTGATGAAATGGTTTTGAGTCTGAAAGAAAGCTAGGAAGATCATGGGATATGTATTCTTTTTAGACAGATGAAAATGGAAAAACTATGATCAATTACCCACAAGAGAGCATGTGCAAACATGTATTCTGGTTATCTAACTTGTAAGAGATCATAACATAGAAATGAAGTGAACATGAATAAAATAAATTCTAACATATGATACAAAATAAAAGAAAATGATAGACATCAATACCACAAGTATCCCATAAAATAGTTGCAGCTCCTTTTTATTAGCTAGCCAAACTGAGTACAATAGTTCCTTGATTAAATAGCAAACATAAAAGTTGATTCCAACCCTTGATAAGAGTGAATAAATGGAATATATAGACATAAAAACAAAATTCACTCATCCTCATGGGCCAAATCCATGAGTTGAGGAAGATATCTACAAAATATTGAACTGCAAACTGAAGTGTAGGATGGTCCAAATGATTCACTACTCATTACATTCAATTGATTCATCTTTGAATAAAGGATAAGTTTACCTAATGAATCTATCCCTAGGTAACTTATGTTTTACATAATTACATTTACATGATGAGTTACATTGATATTAAAATCATTTATTGAGGTAAAACCAAAAATTACAGTGAAAAACCAAAAAAATGAGTAAACTGGCATAAGCACCATTTTCCTGTCATAAGCGCCCTCCATTTTCAAGGCCACTTTTCAAGGCCTTCCCAGTGTCCAAATTGGGCTTTGGATAGCTTGTGGGAAAGCTTATCCTATCCTCTTTCCGAATATGCCTCTAGGAATTAAAATGGTGCTGATTTGATCCCTCAAAAATGAAATCTCCCAAGACTAGTATAAGTGCAGCGCCTAGGCAAAACAGGGGCAGAAACATGTTTTTTCTGTGTTTTTTTTTTCCTTTTTCACCTCCTAAAACCGAAAATAAATATTGGAAAAGTGGGATTTCTAGATTTATATTTCATTACAAATATCATGGTGGTTTTCTTTCTCTCAAAAGGTGCTCCAAACATAATCTCAGCGCCAAGGACGTTGCCCTTATGAAAATTTTTCTGATATTTGCATTTGCAGAAAAAGACAGTCATGCACGGCTTTGAAAAAATTGTTGCAAATTGCCTCAAAATTTGTGGAAAGGGTGTTGATGAGGTGGCTAGGCTTGGAGTGAAGCCTCAGTAAGTATCTCCAACTTTTTCTTCTCCTCCATGGTCAACTGTTCAATTTTGGCATTGGCTCTTTTGAGCTTGGCCAATGCAATTTTCTCTTTTCCGGCATGGAGTTTGACCTTCCTCCTCAACAAACGATTTTCCTTATTTGCATTTTCTAGCAGCCTATCCAAGTGTTGACTGGCTCTCTCAGACCGTGGCTCCCTATTCTCATTGAGTCACAGTAAGCTTCTCATTTAGGATTAGGTGATCGGCTAGCTCGGCTTCCCTTTGTCTCTCTAAAGCTAGATCTCTTTTTAGCCCTCTAGTTCTAGGTCTCTATCTTGGTACCTGCTCTTCTTCATCATCAAGTAAGCCATACTTCTCCAATGTTTCATCTAACATAAATTTTTCCTTTCATACTTCACCTCATCAATGACTTTTTTGGTTTTCAATTGTTCACTTTCTTGCTCAAGGAAGTGCACAACATATTTGGCTCTGTTAGGGTTGTTTTCGAGGTCTCCGAATTTTCCATGCTTACATTTGATGGCCATGTTAATGATCTGGCTATCATCATCATCACCTAGGTCAACCAAATCAAACTCATGATCAGTCTCATGGAGTTTTTCATCATGTTTTACCTCTGGCCGATTTTTTGTCTCAGTCAACTTTCCTTTACCTTTGTCCACCTATTTTGATGATGTAGAAGACATGGCCCATCCCACTATGTGTGGAGAAAACATATGCCTATGGCCTCTATGGTAGGTTTTTGACAATGGATCAAACACAACCATACTATCCCACTCTGCCTCAAATATATCATTTCTGATAGGGGATTCAGTCTCAATGTGGGATGAAGATAATGGTGGTGAAGTGGATGAAGAGGACTAATATGATGATGGTGAACCTATAGTAGGATGAGATGGAGGGATGGAAGTGGGTGGATGAGCTGATGAAGGCATATTTTGAGCATGATGAATAGGAGGATCTATGAATATATCATGGGCTATGAAGGTATGCCATGAAATTTTGAGCTCATTGAGACGGTAAAGGATAATGATTTTTATAAGGGAATGATGCAAAATCATTTTCATTTGGTTTTGATACTCCCTTTTCTGAGCAATAAAATACATCTTTTCAACACTCTGGAAAAGGTAGTAACGTATATTGAGCATCCTTACCCTAGTGAAATGCATTAGGAGTCGGATGTGATAAGTATATAGCCTTGAGAATCTACATTTACATGTAAAGTATTTCATGATTATCTTCATCATGGGTAAAAATATGTCCAGGAGATAGGAAAAAGGAAACATATTCTTTTTCTCATTCTTGTATCTAGGTTTTAAAAAGGGCTTAAAGTATTGATTTTCCAAATCACTCTTTTTAAACCACCTTTCCCCAAAATTTGGAATCCCTATGGTAGCAGAAATGATGGAAGTTGAGACAGTAAAGGTGACACCAGCTAGGGTAACGTAGTTGCTATGGAGTTTAGATATGAAAAGCCTAGTTAACATGGAGTGATGTTGAACCCTATGAATTTGTTCACAGAAATCATAACAACCAACATGTTTGAAGCATTTCAATGTCATTGGAGAAGCCAAAAGTTCCCTAATGTTGATAGGTTCATGTTTGATTATCCTGCCCCCTTTATGTGGCCTCCTAGCCTCTGTTTCCTCTTCCTCACTATGTGATCTGTTATGGTTTTCTTCTGCTGCCATGGTGTGTTTGTGTTCAAACCCTAGGGAAATAGGTGATAGTGTGGAAGGTGAATTTGGGAATAGTATATGGGGAAAGGGAATTTTATGGGAAATAGTGTTTAGGGATATGAGAAATGGGGAAGGGAAAAGGAATGAAAGAGTGACGGGAATTGGGATGGGGAAATTAGGATTTAGGAGCCTAGGTCAATTTAGCACCTAGGGCTTACTCTTTGGGAATTAGTAGCTTAGGCATAGGGATTATGATAACAGGGATTTGGGAATGAATTTTAACAATGTAGGCATGGGTATTGGGTGTAAGGGATATGAGATTTTGGGAATTATGAGTGCAAGGTAGAAAAACTAGGGTTTCACATTCAAGAACACACTAAATTTTATTTTAACCAATTGATATTCAAAATGACTTTGATGAAGAGGTGAATGATGTAAAAGCCACTTACTTTCTTGATTGGAAGTGTGAAGAATGATTATTGAAGTCTGGGGGCGATTTTTTGCATATTTGATGAGATTCTGATCCTTTCTGGTCATATGCGCAGCGCCAAGAGGATAACTGCATTGCCAAGAGAATAAGTGCAGCACCCAGAGGATAAGCGCAATGCCAATAGGATAAGCGTCTTTATGTTCTGCTTTTTTCATTTTTGCTCAAAAAATCACAAATTTCACTCTCCTTGGTTGTTTTCTCAATAAAATAAGAGGGAAATGAATTTTAATTTGATGTCTAGGAGTCTTCAATACTTAAGTGATTTTAGATTTAAATCCAAAAATCCACTTTTCCTATGTTTTTTCTCACTTTTTGAAAGCATGCTGAATATGATTTTTCCTTTACTTTTTCTTCTTTGTAGGATGAAGTTGCTGGAGTTTGACATTTGTCACTTTGATTTAGTGGTGATCTTTAGTTTGGCATGTGTGTTTTGAGTTGACAGCTAGGGACCAAACTTATTACATATAGGAAGCATACAATTACATAAAATATTAAAATAAATTACATCTATGTTTTTGTATCAAAAACATTTTGATATGAAAATCATAAAAATCAAAATTTAAAATTTAAAAATGTCATATTTACATGTTGATAATGCTCTGCAGATGATAATGAAATATTTATTGAATCACTCTCACACCTTTTCTTGACCTTATTAAGATGGCATGGTACATTTTTGGACCTTGAAAAATGAAACCTAATGACCTAATGGGACCTTAAATGACTTGAATCCACAGTTGACTTTGACTAAGATAAGACATAGTGAAATGAGCTTTTAAAAAGTGTTTTTATTCTCAGCAAGACATGAAGTTGCACCAAAAAATGAGAGTTTTTGAGGGAGAGTGAGTTTTTATGACTAGGGCTACCATCAGTGAAACAATTTTTAGCATGACCTAATGGAATGATATAAAAAATTTAGAGTGGGACACCTAAAATGAGAATGAAAAGAGTGATTTTGATCACTGATGGCAGAATGCATATTCTGACACTAACAACGGCCTTATTAAGGATGGAAGCTCTGAAAGAGGTGTTAAGAACCACAGACCTATGAATTTTGTAGATCATTGCCTCTTCCATTGGGCCAATACCGTAAAAAAAAACTCAAACTGAAATGCAAGACTAAATACTAAGAACTCAATGACACAAATTGACTTTGAAACTGACTGAAACTCACTCAAAAAATGATTCAAAACTTAGCTTACTTCTATGAAAACTTAACTTGAAATGGTAGAAACTCAGTGAAGCTCCATGGCCTTCACCACGGGCTCTGAACTCCAATGATTTTCCACTTCACACTTGCAGGAATATCAAACTGATATATACAATGAGGATGAAAAATTTTCAGAATTTCCAATCAAAAAATATAGTGCTTCAAGAGCCTACCATTAAATAAACATCCAAAGAAACTTTTTCCATCAATTTATTCCAAGATATATGCATTTTTTTTCGTGAGAAGCTGCAATGTGAAAAGGACCTTTCCATAAATTATCGAACTTCTTGTGCTTACGCTTGTCTTCATTCCTAGCATCCCAGTGGAGTACTACATCAATGATCTTAAAATCATCTTGCTTTGTTTTTCTATCATAGATTTTCTTGATCTTATCACGGAGCTTGGAAATATTCTAGAACACTTCTTTTCTCATCTACTGCAGGTGGATCATGTGGTTTATTCGGCGCTAAATTTCATTTTCTTCACTTCCTGCTTCTTGTAAAAGTTTCATGACTAGGATAGGTAATGAAGAAGGGAAAATTGTATCCACACCATAAAATAGCTAAAATGGAAGCATGCCGATGTATTTCTTGTTGCTTACTCGATCTGCCCACAGTGAATTAATTAGCTTCTTGTGCTAATTCTTCGTGTTTTCCTTCGACATATTTTTGATTATGTTGATCAAAGACTTATTGGAGGACTCCGCCAATCCATTTCCCTATGGATAATATGTTGTAGAATGACCCAACTTAATGTTATACCTGTCACATATTTCTGTCATTTTCTTTGATTTTAAATATGTAGTATTATTCGTGATGATTTTTCTAGGAAAACCAAACCGGGACAAGATGTTAGCTTCTAGAAACTAAATTATAACTAGTCTGTAGCTTGCCTAGTTGGGATCACTTATATCCACTTTGTGAAATAGTCTGTGGTCGTAAGTATCCATTTATGTTGAGCAGATGAGGGTGGATTTATCTCACCAATAAAATCTAAGCCCCACTGTAGGAAAGGAGCTTCAACAAAAATGGGTTGTAATGGTAAAGGAAGAAGCTTACATTTACCTTGGAAAAGTTGGAATTCATGGAAACTTATGACAGTCTTGTACAAATATGCAAACAATGTCAGCCAATAGTAAATCGTTCTCAGTAATTTTTTGTCCGTGGTCTTCTAGTATAAGTGTCCTCCGCAATCTCCCTTGTGGAAATCATTCATCACTTCTTTGGACTCATCTTCAACCAAGCAATTGAGTACCACTCCTCTAGGATCCTTCTAGTAGAGTGCACTATCTAGTATGAAATATTTTGAAGCCTTAAGCTTCAAGGACTTGCTCTTACACTTTGACATGCCCAGAGGAGGGTTCAAATGTTCTAAAACATAAATGATATCAAAATACCATGGAGATGATAAAAGAGATCTAATACCTGAACAAGACTTACACCTTCTTCGTCATCGAACATTGCTGATATGAGATTGATGTCAAGTGCATGTAGATTAGAATCAACCATGAGCTTTGCTAAGCCTTTCCATTTTATCAGCTTGTTCGTCTTGATCTCAAGGTCATACTCTAATAGTGCTACTATCCACCTACCTCTTCTTCCTTATGGATCTGTTTGCATGAGTACTTCTTTAACCGTTGTATTTGGAACATATGCCAAAATATGTGTGTAGAATATAAACACAAAAGTCCTTTAGTTCTTTGACCAAAGCCAAGGCATGTTTCTCGAATATGTTGGCAACTTTGTCTCATCTTTTTTCTACATAAGTACCATTGCCAAAGTATGCTTAGAAGAAAAATAAAATAAATGAAATATAGTGAATAATCGAGACTTTTCAAGACTGGAGTAGTGGTCAAAGAAAATTTCACTGAGCTAAATGACTTATGAGCATTTTCAGACCATTTTACATCATTATCCTTCTTCAGCATGTTAGTTAACTCTCTAATATGTTCTGCTAAGTTGGGAATGAACCTACGTAGGAAATTCATTCTAACGTTGAATGCTTGAATTTCCTTCTTGTTTCTAGGGAAATCAATTTGTTGTATCGATTCAACTGTAACAGGATCTATCCAGATCCCATATTTTGATATGATGTGACCCAACAGCTTTCCTTCTTCCATAGAAAATAGGCACTTATTAGGATTTAGGGATATCCCAAATTTTCTACATCGTTGGAACACAAATCTCAAATGGTGAAAATGCTCATCATCTGAATTTAAATAAACAGTCATATCATCTAAATAAACAACAAGGAAGACATATTTCTTGTTACCGAAAGCTATGTCCATGGCACGCTGGAAAGTGGTCCCGACATTCTTCAAACCGAACGACATCTTGGCATATTTAAAGGTACCCCATGGTGTAGTGAATGTTGTCTTTATCTCGATCATCTTCATGTACAAGTGATCTATCAGGCCCTGGGTAACCATCCATCAATGAAATCCTTCTAGATCCTATCGGGGTTCCCATGTTTTGGCAAGTCTGGCAATACCAAAAGATGAGACAAATATCGTAACCACTTAGACCTTAGGATCTAACCTTCCTAGGTCCGCAGAGGGATCTCTCTCTATATATGCAAAGGCTTATGTCTTTGAAGCTCGTTTTTAGGTTTTAAAGCAAGAGCAGTACTCTGCTTTATTTGTTTGTTTAATTTGTTTGTTTGGCTATAAGGAAACAGAAAGAAGGTTTCACTATGATACACCGAATAAAGAGGATTCTAGATGTTGTTCCTTGGGAAACAATTCCTAGTCAGGTAAAGGAATCCGTGCTCAAGACATTAGGATGTCATTAAAGCGTGTATATTTGTTCATTAAACCTTCAAATATTAATAATATGTTCTCCAAATATCAAATCTTTACAAGTTCTACAATGCCATGTTCTCTTTATGTTGAAGTGAGCGAATGGAAGACGAAGAAAGAAAAGGATTTTAAATTGACATGCTGCTTAAAACAGAATCTACCATTATAAAATCATGAAGAAGTGAGTAACAATAAAGCTAAAATAGAGGAGCGCCCATTAAGGATGTTTAACTCTTAGATACACAGATATCAAGAGACCTGTAGCTCAAATCACTCTACTTTATTCATAGATATGGAAATGAAATGAAAACTGAGAAAACTATTCAACATAGATAGAATGATGGAAACTTGCAAAACTTTTCATGCATTCAATATTTTTCAGTACAAAATTAGCCTTCAAGGTCCAAAACTCGGAACCTTCTTTCTTCTTCCAATTGTCTTTAAATACAATATGACCAAAATGGTTTCCAGTAATGAAACCGATTCTAACTAACTCTAACTGCCTAACTGCTCACTGTAGTGGAGGTACATGCCTCGGAAAAGTTCTATTACATTTACATGACTTCAATTAAAACATGACAAATTCCTAATCTAAGTGAGCTGATGCTCCTGAAATAGTGGTTGTCTCAATGACTATTTGTGGCTAAATGGCTACTTGTGGCTGACTGGCTAGAGTTGTCTTTTCTATGTCCATAGAAAATATTTTGCATTCTTTCCAGAGCTTATCCTGAGTCGTCGAAGCATTCTTATAACGATGATATTCCAGTGTAAATGCAACAACCTGACTATGAGTAAGATTACCTGTGAATAATGTCTTCACCATCCAGAGCAGAAGGAAATGCCTTTGTAAGAAATTAAAAACCATTTCTCCCTTTAAAACCTGTGTCTTCTCATGCCTACCATCTGCTCTGCTTTTTGCAAATATCAACTGATCTTCATAGAATTTCCAGGACATAATCTCCCCTCTCTCCGTCCAGCATGAGGGAAAACATGTTCTTGTCAATTTGTCAAATGATATATCAAATTTTTTAATTATCTCTTTAATTCCCTGTAACCACTTCTCTACGGCCTTTCGAAGGTCTTTTTTTATTATCATTTTATTTACCTCCTCAGCATAGAAGTACCTATCCTGTATCCCCATATCTCCTAACTCTTCATCTGTCTTGGCATTAATAAAGTTTATGAATTTTCTGGCCCAATTCGCTCTTTTAATAGCGGCCTGCTTCTCAGATAATAGCTCCTTTTCATGCTCTAAAACAATGCTTTTCTCTCTAGCAATTATATTCATGGAATCCCATTTTGACTGCATTTCTGAAATAATCTCATTCCAGATGATATCCTTAGCTTTAATAAGAGAAATATTTCCCCCTTTAATTTCTCCTTTAGCTCTTGATTTCATCTCGCCTTTCGTAGCTTCTCGCTTGTTCTCATGTGCTTTTTCTTCCCATCCCCGCATCATCTTGGTAATCGTGTCCAATTCCTGACCGGGCTTGTTTACACCTTTTCCTACTATCTTAATTCCTTTGTGGTTTAGTCAATAACTCCGGGCTTTGAGGATCGCCTTCACCAGCGTAAAATCAAAAGTACAAGTATGGTTCGCGATTTGATTCTGTAAGATAGCGTCCGCTTTACCTTAGTGAGTTCTTCGTCTTTCTTCATCAATCGCCGCCGCAATTCCTTTCCAAACTTTTCGCCCATCGCCAATGAGTGCTCTGTAGCTGGTAATTTCAAATTTTCCCTTAATGAATATATTTCCACTTCTGCACTTTTCAGAAGTTTTTGAATTGCGGCTTTATCATTTGGATCCACACCGATTTTCATAATGATCTTCTTCAGCTCTTCATTTTGAGTTGTTAATGCTCTTGCATTAGCTTTCTCCATTTTGCATTGTTTGATGACCTTTGCAAGCATGTTTTCAGTCTTGACTACTGTAGCATTGGTCTTGCTCAAATCATTTACAATCAGCTGACCAGTCTGCATGTGAAGATTCATTTTGTCCCATAAGGGGATCTTTTTAACATCCATGACTATTTTTAACTCCTTAAAGCTGCCCGAAGGTCCAAGGGACATTCCTGTCGAATGTGACAGAGCAATCTTAAACTGATCTTTCTCCAGATCCATCACAATCAATAATCTGGTTTGGTCAGCAGGTATATGGTGCTCTTCTTGTGCTTCTATATTGCCTTTTATCCTCTGGTTCCTTTCCTCAATCTGTGTGAACACTTGCTTCATGGAAGGAGCCTTTTCCAAATGAAGTTCCTGTCTACTAGGAGATGAGGGGCAATCTTGTTCTTCATTGACCTGGAGAGTAAAACCAGGTGAATTGGAAGAATGGTCTTCTGCTAGTTTGGTCCTTTTTTCCTCTCGAGGCTCCTCATCATCGATTTCAATAACATCCTCTCTACCTATTTTGCTCATTATTTCCAAAATTGCAGGTGTTTGAATACTGGTCTTTGATGAACTTGACCCTCCTGGATTAGCCAGTTTCTCCAAATCAGGTTTACTTACATGAGAAAATGTAGCATACCCATTCTCAACCCTTTTCTGAGAAATTATTCCATGTGGATCATAGGGCCATTTCTCTCCCAACAACAACCTCGTCCCTTCCAATATTTTTGATACTTCTTCAAAAGCTTGTCTTGTGTTGACAACAAAAGGGCCTACACTCATAGGCAACTTGTAC
The DNA here is from genome assembly GCA_034641835.2 of Pinus albicaulis. Lineage (NCBI taxonomy): Eukaryota > Viridiplantae > Streptophyta > Pinopsida > Pinales > Pinaceae > Pinus > Pinus albicaulis. The sequence goes on along the minus strand of JAXQQM020079420.1, from coordinate 100,020 downwards.
ATCAATCCTTTCTTCATGCGCAGAAAATGAACTTGATCTACATTAAGACTTTGCCTTATAAATTCCAGGGAAAAAATTCTCATGGGAACAAAGGTTGGGAGCCTATAGGATTCAATACTAACTCCATACAACCTTATCTCAGAGTAATCTTCAAAAACAAACCAGTCTCCAAATTTACAATTGGGTCCTAACTATAGGAACTCCTGGGCCTTTGGCAGAAAGCATGGAGGAAGAGTTCCATTCAAAATTTTATAAGCAGTAGACATGAAATGGTCAGCAAATTCAAACAGCCCGGCTTCGTTCTCTTCTTTTCTAACCGTATCAGTCCAGAATAAAACTGACTGCTTATTTTTATTACTATCCATTATATTTAAACCCACACTCATGAACTCTTCAACATTTTGATATAAAAATAAGTAAAATACCAATGATGGAAATCTGAAAAAACATGTTAGAGGGAAGGCGATCAATTGGGAATTTACTACTTCCTGCCAAAAAGACGGGATGTCTACCACCACCTCTGGTTTCATCATCAGAGCGAACATCCCCAAGACTGCTTTATCCATTTCGTGATCATCATCTCTTCCCAAAATCTCCATAATGCAGCTAAGAACTGGCCTATATTGAACACTGAATGCCTCCAAACTGAACTTTCCTGCTTCAAATTGAGTTTTCTCTAGACTTGGTATCAAAAAAGACATGCAACGATTAAACTCTTCATTTGAAAGATCCTCGAAATACTGAACCAACGAATCTTCGGAGAACTGCAATGGAGACTCATCTTCTGGAAAACATAATGCTTGACGCATTAATTGTGTTGAAACCTGCAGGATATTTTCCCCCTGGGAATTCATAACGAAACACTTGCCAGGGTACATAGACGAAACTAACCAAGAAATTAACTCGGGGAAGAAGTGAGTTTTCGTAACACAAGCGAACAACACACCCGAACTTTTCATAGCAGAGAACACAGGGGACTTGTCAGTGTTCAGGGTTACTTGGTAATGCAATAGGGGGTGGTTGACGGACGACGCGGTATCATGAACATCCTTCTCGCTATCCAGGAGGGGACTGAGACTTGATGAACCAGACAACGATGTTCGCTTGGCCATGGCTGACAGGAATTCGAAAGCAATTCGTGGGGCAATGGATAATGAAAAGGTGGCGGGACGCTGTTAAAAAGGGCAAAAAGTCACATATAAACCAAAACGGGACGGAAGAACCCCTTTTATAGGCTACGGGAATCCATAATAAATGCAGGAATGACGTGGACAAACAGTTGAAAGTGGATGACAGTTGTTTTCCATCTCAGCTGATGACGTCATTGCGGGGGGTCTGTGAGTACGGCGGAAGAATTTGATCCATACCCCCCGTAATAAATCCCAGTCGTTGATCACGGCATTTCCAAGATCTGACTGGTCAACTGCGGGGGGTCGGGATTTGATAACCGACAGGCTAATTCACCCCCCGCAATAGCTTATCTGTAAGCTTCCTTTCTATGATCATCACTTCCGCTCGAGAAGCTGCTCGGGAATTAACCTTCAAATCATACATATCGAAATAAAGAAATAAATTGCATCTTTTTTTATACTAAAGTATAAATAACTTCATACGGTAGCATATTTTCGCCTTTATATTATTTTTTATTTTCTTTTTCTCTTTTAAATTGCGAAAAATAAAATATAAAAGGATATGCAGATAATGATCCACAACATCTGGCTCCACCTGGGGATAGTGTTTTTACCACGAAACACTAAGAACCTGCATATTAGTGCCTTCACCTCGGGCATGGAGTCACATATTGCTTGATGAAAATGTACAGTGACCACACCGGATATATACAATGATGAACCAGCAACTGCTTAATGTCGAAAATAATGCTTGAGATATTGCTCGTTCACAGGCATATCCAGCACTTCTCCTTCCAGATTTTCCAACATGAAATTATTATTTCCTCTGACTTCATTAATTTTGAATGGGCCATACCACAAGGGATCAAATTTACCGTGTTTTCCTTTGTCTTCCCTTCGTGTATCCCATCTCAATACTAAATCTCCTTTCTGAAATAAAACTTCCTTTGCTTTTCTATCAAATACTACCTTCATCTTCTGCTGATAAGTGAGCAAGTTGTCCGGAACTTGATTTTTGTTTTCACTTAGTTCCATCACATTGTTCATTCTTCTTATCATGGCATTTGGTTCTGCTTGGGCATCTTGGAGAAAATAAATCACAGGTTTTACCAATTGTGCGGGGAACAAAGCTTGAGTGCCGTATACGAGCTCATAAGGAGACTTGCCAACAGACCTCCTAGTAGTCATCCTTGTTGCCCACAAGGAAAAAACTAACTTTGTATCCCAATTCTTCTGATTTTCACTGATTGTTTTCTTCAAAATTCTTACCAATGTTTTATTGGAGGATTTTTCCAATCCATTTCCCTGCGGATCATAAGCTGTAGAATGAGACAATATCACATTGTAAGTTTGACAAAAATTATTAAACCTGAGTGAACTGAAAACCTGGGCATTATCTGTCACAATCTTCACTGGACATCCAAACCTGCTAAAATTATTCTCCTCCAAAAACTTCATAACAACCAAATCATTTGCCTTCCTAGTGGGAATTGCCTCCACCCACTTTGTAAAATAATCTGTATCAGTAAGGATCCACTTAAACTGCCCACTGGATGGTGGATTGATTTCTCCAATGAAATCCAACCCCCATTGTCTAAAAGGTTCTTCAATAAAAACAGGGAGAAGAGGTAATGGAGCTAGCTTTTTCTTTTCTGCAAATAATTGGCATTTTTGACAACTTTTGACTGTTTTGTAAACATCAGTAAACACAGACGGCCAATAGAAACCTGATTTGAATATTTTATGACATAAGGCTGAGCCTTAAGTTTCAAAGCCCTGTATTTAGCTCTATTTATTGAAGGAGGACATGAAAGAAAGCATAAATAATGTACAATATCCTTATACCATTCTGAGCAGAGAAATTTATACTTAATTGTTGTCTTTGATTGATTATCACGGGTTCCTTCCTCGACTTCTTCTACAGGGGCCAACAAATTGATTCCCAATGCTTGGAAGTTGGACTCTGTCAATAATTTGGCCAATCACAATCCTTTAGCCAGCTTGGTTGGTTTTACATCCAAATCATACTCTTGAATTTTAGCAATCCATTTTCCCCTTTTACCTTCCACATCGCTTTGTACTAGCACGTCTTTTACAGCTGAATTGGGAACGTACGCTAAGATCTGTGAATGAAGGATATAAGTTCTAAAAGATTTCAGTGCTTTTACCAGAGCGTACACCTGCTTCTCCAATATATTATAGTTCAATTCTGCATCTCGGAGAACTTTACTAAAATATGCTACTGGTTGTTCCTGCTTTTCTTCATTTCTCTGCAATAACACGGCTGTAATAGTTGAGGAAGAAGCAAATGAAAAAATTTGAAATGGTTTCAAATAGTCTAGACTGATTAGAACAGGTGCTTCCTTTAAAGCCTCTTTAATTCTCTGAAAATATTCCCTCGCTTCTTTGTCCCACTTTACCTCAGCGTTCTTTTTTAACATGTCTGTTATCGTTTTAATGATCTCTGCATAATTAGGGACAAACCATCTTAGAAAATTAATTTTTCCCAGAAATTGCTGAATGTCTTTCTTACTTCGCGGCAATGGAATTGACTGAATTGCTTAGACCCTCGTTGGATCAATTTTCACTCCTTCCTTAGAAACAATATGACCAAGTAATTTACCCTCCTCCAGGGAAAACAAAGACTTTTTAGGATTCAGTGATAATCCAAACTTTCTGCACTTCATGAAGGCTTTCTACAAATAATGTAAATGTTCCTCATTAGATTTCAAAAAAATTGTGACATCATCTAAATAAACCACCACAAACTCATCTCCCACAAACACGATATCCATCGCCCTCTGGAATGTGGCCCCTGCATTCATCAGGCCAAATGGCATCTTGGCGTACATGAATGTTCCCCAAGGCGTAGTGAATGCGGTTTTCTTCTGATCTTCCTTCTCCACAGCTACCTGGTTATACCCTGAAAACCCGTCCACCATAGACAATCTATAAGCACCGGTCACTTTCTGTAAGACAAAATCCATTTTCGCCAAAGGATAATTATCTTTTAATGAAGCCTTGTTCAAATTCCTGAAATATACGCACAACCTTATCTCTCCATTTTTCTTTCAAACGGGTACAAGATTAGAAACCCAATCTGAATATCTGAGTGGAATGATTATCTTGGCTTGCAGCAATTTCTTTATTTCCTTTTCGATCGGAGCCAACAACAATGGATTAATCTACCTATATGTGACTTGACTCCATCCTTGAGTGGAATTATGTGCTGTATGATGCTCTTATCATATGTTTTCAAATCATCATACGACCAAGCAAATACATCTTTAAATTGTTTGAACAAATCTACATACCTTTCTTTATATTCGTTCGAGATCAATTTGAACAATTTGACCATTTTAGGCTCCTGTTGAGTACCCAAGTTGCAATCTCCCACCTGCTCGTCTTGGTTCATTTTATTTTGATTCACAGTAACGTCATTAGCCCTGAACAGTCTTTCGAGAGGTACTAAGCCTCTTGGCAAGACATTGTCTTTCAACTGAATAATTTCCTTACCACCAATCTTCTTTTTAAGAGTCTCACCAGCCAATTCGTCTTCATCACTTTCCAAATCAATTTGATGATCTTCAAAATCTTCATTCATCAATAGAAACTGCTTAATCTGTTCATCATCTTCGAAGACCTGCCAATGTTTAATATTGTCAGGAATTGAAGGTCTATGTCTCATCTCTATTTCATACCTTAGTTTCAAGCTGATAGGAGGCTTGAATGTACTTGCTGCAACAGCCAAAGAATCAGCCAGTCTATTCTCTTCTCTTGGAACAAACTGTAAATTGAAGGCTTCGAAATAATTTTTGATCAGATCCCATACTTCATTCCGATATGCTCATAACCTGGGATGTTTAGTTTGACATAAATTCTTGATCTGTCTTATAATTAATTCTGAATCTCCAAACACAGTCATAGATTTAATTCCCATCTGCTTAGCTGTCTGCAAACTAACAATTAATGCCTCATATTCTGCGACATTATTAGTGGATTCGAACTCCAATTTGAAAGAAAAAGGTACCAGATTACCTTCCGAAGAAACAAAAATGAAACCAGCTCCCGTGCCTTCTTTGGAAAATGTGCCATCAAAATAACACTTCCATAGTTTATCTGAATGTAGTTCCTTATGTAAAATTTTTGAATCGATCTTCCCTTGAGATTCTTCAGCAAATTCTGCATCCTCATGCAGCATGAAACAAGACAGGTCGTCCTTCTCTTGGCCATAAATTGGTGAATTACTTGCATCTTTCTTGGTAGCAGTTTTTTGAAATCTAGTCTCTCTATACAACCTTCTTTCTTCACCATTGAAAACGGGAATAATAGCATATGTAAAGTCCAGTTTCAAAACTCCTCCAAGCTTCGCCCCCCATGATCTAGATAATAACATACCAAACCTGGCTGGAATATCTGCCACTACAACATCCATCATAATGCTTTTGGCTAGGATTTGAGCCAATGAAACAACCATATCTTTAATAAGACCCACACACTTAACCCTCTTTGAGTCAAAAGAGTAAATATCTCTGTATGGCTTGGTGATTTGTAAATTTAACTCCTTCATCACACTCAATGGCATCAGATTGTGTGATGCGCCAGAATCTAGCATACAATTGTGCAAAACGAAATCATGCAAGAGAAGAGATATATAAAAAGGAGGAATAGACGAATCTACCTCTTCAACATGAGGTCCAAATGTCACCACTGGCTTTTCTTCTTGTAGATTTACTGTATCGCTCACTTCGTTAGGTTGAGACAGATTGATAAATTCAACAATCTCTTTCTTGTAACCCGGTGTTTTTATTAGTTCAAGAAGAGGTACTTGTATTTTCACTTTTTCTAACTCTTTCGACAAACTGAAAGTTTGATTTGATTTTGTCAACTTTTCAAGTTCTTCTTGATCTTTATTGGAACTTAGATTTTGATTAGAAACCGTAACCACTTTCTCCAAAATGTTAGAATCTTTAGCTTTCGTCTGAGAATTTTCAGCTTGCTGCTTTCCTTTCTGTAATGGAGTCGCCATTGGAGTAGGTGCTGCTTCTGATTCTTTTTCTTCATTATCTTGCGTCCTCAACCTCTTTTTTGACCTCAAATCATACTTTTTATGCAACTCAGATTGCATAAAATCTGTGAATTGTCTGCAGTAATCATCCATCTCTTCTTGATCGAATGAAAGATCAGCTTCTTCCTCTTCCTTCACCCCTTCTTCATCTATTTCTTCTTCTGTTTCATCATCTTCCATATACACAACAGAGATCCGAGCATCATCTTCTCTCTCGTCATCTTCATCTGCTGAACGGGACGGGGCTTCCTCTATGTACAAAGGTGCTTGCACCTGATCTTGATCTTTTCTTTCTCTTTGTAGAATTTGCAGGGGTTGTTTTTTAAATTGGGGATTAAAAACCCCTCTATTCTGTCTTGCAGGCTTACTATCTATTTCCAACTTTACCGATTTATTTGAAAGATTTTTTATGACCTTAGTCATGTCTTCAATTCTCTGATCTTGAGCTGAGGCTTCTTCTTTAGCCTTTCCTTTATCTGAAACTTTACCAGCAGCGGACATATTGGCTTCAATCTCCAAAGCATCAGTTTGGATCTATTCCAACGTAGGAGACCTTCTTTCCCTCAATGTGAAACTGAATTCTGGTTCAAAATCACCAGCAAAAACAACCCTTGCTCCAATAGGAGGGGGTTTCATTTCAACAGGAAAACTATTATACAATTTGTTAAATCTTTTAACAAAATCATTCATATTTTCATCGAATTTCTTCTTGATTGCATTAAATTCTATCAAAAGCCGTGGTCCCTTTTTTCGCCCCATCTCTCAATGAAACATCTTTCTAGGGCATCCCAATCATTAATGGAACCATTCAGTAATCCTTTGAACCATTTCCTTGCCTCTCCACTTAGAGACTGAACAAAGAATCTCATAACAACATCCAAATGTTCAACCTTTAAATTCTTTGCAAAAGTGCAAAACAGGGGCAAGTGCTGTTCTGCTGTTATTTCATCTTCACCAGTAAATATAGGGAGTAACTTGAGATACTCCTGAGGCATATCATGCAGTGGTTGTAGAATATTTAATGGTGCATTTCTGTTCATCAAGAAATTAGGGGCTGCAGGAACTACCATGTTTATGCCCGGGTTAACTGCTCCTTGAGCGGGGGTAAAATGAATACCAGTTGTAGGAAAAGATGAATGAGGTGAAACAAATGATATAGGAATTGGACTATGAACGATTGCAGAAGAGCTGGCGGCTATATGGGGCTGAGTTTCTATAAAATGAAAAGACACAAACTCCAAAGATTGCTCTTCTAATGTGGGTTCTTGAAAATGAATGGGTGATGGTGATGATTCTTCTTCCGAGAAAATGAGTTTCTTGGAAGCTTTCTTGGATGAGTAAATGTGTGAACTCCTACCAGGTGCAAGAAGTGTAGTTTCAGGTGTATCTAATATTTTTGGTTTCTGACCCTTCTTTGAAACCAGCTTCTCAGGATCTGACAAAACGGGAACTGTTTGCTGAGAGGTATCTGACCTCGTGTGAGGTTTCTTGGGAGCCAGAGCTATTTTCAAACAATCACAGCGTACTATTTCCTCCTCTCTGAACAACCAGAGGAAACGTAAAACAAAACCCAGGGAAAATCTTCGACTCTTCGTTCCTCGGAAACGGTGCCAATTAATGTTGTTCCTTGAGAAACAATTCCTTGTTGTGTAAAGGAATCCGTGCTCAAGACATTAAAGATTATGTCACAAACAAGCGTATATCTGTCTCTGTTTATTAAACCTTCAAATATTAATAATATATTCTCCAAATATCAAATCTTTACAAGTTCTGCAATGCCATGTTCTTTTTATGTTGAAGTGAGCGAATGGAAGGCGAAGAAAGAAAAGGATTTTAAATTGACATGCTTCTTAAAATAGAATCTACCATTATAAAATCCTGAAGAAGTGAGTAACAATAAAGCTAAAATAGAGGAGCGCCCATTAAGGATGTTTAACTCTTAGATACACAAATATCAAGAGACCTGCTGCTCAAATCACTCTACTTTATTCACAGACATGGAAATGAAATGAAAACCAAGAAAACTCTTCAACACAGATGGAACGATGGAAACTTGCAAAAATTTTCATTCATTCAATATTTTTCAGTACAAAATTAGCCTTCAAGGTCCAAAACTCGGAATCTTCTTCCTTCTTTCAATTGTCTTTAAATACAATATGATCAAAATGATTTCCAGTAATGAAACCGATTCTAACTAACTCTAACTGCTTAACTGCTCACTGTAGTGGAGGTAAATGCCTCGTAAAGTTCTATTACATTTACATGACTTCATTTAAAACATGATAAAATGTGATAATCCCTAATCTAAGGGAGCTGATGCTCCTGAAATAGTGGTTGTCTCAATGACTATTGGTGGCTGAACGGCTACTTGTGGCTGAGTGGCTGGAGTTCCTTTTTCTGTGTCCATAGAAAATCTTTTGCATTCTTTCCAGAGCTTATCCTGAGTCGTCGGAGCATTCTTATAACGATGATATTCCAGTGTAAATGCAACAACCTGACTGTGAGTAAGATTACCTGTGAACAATGTCTTCACCATCCATAGCAGAAGGAAATGCCTTTGTAAGAAATTAAATACCGTTTCTCCCTTCAAAACCTGTGTCTTCTCATGCCGGCCATCTGCTCTGCTTTTTGCAAATATCAACTGATCTTCATAGAATTTCCAGGACATAATCTCCCCTCTCTCCATCCAGCATGAGGGCAACCCTGTTCTCGTCAACTTGTCAAATGATATATCAAATTTCTTAATTATCTCTTTAATTCCTTGTAACCGCTTCTCTGCGGCCTTTCGAAGGTCATTTTTTATTATCATTTTATTTACCTCTTCAGCATAGAAGTACCTATCATGTATCCCCATATCTCCTAACTCTTCATCTGTCTTGGCATTAATAAAGTTTATGAATTTTCTGGCCCAATTCGCTCTTTTAAGAGCGGCCTGCTTCTCAGACAATAACTCCTTTTCATGTTGTGATACAATGCTTTTCTCTCTGGCAATTATATTCATGGAATCCCATTTTGACTGCATTTCTGAAATAATTTCATTCCAGATGATATCCTTAGCTTTAATCAGAGAAATATTTCCCTTTAATTTCTCCTTGAGCTCTTTGATTTCATCCTCAGCTTTCTGTAGCTTCTGCTTGTTCTCATGTGCTTTTTCTTCCCATCCCTGCATCATCTTGGTAACTGTGGCCAATTCTGACTGGGCTTGTTTACAATCTCTTTCCGCCATCTTTAATTCTGTGTTTAGCTGAATAACCTGGGCTTGAGGGTCAGCTTCACCTGCAGAAAAATCAAAAGTACAAGTACGGTTCTCGATTTGATTCTGTAAGGTTATAGCAGTCTGCTTTACCTTAGTGAGTTCTTCATCCTTTTTCATCAACTGCTGTCGCAATTCTTCTTTCTCCTTTTCAACCTCAGCTACTTCGGTCGCCAATGAGTGCTCTGTGGCTGGTAATTTCAACTTTTTCCTTAATGAAGATATTTCCGCTTCTGCACTTTTCATAAGTTTTTGAATTGCGGCTTTATCATTTGGATCCACACCGATTTTCATAATGATCTTCTTCAGCTCTTCATTTTGAGTTGTTAATGCCCTTGCATTAGCTTTCTCCATTTTGCATTGTTTGATGACCTTTGCAAGCATGTTTTCAGTCTTGACTGCTGTAGCATTGGTCTTGCTCAAATCGTTTACAATCAGCTGACCGGTCTGCATGTGAAGATTCATTTTGTCCCACAAGGGGATATTTTTAACATCCATGACTATGTTTAACTCCTTAAAGTTGCCCAAAGGTCGAAGGGACATTCCTGTCGGATGTGACAGAGCCATCTTAAATTGGTCTTTCTCCAGATCCATCACAGTCAATAATCTGGTTTGGTCAGTAGGTATATGGTGCTCTGCTTGTGCTTCTATATTGGCTTTTATCCTCTGGTTCCTTTCCTCAATCTGTGTGAATACTTGCTTCATGGAAGGAGCATTTTCCAAATGAAGTTCCTGTCTACTAGGAGATGAGGGGTAATCTTGTTCTTCATTGACCTAGAGAGTAAAACCAAGTGAATTGGAAGAATGGTCTTCTGCTAGTTTGGTCCTTTTTTCCTCTCGGGGCTCCTCATCATCGATTTCAATAACATCCTATCTACCTCTTTTGCTCATTGTTTCCAAAATTGCAGGTGTTTGAATACTGGTCTTTGATGAACCTGACCCTCCTGTATTAGCCAGTTTCTCCAAATCAGGTTTACTTACATGAGAAAATGCAGCATACCCATTCTCAACCCTTTTCTGATAAATTATTCCATGTGGATCATAGGGCCATTTCTCTCCCAACAACAACTGCGTCCCTTCCAATATTTTTGATACTTATTCAAAAGCTTGTCTTGTGTTGACAACAAAAGGGCCTACACTCATAGGCAACTTGTACATCAATCCTTTCTTCATGGGTAGAAAATGAACTTGATCTACATTAAGACTTTGCCTTATAAATTCCAGGGAAAAAAGTCTCATGGGAACAAAGGTTGGGAGCTTATACGGCTCAATACTAACTCCATACAACCTTATCTTAGAGTAATCTTCAAAAACAAACCAGTCTCCAAATTTACAATTGGATCCTAACTGTAGGAACTCCTCGGCCTTTGGCAGAAAGCATGGAGGAAGAGTTCCATTCAGAATTTTATAAGCAGTAGACATGAAATGGTCAGCAAATTCAAACAGCCCGGCTTCGTTCTCTTCTTTTCTAACCATATCGGTCCAGAATAAAACTGGCTGCTTATTTTTATTACTATCCATTATATTTAAAACCACACTCATGAACTCTTCAACATTTTGATATAAAAATAAGTAAACTACCAATGATGGAAATCTGAAAAAACCTGTTAGAGGGAAGGCGATCAATTGGGAATTTACTACTTCCTGCCAAAAAGACGGGATGTCTACCACCACCTCTGGTTTCATCATCAGAGCGAACATCCCCAAGACTGCTTTATCAATTTCGTGATCATCATCTCCTCCCAAAATCTCCATAATGCAGCTAAGAACCGGCCTATACTGAACACTGAACGCCTCCAAACTGAACTTTCCTGCTTCAAATTGAGTTTTCTCTAGACTTGGTATCAAAAACGACATGCAACGATTAAACTCTTCATTTGAAAGATCCTCGAAATACTGAACCAACGAATCTTCGGAGAACTGCAATGGAGACTCATCTTCTAGAAAACATAATGCTTGACGCATTAATTGTGTTGAAACCTGCAGGATATTTTCCCCCTGAGAATTCATAACGAAACACTTGCCAGGGTACATAGATGAAACTAACCAAGAAATGAACTCGGGGAAGAAGTGAGTTTTCGGAACACAAGCGGACAACACACCCGAACTTTTCATAGCAGAGAACACAGGGGACTTGTCAGTGTTCAGGGTTACTTGGTAATGCAATAGGGGGTGGTTGACGGACGACGCGGTATCATGAACATCCTTCTTGCTATCCAGGAGGGGACTGAGACTTGATGAACCAGAAAACGATGTTCGCTTGGCCATGGCTAACAAGAATTCGAAAGCAATTCGCGGGGCAATGGATAATGCAAAGGTGGCGGGACGCGGTTAAAAAGGGCAAACAGTCACATATAAACCAAAACGGGATGGAAGAACCCCTTTTATAGGCTACGGGAATCCATAATAAATGCAGGAATGACGTGGACAAACAGTTGAAAGTGGATGACAGCTGTTTTCCATCTCGGCTGATGACGTCATTGCGGGGGGTCTGTGAGTACGGCGGAAGAATTTGATCCATACCCCCCGTAATAAATCCCAGCCGTTGATCACGGCATTTCCAAGATTTTACTGGTCAACTGCGGGGGGTCAGGATTTGATAACCGATGGGCTAATTCACCCCTCGCAATAGCTTATCCGTAAGCTTTCTTTCTGTGATCATCACTTCCGCTCGGGAAGCTGCTCGGGACTTAACCTTCAAATCATACATATCGAAATAAAGAAATAAATTGCATCTTTTTTTTATACTAAAGTATAAATAACTTCATACGGTAGCATATTTTCGCCTTTATATTATTTTTTATTTTCTTTTTCTCTTTTAAATTGCGAAAAATAAAATATAAAAGGATATGCAGATAATGATCCACAACACTCTCCATGAAATTTTAACAAGTCACGCGGAGAAAACTCGATTACTTTTTCAGTTTAAAGAGCTTTGAAAAAGAGGAAAAGAATGGCTCCTTACTCTCTGTCGTGATAGTTTAGCAAGCCCGACAAAGTCAACTCGGGGTTTTTTCAGTTTTATGAGCGAGAAAAAGGTCCCTAAAAAGAAAGCTCAGTGCTTCTTCATATCAGTTTTAACGAGTCTGAAGAAGAGAACTCTAGGTTTTTCAGATTAACGAGCAAGAAAAATACCATAAAAAGAGTGCTCGATATCAACTTCGTATAAGTTTAATGAGTCCGAAGAAGGGAACTCGAGGTTTTTTGGATTAACGAGCAAGAAAAATATTGTAAAAATAATGCTCACGTAAACATGAGTATGTCTGCATATGAATCTTGATCACTCTTCAGAACATCAGTAACAAATCTCAATAGTTGCGACACATGTGCAGCAAGAATTCACGACTTTTTCCGACTAGCTTAAGAAAGTCATGCCCTAGAATTGGCTATAAGAAGGTCGGAAGACCTCCATTTTCATTGTTTTAAGTGCTGTGAAGGAGCTTTGGGGTGAAAAGGGGTGAAATCTTCAGCTGGCGATTGTGGTCAATCCGAGCAACGGTTTTCCTTCCCGCGAGATCCAAGTAAGAGCTAGAACCTCCTGCTATCATTTAATTATCTTTTTGTTAAGTTTTGCTAGTTCAAAATAGAAAATTTGTGAGGCCCTAAAAAATGTTTGCGCCTAACGCGGGGTAGTAGTGGTAGAGATGCATTAAGTGCATATCCCTTGAAGGGATGCCACGTTAGCGCGCTCTGTTTTACACTAAGGCCAGCGTTAGGTGCACCGCGTTTTTTAGCAACTCATTTCCCATCATTTTGAAGTGGTCCAGTCAATTTTTAATCGGTTGAAGATGTCACTTTTGCAGGTATTCAACTGTTAATCATGAGTATTTGGCGAGAAATAGAACATGAATGGGAAGAACGAGAGATGATGATAGATTCTGCAAGCTTGATGGCTCTCCGAAAATGCGGATTGCTAAAATATGCCCGCTTAGAACTGATGAGGGGTCAAGAGGACCTCCTGAGGTGGCTAATCCAGCAATGGGACGAGCGGCACCATGTCTTTCGGATTGGGGGCAATGAGCTCTCAATCAAGAAGGATGATGTGTACTTTTTGACTGGCTTATCATGTCATGGACTGAGGCCCAACTTGACGGGGTCCAGAGCTGACCCACGTTCCACTGTTCATCTGATTCTTGAGCATTGCATACCTGACACTCAGGCTGTGAGCAACCGAGTACCGATTGCACGGGTGACTTTGAGACCACTACGGTCTATATTATGGATGATTGTTCGCTTGGTAGGTGCTAAGAGTCAGCATGTGGCCACCAATGCCCAGATGCTCCTAGCCTTGGACTGTATGCAGCCTCGAGTTTTTACTAGTGTGACAGAGTTGTCTGTCGGGTCCAAGCAGAGCTTACCGCATGTAAGACCCGCACCCAGAGAGAGTTTGGGTATGGTAAATTTATTGTATCTTTCTTAATGGAGTGGGTACCATTGATGAGGCCTAGGATCATTACAGCACCATTGGGCCCATGCGAGCTGAGGCAGGCTCAGTGGGCAGCCTTGCTTCCGCGGACTGGAGAGGGTCCCGTGCGCCACTGTTTTGATGATGGATTTTTTGATTGGCTGAACTCCAAGATTATTATGATTGATGATTATCCCTATGTAGGGATGAACTTCACAGGCGATCCGAAGTTAACACTGCCCCTTGGCACCCAGTGGGGACTCGATGGTAAGAAGGAAATGATCAATGTATTTTAAGGAAGTACTTTGTTTTTTGTCTTTTGAATGTTTATGCGATTTTTTTTGTTGAAATAGGGTGAAAATTATGTTTTGACATGAAGCGTTTGTTTTCTTGACACAGATGTGGCACCTTTTCAACCAGTTGAGGCCCCTCGCTATGCAAGGAGAGGATTGCAGCTACCCGGGGCTGGCGCACCATCAGAGGATGCGAAAGCCGCCGAGGATGATGATGCCTAGGTTTTACATGAACTCTCCAGAAAACTAGAGGGTTTGAGTATGGGCATACCACCCCTTCCTATGCGGGAGGTTCCAGTTCGTTTGCAGCGGCATACCGTAGGTGTGCCGGAGAGATACCTGGTGCCTCTGAGGAGGATACCTAGAGCAGTTGTATGTTACCATGAGCATCAGGCCTAGCTGGCAGAGCGGATGTATTAGTGTCAGAGTGTGGCTTAGTATAGCCATTTTTTTTTAAAACACCCAAGTTTTGAAAGATTTTTTGATGTAACTATTGTACTGGACACGACATATATATATATATATATATACATAATTTTTGGTGATTTTCTGTTTTTAATTTTTTATGTATTTTCAATGGGATAAAAATAATATATATACTCATGAGTAAATCTTTTATAACAAATGTGACAAATGCCAATATAACACATAGTTTTCCAAAGAATCGGCTAATGCATTAAATTCTCTAGGAACGTGCTCAAATGTGATTGTTTGAAATTGATGTTCTAAAAGTCGCACCCTTAAAATATAATGTAACAAGACTGGATGACAGACACGGTAATGATTGTTTAACTGCATAATGATGAGTTGGGAATCTAACCTAACCACTAAATTGGAGATGTCACAAGATGTCGTTTTCGTGAGGAGTTGGATCACTGACATGTACTCGACAACATTATTGGTGGTGCTACCTAGGAAGATTCCCCCAGAACCAAGAAGGTCTGACTCAGGATTGTAGAGAACCCAAGCAGCTGAAGCAATACGTCTAGTGTGACGACTAGAACCGTCTGCATATCCGATGTATGATAAGGAGGGTGACGGCATCTGTGTGAAAGAAAAAGATTATACATGAGAAAAAAACCTCAAAAACCAAAAAATATCCAAAAACATCAAAACAATAGGCAAAAAGTATATACATAAAATTACAAAGCATATGCCTAGTGCGGAACTAGGCAAAATACTTCTTTAGATAGAGCCCGTTGCGGGGCTCCGTGATTGGAATTCCATTACAGTCCTGAATTTCTTAAGCCCCTATTAAGAGGACTTTAGTGACGATGTAAGGACCAAGCCATAATGGTTGGAGTGTTCCTGCCCCCAAGAGGTCATGTTTCTGATATAGAGTAGAACAAGATCACCCTCTTGGAAAGAACGAGGCTTCACAGATTTGTCGTATTGAGCTTTGACTCGGCGCTGGTGAGCTTTGAGTGCTAGTGTAGCATCTCGATGAGTTTTTTCCAAATGATCGAGTGAGAGAAAGCACTCTTCTGTGGCGGTGGTGCCAGGAAAGAGTTCAACGGCGAGTTTGAGTGATGGAATTTCACACTCGATTGGAAGTACTGCCTCCAGGCCAAATGCAAGTTGGAATGGCATGAAGCCTGTGGCAGTTTTGACTAACATTCGGTATGCCCATAACGCGGAATACAACTTCCGATGCCATGTGTTTTTATGATTTCCGATGAATCATGGTTTTTAGGAAGCCATTTACGGCTTCGACTTGACCATTAGCTTGAGGATAATAAGACGAAGATAGATCTTGACGGAAACCTAGCATGGATGTTAATTCGGTCATCATATGATTCTAAAAGTGGCATCCATTATCTGTGACAATAGATAGGGGTATGCCGAACCGATAGATTACCTAATTGAACAAGAAGAGAGCGGCGGTTTCTCCATCAGCCTTAAAAGTGGGAATGGCTTCCGCCCATTTCGTAAAATAGTCGACCGCAACCACGATGTAGTTGTGTCTATTTTCCAAAGTGGGATTGCAGGTGATGAAGTCAATTCCCCATTTAGTGAAAGGACCAATGGAGATAACTGGATGAAGGGGGGCAGGATGAGCGCGCATTTTCTTTGTGAAAATTTGACATGGATGGCATTTCTGGACTGTTGCAATGTAGTCTTTGAATAAAGTGGGCCAATAGTAACCTGCACACAAGATTTTTTGGGCAGTAGCTATGCCCAAAAGATGACCACCGCATGCCCCTGCGTGGCATTCATTCAAAACGCATTCCTCTTCATTGAAAGTGAGACAACGTCAGAGAATCGTATCAACACCACGGCGATATAGTGTATCGTTTAGCACGAGGTAGTGCTTTGCCTAGTGGCGAATACAACAATGGTCGTCGAAAGTGAGAGTTGGGCAGAAGCGTTGGGTTTGTAGGTAGACCAAAATGTCTCCATACCATGGGTCCGAAGAATCAACCAAGTATACAGATTCATCAGGAAATGGATCATGGGCTACTTCTCCTGGGTCGATTCTGGGAAGGTCCGATAATAATTCGGCGAAGACTAGGGATTTATTTTCTTTGGCAGCTGTGAAAACCAAATAAAATTGTTGGAGGATTATGATCCATTTGGAATATTTTCCTCCAATAATTTTTCTAGACAGGATGTGTTGCATGGGGTTCTCCAAAGCAATAACCGTAGTCTATCGCAGCAATATATAGTGTCGGAGTCGAGTGACGGCGAAAACTACCGCCAGAGAAAGTTTCTCCACAGGTGAATAACGTAGTTCAAGTCCGATTAGACCTTTGGAAAAATAATATATCACATGTTCATTGTTGTCACTATGAACTCGAACTAGAACCATTCCAAGTGAGGATGGTGAGGCTGCCAGGTAGAGGAGAAAGTCGCATGATTAGTTAGGGGCAATAAGGAGTGGGGCTGAAACAAGTGCATGTTTTAAAGCGTCAAATTACCATTGAGCTTGGTCTTCCCACAAGTATAGTGTTCCTTTCTTCAATAATCGCATAAATCCTTTCATCATCTCAACATAGTTAACGATGAATCGACGTAAAAAATTTTCCTTCCCTTGCAAACGTTGGAGTTGAAGGATGGATAGTGGTGCCGGAAATTCAACAATCACCTTAACCTTATCGGGATCAACCCTAATCCCGTGCTTGGAAACAATGAAACCTAACAGACGCCCAGACTCAATAATAAATATGCACTTATGAGGATTCAGACGTATATTGTAGAATCTACACCTAGAAAAAATTTCTTTCAGATGAGCGAGGTGATCAGGTCCTTTATTGGAATGTGCCGGAAGGTCATCCAAGTAAGCCTGTACAATATGTCGAATGTCGTGAAAAGCGTAGTTCATAGCCCGCTAAAATTTTTCTCCAACATTCTTCAGACTGAATAGGAGTTTACGATACGCAAATGTGCCCCAAGGACAGATGAAGGCAGTTTTATATTGGTCGTCTTTTTTAATTACAATCTGGTTATAGCCCGAGAATCCATGCATGAAGGAAAAAGATTTGCATCCGGCACAATCGTCGAGAATCTAATCTATGAACGGTGTAGGATAATTGTCTTTACGACAAGCGGCATTTAGATCGCGATAGTCAACACAAACTCGAATTATGCCTTGTTTTTTATTGACGGTAACCAGATTGGAAACCCATTCCGTCAAAGGAACGAGATATATGAAACCAATGTTTAAAAGTTTTTCTACCTCAATTTTGATGGCGACTGCTTTGCGCGGGTGGACAGGTCTGAGTCGCTGCCGAATTGGTTTGGCGTTGTCATAAATCTTGATTTCATGCTCGACTATAGATGGATCTATGCCAGGCATTTCATCATAAGACCAAGCAAACACATCGCGGAATTCCTTGAAAAGGGATGTGAAGCATGCAATTTCCTCAGGATTGCAATTGGCTCCAATCTGAATATTTTCCACGATACCCGTTTTGACCGAGATATCAATGAGCATTGTCTTAGAAATATTACCCATGTTCCCTTCTGAATCAATAGTTTGAACAGTCATGTAAGCGAAGGGAACCATCTCAGGTGGGTCAAAGGATGGGATTTCAGTTTTTATCACGTCCGAGTCGATCATCGAAGAGCGATGGTGAAACTCTCCCCAAGGTTGTTCTTCTAGAGACATGATCTCTCGAATAGCTTCCTCTATAGGCAAGAATTCATTGAGGAGATCCTTAGAGAGAACTATGATGGGTGGGAGGTTTGTACCTTTGGTTGAAACCATAGCAGTGGAGGGTTCAGATGTGATTTGGATGGCTTGGTAAGCCAACTCGGCCGGTGAGAGCGGCATCTGATCTCCATAAGAATCAATGTCTGAAGGTGCCGGGATGATCCATGGGTCGATAGAGCCATCCAAAGTGGTGGATATCATTGCAACCGTGTTTCGGATCTGTGGTGGCAGGAGAGGAAAACAACCCAATAGGGAAGAAGTCTTCAGAAGACCGGTATTGATGCTGACGTAAGAGTTAGGAAAGCCTCCTATTAGGGGTACAATGCTACTTGGTAACGTGGTGTAATCAGGGGTACAGAAGGATAACTGATCCACTATGACTATTTTCCCATCCAATGGAAATAGGATGAGTCGGAAGACCGAAGAAACAATGGCAGTCATGGCATAAGACCAACTGCGACCAAGCAATAGATTATAGTCGAGATGGCGCTCTACGACTTCAACGTCCACGGTTACTGTTTTCCCACTAAGAGTGATGGGAAAGCTAGCAAGGTATCCTTTTGGGAGGAATGTGTGGCCATCGAAAGCTTTGAGGGAATTCGACGACGGTGTTAAGGTACGAGAACCTAAATTGAGCCAGCAAGCTTGTGACATAACGCAAGTCAAAGCACCTTCGTCTAGGACAATGCGATGGATTGGTCTCCCTTTCGACACAACCTGCACCTGGAATGCGAGTTGGTGTGAGAGGCAAGGTTTAGATTTTTCCATATCAAAGATAGCTAGCATGGAATCCTGGGGATCTATTCCACCAATGGCCGAAAGCAAGGCTTTCCTTTGTGCTGGATAGGTTTGTAATACTTCGAGAGCAGACATAGTTAACGGTGCCTGCGCTAAATCTTCTACAATGTTGTAGTTTTGGGTTGCATGTGCAGAGGTGTTATGAGTCGTGTGTCGAAGTGTCCCTTTGGGGGGACGAATCACAGGGTCAAAAGTAGGTCGTTCGATATACAGATCATTGGGCGGCGGTGGATTTGAACTAGTACCAAGTTCTTGAGCATCTATGGTAGGATTTCCATAAAGCTTGGCTCGTGTTTGAAGTTCAACACTCTCAATGCCATAAATGGTGGATGGTCCTTCATCGGAAGGATGTGAACCACCATTGCACCATTGATGGGGTTGTGGCAGATTGTCAACCATGTGTTGATTTTGTTGTTGTTGATTAGGGAACGGATTATGAAGAACGGCAGGTGTTTGCCCAGAATCCTTATTTGCAATAAAATCGGTGCATTCCTGCAGCCGAGGACATTTGTATGTCAAGTGGTCCTCCGCATAGATCTTGCAAGGAAATTTCATGGGTTTATCCTTCCCTTTTTCATTTTTAGCAGTGTTTTTCTGATTAGGGTTATTATGATTGTCCGACTACTCTTCTGAAGAAGATGTCTTTTTCTTGTTCTTCTTATTTTTCCCACTAGGTTTTTGTAAATTTTGCACAGAATTTACCTCAGCGATAGGAAGAGTAGTCATTTTGTGAGGGGCGGTGGCAGTCGAAGATGGCTGGGAGGTTTGCCCCCGAGACTTTTTTGTGGCTACACCAGAGATTGTGCCAACGAGACTGTTGGCATGAGCTTCGATTTTCTAAGTAGCCAGAGGATTTGGGTTACCAGGGGCATTGGGGAGAAAATCATATAGCATGCCAGATTGTGAATAGATTAAATCAAAATTTTGGTAACGACGAATGCATTGATCTTCTGTAACCGCACCGGAAAGGCCAATGTCTTTAGAGATGTGGGGTAAGAGAGACTTCCAAAACCAATTAGCTAAGAGATGATCTGGGATTGGCGCTTTGACTAGCCTCCTCCTATGTCTCCATTCATGAATGTGATCGGAGATATGGGTGGCAGTGTCTTGGCGCAGCGAGGTTAACAATTCCGTTCTTGTTTCAAATCTGATTGGTAATTGGAAGTTCTTTAGAAACTTTGTGGCAATTCAATATACCACTTGGAAGCATTGCCTGTAAGGGTGCGGGGAAACAGTCGAAGCCAGACACTATCAACCACCATGGAATTGGATATATACCATAGATGAAAGGTAGTGATGTGTGCGGCTGGGTCGTCCCCTTGTTTCCTGTCAAACTTTGGGATGTCAGAAAGAATCTTGTGTGGTACTGGAGGCTAGAGCAGGTTATGATTGATGGGATCATTAGTCAGTTTATGGATATCGAGGATGTCCAGAGCTGCCAAAAATGCCAATTGTTTATTTTCCCCCGAATCTAACCAAGGAAGTATGGGCTGACTATTTAGACCATAGGATCCACCCATCAATGTGTTACCATGGGGATAAGTAGGAATTTGATCAAAATTTCCTATAGGTGGAGGGGTAGGGACATATGGTTGTTGTCCATAGGGCATATTGTATTGCGGGGCGAATGGTTGGTTGCCCCCAGTATAAAAGTGCCCTCCCATTCCAGATGGAGGTTGGGGTGGGTTAGTCCATATGGATGCAATAGAGTTTCCCAGAGGCATGCTACTACTTGCATATTTTGGCAACGACATAGACCCTACACCTATATTTGAACCACTTAAGGGAACAATATTAACAATAGGTTGTCCCGTTTTTCCTAAGGATTGCAGGGGAAGTGAAATGTTCCTTACTATCTGTGTGCTGGTGACACTGCCCCCTGGTATAGTGGCCAAGGGGTTTGAACTCAGAAAAGGGTTACTAAAAGGAACCGAAGTAGTCACACTCGTGGGAGGAGCAACCATGGGTCCCAACGTGGTCACGGTAGGAGTAGATCCCGAAGGATTCGGCGAGCTAGTGACACTTGTGATGGCCATAGGGTTGGGATTAGGTATATGTTGACTACTGGGGTTACCTAGTGATGGCATAGAACTGAAAACTGGCGGGGAGAATGGTGGCAAACCTGGTATGGTTGCCATTGGCATCAACCCTGTGGATGTCAGTGGTGAAATGGATGTTTATGCAACCGAAGACATATCTTGGCGTGGTGGAATCTAAACTATCACAGGCCCCAACAGATCAGTCAGTGGAGGATTGTAATGAGGTACAACCCCTTCCGTGAAAGGTTCCTCCAGAAATTCCATATGATATGAGGCTATGTGTAAATCAGTGTTTGTCAGCGGAGACTGCTCTTCCGTAAAAGGCACGGGTTCACCAAGGTTCATTTTTTCCTCAAGAGGTAGAGGAGGTAGACCTTGCTGTCGTCGAGACAGACGGCGTGGGTCGGACGACGCCACGGTGACCTGTTTATTTTTAACAACTTTTAATAAATTGTGATGTATTATAAAGTCTCAATGACGGTAAACACACACCTAAAAAATAAAAAAGGACTCTCTAAAATCAATCAGCAAGCAGCCAGAATAGGGTTCCCTGTCTTAGTACTACCATTTTTTGGTGATGAAATCCAGTATCACAATAGTATACAGAGAGGGTTGGTCGAAAGTGTAGTTACGGTCACTCTAGAGCTTCACCTGAACCTCAGATGATAGGTGTAAGCACTCTCGTGAAGACAAGTACCCTCCTAAAGACCGAAGACAAAGTGGGTCCGTCTGTTTCAGGTACCAGGACAGCCCGTCCCAGTCACCTTGTGTAAGTCCCGAAAAAGTATGGCCACTAAAGATACCTCAAATCACAGACATCATCAGGGGGGTCCACGGTCAAGGACATCATGCTATATGGGTAGAATACCTAGATCCCCGATCTAGTTTTGACATCCCTAAAGGGAACCCCAATATATAACACACCCACTGGATGCAGTCGAAGGCGGGCTACCTTCTTGTGCACCCAAGTGTTGTCTTGCGCTGAGCTCCGGTAAAGGAATGGTCCCGATAATATGAGTGCAGTAGGATTTCGCTCGTTAATGACTCTAGTTTCAAGTTTTGAGATCTTGGGTGATTTTCTCACTTTACCTAACCCAAGATCGTAGCCTGAACTACTGTTAGTGTGAGCTCAAAAAAGAGTAATGTGAATGATTTTATTATCACTTGATTGTTAGTGTACTTGATTATTAGTCTTGCGGAGGGGGAGTGGACATATGAAATGTAATGAGACTCTGACTCAAGAAACCATGCAAAATATGCTCTAAATATTCAATTCAATGAAGAGTATTTCTACAAAGAGAGGTTTATTTTCAACATCCATGTACTAACATTCAAATAGCACAGTTCAAATTTAAAGATTCAGACTTCTATCTACCTCTTCTTAACAGTCTATGAACTAAATTTTTCAGAATTAACTCAGCTAGATGCAGAAAAACTTAAAAAAAAAAAATCTTCTCTAAAAAGTAAATTCTTTTGACACTAACTTTTCAAACAAGACCAAACAAATAGAAATGCTAGCTTGGTAAACAAGCACAGGGATTCAGTCAAGGAGAGATACTGATGGCCAAAAAATCTGCAACCAAAACACAATCACAGCAGTGAACAGCAAATTTTGGCTGAGTAACGCACTTTCTCTGAGTAAACACAGCGTTAATCCAGAG
Source organism: Pinus albicaulis (assembly GCA_034641835.2). Lineage (NCBI taxonomy): Eukaryota > Viridiplantae > Streptophyta > Pinopsida > Pinales > Pinaceae > Pinus > Pinus albicaulis. The sequence continues at coordinate 77,220 of JAXQQM020079420.1, read as the reverse complement.
ACTAATGCACTGTATTCAAGAAGAGAAAGTGTTATAACGCACTGAAAAACCCACAGAGGTAGTGTTAGCTATGGAAAAGTTCTTCAGATGGTCAAACATAAATAGGATTGAACTCTACGAGCTTTTAAAATGTTTACTGGGCATAAATACTGGTCGAAAGGGTCTGTGAACAGAGGAAAGAAGAGAAGAGGAAAGAAATAGTCTGGAAACTATGGGGAAACTCCCCAGCAGAGTCGTAAATTCTGCTATAGGGTAAAATGCTTGGGTTGTTGGTTATCGAATATCCCTCTCAGGGCTTTTCGGTGCCCGAGGCAGACAGTAAGATTAGCTGCATAGTTCACAAAGAAGGCACATACATGTGCATATTAGCTTAAAACAATTTGATAGAACGAGATAGAAGATTACCTCTTTAATGATCTTGGAGTCCCTTGGAGAGCACTAGGCAGCGAAGCAGGAGTTCTCCTTCACTAGCTCCAAATCTTGGCCTTGCAATCAATTAAAGCACCCAAGTAATCTCTACCATAACATATATTTCCTATAAATTAAGCCAATATATAATAAACACTTAAACTGTGCACATCTAAGCCATTCATCTCATGCTATATAAGTGATTAAATAATAATTCCAATATCAACGCATAGAATGGACAAAACATATACAGTTCTATTGATTTATAAAAAAGGAGGATTACAACCGTCGGTTGTATGAAGCCCTCTTCAGCCTTCCAATCTCTCTATCTCTCAAAGTGGTGATGTCTTGATCAACAAGTTCTCAATGAACCTCTTTGACCTTTGACCTTCACACTACAACAATGATCTCTACTTCACAAGTATACAAAAACTTTGACAATTCTTCGACCATGAACCAAGAGCCTTCAACTCCATTTTATAGGAGATGGAGAGAGCAATAATTGCCCTTCTCTTTCCACCAGTTCTGAATAGAAAAAACCAAGATGTTTCCTCAACCTCCATGCTTTTTCCTTCTTTGAGAATTCAGTTGTTTATGGCAAGGCCCAATAAGAGTTGGTGCTTTGCAATTTCCTTTTTGTACTAACTCTCTTGTGAGAAAAATATGGAGATTCAAATCATTCTCCGCGGGTTTTTCCCGTTTCAAACTTAAAACACGGGTAACACTGCCCTCTAGTGTAAACAGAGCGTTTACCTAGCCACTAACGCGGCCTATTCACTAATTAGCTACGTTATAACACTCTTTTTTTGTTATAGTGAGGCGTTACCTTGGCAGAAATAGGTTTAGTTTAGGTCTTTGTATTCCTTCCATATTTATCTTCTCCTCTGAGCTGATGAGGAGGTATTTTGACCTGTAACAAAACTAATGATAATATCATTTTGTAGGAAATGATGTATTCTATGGGCACTTGTATGACCTAACCTTGGAAATATTTGGGCCCACCATTTGCACAAATTGGAAATCCCGAAGTTCTAGGTTGAAGGATCAACTTATGAACAATATGGTTGGCCTCTTTAGTGAGGATACCTTTAACAAAACTAGAGTTACCTCCAAGACAGTATTGCATTTAAAAAATATGCAGGACCAGTATAGGGTTCATTTGGAAAAGAATAGGTTGTATGAGCGCCCTCCAATTATTCCATAGAGGGAGTGGAAATCCCTCGTGGAAGATGCAGCTGACAAGGTGCTTCAAAAAGAATGGAAGACACCACCTAGACTAGGAAGGTATGAGGCACTTTTAATAATGTAACTATGATGCTTTATCATCATTACGACATATAATTAAGTTTTCCAATATTTTCATATATCTCCCAAATACATCTAAATCCACAAAGTCTAGAATAGCTAAACATGGGCAACAACATATTGGATCGGGCGATTACTCAAAACTAGCCGCAAAAAATGTAAGTATAAAAAAAAATTGTATTTGAATTATAAATTCTTCACAATTTTGATTTAATATCACAAAGAAGAAAAATTTATTTCCTCGTGCAAAATTTCAGTAGCCACAATTCAAATATTCTCCCACATAGGAGGACCTCAATCTTGATTTCAAGCACGACTATCAATTCGTGGTTGAACATAGGACAAGATTGGGGTCTAAAAAAACTTCCAACACCCAACTTGACACTCCAGTGAATGAAATAAACAAAGAGAATTTATAAATTATTACTTGTACAATATATTATGGTTATTATTTTTGGCCAGAAAGTTGTAATATCCCAAAATTGGGATTGCACAGCAAGCCTACTAAAATAACGCACTTCTGAGAATTCAATGCACTGAAATTATTTTGTAGCTCCTGGATCCCTTAGATCAGCTTGTCTAAGATCTAAATCCAATAGGAGAGAAAAAGAAAATCAAACTAGATGGGTTAAATAGATCTCCCACAAACTAGTCAAGTTGAAAAACACCCAAAGAGAGGGGCTGCAGCTATATGCAAAGGACTACTTCAGAAATAACGTAGATCTATTGAAGCTAAGTAGTAGGATAATATGGAAGTTCAAATATCAGATGTATAACAGCCCATACATTGTACAAGAGAAAGAATAAGACAATACAGGAGAAATCCTCAGAAATGAGGTGCTATAACCACAAGAAAACTCTGCATAGACCTGAAAACGTTATTTTAATGGATGAAGCAGCAGTTTATTAATTAATCAGATCTAGAGTAGATGGGTACATAAAAATATAGATCTAATTCAGATCTGTGTACAAGAAATTCTCATCTATACATTCCCCTTGGGGTCTTGTGCAAAACATGAAGCACGGAGAGTAGCTCTGAGATCTAGAGTTTCAGATCTATAGAAATATTCAGAAATTTCTTAATCATATAATAGAACAGTAGATCATATCTGAAAAAAACATATATTGGATGGCCAATCCATGGATCACCACAGTGAGAGGAAGGAACCTAACACCAAAGATCTCTCCTCCAAAATGTAGACACAACACCCTGCAACTGCAATCTTGAAAATAACGCAGTTCAGGGATAGAAGCTGTGCTGTAGGCTCTGAGAATGATTTGGCCTGATGCCAAATTCTGGATTTAAAGCTCAGTCAGCTAATTCACTCTTCCAGGAGGTTAAAAGACACCCTCACTGAGAAGAGGCAATAGAATAATCTAGATCTGAGTAGATCTAGTATCTCCACTTACTGCAACTCACAAGGACAACCCAACCCTCAACAAGATCAGCGCTGTAGGTGTAAGGTGAAGCTTGGCCCAAGCCTAATAGTGGACAAGACAAACAAATCTCCTCCAAGAGTTTCTCAAGGAAGGAGGTGGGATTCCTAAACAGGAAAACCCCCAATGAGGGATGTCTTAGCAGACAATACCTTCAGAAAATAATATCTTCAACAACCCCTTCATGCTTCTCTCCTCTTCCTTTTATAGGATTGGAGTCTTGTCAAAACCCTAAACCACTTCATTATTTTAGCCCCTTTCACATGTAGAACCTCCATCTAGAACTGTGATGTGCCTCAAGGAGGTTCAATGCATCTAGACTGCGTTGTGGATATGGTCAAGGTTGACTTGGTGAAGTGATCAACCTCTTTCAAACTCAAGTATGTTTTATAAAATGGCCCAGATTTAGCCATGTTCACATTGGGAATTGATTTATTTTGTTATTTTCAGGAGCTTTACATGTCCTCCTTTACATTTTATTCATCAACATGAAATGCAAAACAAAACAAGGCAAAATAAAATATTCCCATTAGCTTGGGCTAATTGGGATTATTACAGTCCTCCCCTCGAAGATGTTGCTTGTCCTCAAGAAACTGATAAGGTGAGTGCTGCAAAATATCCCCTCCTTGTCTTGTGGCCTCCTCATCCAATAGTCTCCACCATTGCTCCAGAATTTCTGTAGGAAGTTCATCTCTCAATGGTCCCTCCCAAGTGTGAAAGTTGGCCTTTGGTGAATAAACCCAATGGCCTCCCTCATGAAAGAATGGAAGGTCTATCTGGAAACCTTCTTGCTGATCCATGGCCTACTCAAGGTAGGAGTGATGACAATCATGGGGAATCTCATCATCCATGAAAGAATCCCATCTCCATGCTATCATCCAAATGAAGTGGATCACCTCCCAGTTTGGCAATCCATAAAAAAGCTCCTCCCCAATAGATAGGAGAGGCATGTCCCCAAAAAACATATGGCTCACCTCACAAAGAGACAAGTGGTCTGCCACAGTGGCCATATAATATCTCATGCTCCCATTGAAGCATGTAGTGCAAAAAGAGTGGGAGACTCCTCTCCCCATTGACACATCCCACCAATGTGCCACTCCTCCAACCACGTTCCCAAGAGTAAGAACATTCCCAACATATGGAATCATCATTAGAATCATGCTAGCTACCATGTATGATAAAGGAGAAGGAAGATGTTTCCTCATGTGCAACCAGCGCAGTTTTACCCTTAACTTCCATAGAATAGGAGATGACAAGTGCCTCCCCCAACACTTGCTTGCTGCCCCATCCTTCCTGAATTCTTGGAGAACGTGAATCATAGTTAGTGTAAAATAATCACACCATGTAGGATATAATAACTTCCCAAGATCCTCCAAGGGATGACCTGCATCAACATAGTTCATGGCCTTGAGTGGCCCATGAAACCCATCATGAATAGTGCCCCCTCTTGGAGCAATGTCCCACAAATGAGTGTTAGAAAAATATAAGCATATAGGAGATACATCATAATATTCAGAAAGACAATTCCCTCCATATACTTGTTTTATATTAGTGAGGTGACTCATGGATGAGTCCCCTCTCACACTCAATGAGTAAGGAGGTGTGAATGATGGCTCTTCCCAAGAGCTGTGTTCCTCCTTATCTAACAAATAATCCATGCACTCCTTCATATGAGAGTGCACCTCTTCCTTGAAACCATCCCACATGAATCCATCTAAGATAGTGTGATATGCTCTAACGAAACCAGTGGGTTTGGAAAGAAGGATCTCATAGGTTGCATTTAGCAGTTTCTCCTTGAGCTTGGAGTCTCTAGCCAAATAGAGATGATAATGGAATTAAATGACTCCATCAACTACCTTATACCTCCCATCCATTACCTTCCCATCAAGAACCTCACATGTGAAAAGGTCCTTGGAGTATTCCATCATGAGTTGGGAATCCCAATAAGGATCCAGGCTTCCCAAAAATGACAGCGCTGTAGAGGTCTGAAATGCAACCCCTGTCATATCATGGCTCTCCTCTTCGACATTATTGATGTCAAAATCACATGTTGGAGCATTATAATCTTCCTTTTTTTGCCTCCCTTGCAGTTGATATTGCTGAAGACAAGATTGAAGTAGATGGAAATCAACTTCCCCTCGAAAATTCCTTGTCCTCCAATACTTCCTTAATTTGGCACATGCATGCAAGAGTGTTAACATCCTCTTGTCATGTTCAGAAATATCTTTTGTGAATAAATATACCATGGGCTACCCCAAAGATATGGAGTTGCCATGTGTCCTCTTGCCCCTGCCACCATAGACTTTTGATTCCTCCTTTCTCGGTGCAGATAATTGAGTGGGAGATAGCAATGCCCCTCTCAGGTAATTGTTTACCTCTCTTCTGAATTCTTGAGAGATTCTTTACGCTGTGCTGGCTTCTCCCAAGGCTCCTTCCTTAGCCAAGTATGCAAATGCTGCCCATATTTGAGAGAACACTTTAGTTTTTCTCCAGTCAAGAGGTGCTTGAGGTGCTCTTGTTATGACTGCATTATCATCTCCTACCTTTCCTTCTTCCTCTTCAATAGTTTAAGTTGCCCCATCATCAATAAGAGACCTTAGATCTCGGTCTTCTATTGAAGGAGGAATCTTCATGCCTTCCTCTTGAGAAGAAAATCCTTCATCAAATGGAGATCTTGCGCTTGGCAAGGTATTAAACAAGCTTACACCCTCTTCCATGGTTTTCAGAAATGGATTTGGATTTATAGACCCCTCCAACTCATGAAAAAGATTTGTTTGATATGGTTTGATAGTTTCAATGGAAGATGTTATACATGAAGTTTCATCAAGCCTCTCTAATAATCTGTCAATAAACTCTGCATAAGTAGATGTATTTTCATTTCTTAAGGAAAAATATTCAAACAACCACCAAGCATATGCTTTACCTTCAAAATGCAGCGCTGCTACTTTGATGGCTTCAATTTCTGAAACTTGATGTTGTTGCACAAAGTTTCCTAGCTCCTCCACCCAAACCTTAACTGGACATTTAGGTGATCCATCAAAAGTAGATAGGAAGAATCTACCCACACCATACTACTTCCCCTTTGTTCTTCTATTCTCCTTGATCTTGCAGAACCCTTGGAAGTTCAAGTGATCTTTTAACTCCTTAGATTGAGCTTCATACCCCTGCAAATAATCACCAAGAGTATATCTCCTTGGCACATCTCCTTTCCTCCTCTTCATGAAGAAATTATTGATAGAACGTGGTAGATCTGATGATATGGTTGAGTGATAATATCCATAATATGAGGACTTAGAACCTTCCTCTTGTATAGATCTGGCTGAGGGATTTTCAAGTTTCTCCCTCCTCATTTCTTTGATGCCCTTGCTTCCATCCTACAGATTTGGAAAAAGAAGTTTTGAGAACCTCCTTTCTCCAGACAGTAAAGGTTTTTTTGTATCTCTCTTGTAGATCTCCTCCTCCCCATGAGAAGACTCCATGATTCTTGAAGCTCACAGGCTGAGCCAAGAAAGTTGCTCTGATACCACTGTAATATCCCAAAATTGGGATTGCATAGCAAGCCTGCTGAAATAACGCACTTCTGAGAATTCAGTGCACTGAAATGAGTTTCCAGCTCCTAGATCCCTTAGATCAGATTGTCTAAGATCTAAATCCAAGAGGAGAGAAAAAACAAATCAAACTAGGTGGGTTATACATATCTCCCACAAACTAGTCAAGCTGAAAAACACCCAAAGAGAGGGGCTGCAGCTATATGCAAAGGACTGCTTTAGAAATAACGCAGATCCACTGAAGCTAAGCAGTAGGATGATATGGAAGTTCAAAGATCAGATGTATAACAGTAAATTATATGTACATTACAACCCATACATTGTACAAGAGAAAGAATAAGACACTACAGGAGAAATCCTCAGAAATGAGGTGCTACAACCACAAGAAAACTTTGCATATACCTGACAACGTTATTTTAATGGCTGAAGTAGCAGTTTATTAATTACTCATATCTAGAGCAGATCTTTACATAAAAATATAGATCTAATTCAAATCTGTGTACAAGAAATGCTCATCTATACATTCCCCTTGGGATCTTGTGTAAAACATGAAGCATAGAGAGTAGATCTAAGATCTAGAGTTGCAGGTCTGCAGAAATATTCAAAAATTTCTGAATCATATAATAGAATAGTAGATCAAATCTAAAACAAACATGGATTGGATGGCCAATCCATGGATCACCACAGTGAGAGGAAGGAACCTAACACCGGAGATCTCTCCTCCAAAATGCAGACACAACACCTTGCAACTGCAATCTTGAAAATAACGTAGTTCAGGGATAGAAACTGCGTTGTAGGCTCTAAGAATGATTTGGCCTGATGCCAAAGTCTGGATCTAAAGCTCAATCAGCTAATGCACTCTTCCAGGAGGTTAAAAGACACCCTCACTGAGAAGAGGCACTAGAATAATCTAGATCTGAGAAGATCTAGTATCTCCACTTGCTGCAACTCACAAGAACAACCCAACCCTCAACAATATCAGCACTATAGGTGTAAAGTGAAGCTTGGCCCAAGCCTGATAGTGGATAAGACAAAAAAATCTCCTCCAAGAGTTGCTCAAGGAAGGAGTTGGGATTCCTAAACAGGAAAACCCCCAATGAGGGATGTCTCAGCAGAAAATACCTTTAGAAAATAATATCTTCAACAACCCCTTCATGTTGCTCTCCTCTTCCTTTTATAAGATTGGATTCTTGTCAAAACCCTAAACCACTTCATTAGTTTAACCCCTTTCACATGTAGAACCTCCATCTAGAACTGCGCTGTGCCTCAAGGAGGTTCAATGCTTCTAGACTGCGCTATGGATATGGTCAAGGTTGACTTGGTCAAGTGATCAACCTCTTTCACACTCAAGTGTGTTTTATAAAATGGCCTAGATTTAGCCATGTTCACATTGGGCATTGATTTATTTTGTTATTTTCATGATTTTTACATGTCCTCCTTTACATTTTATTCATCAACATGAAATGCAAAACAAAACAAGGCAAAATAGAATATTCCCATTAGCTTGGGCTAATTGGGAATATTAAAAAAGTAATGTACTTGATTGTAAAATGTAGGCAAGAAATGTAGATACAAATGTCCCAAGTAATAATGGAACATATTAGCCTAGTGACGATGGAGTGCCTCTTGAAACTAATGTTCAACTCGGTACTGGAGGTATGTCATGTGTTATAAAAAAATTGTAGTATGGATTACAATTTTGAATATTTAAATGTAAATGGTGTATTAAATATAACATTTCTTGTTTCTACTCCAGAGCATGTACAAGATAAGGCCAAACAAGAGGAGGAACATATGAGCACATCTAAAAGTATTCCACTTCCCTCCACTACCAAAGTAGATAAATAACACTTTTCTACTCTTCTTATTAATAAAACACTTGTAATAATAATAACTATAACTATGAATTTAACATTTCTTTTTTATTGCAGTCGATGTGTTCCCCCCTTGCAGCAGCATAGACGTATGATCAGGTTAGGGGAAAGACATATAGAGCCCATAAAATCTGAAGGGGATCAATATTCAGACGTTCTTGCTAAATACATAAAAAAGAAAAAGAAACTTGATAATAAATTATTGTACTTGTTATATAATTAGAACGACCTTGTTTAATATTATGTAAACATATTTTTTATGATAGAATTTATTGAGTTGAAATATTTTGTGGATTTACGAATGAATGAATGTACTTTTTCTCTCTTTTTTTTAATTTATGTATCTTAATGTCTTGATTTCAACTATTTCCTAGTAAATAGATTTGGTACTCGAGAATTGAGAGTGATGTGGGGGGGAGGGGTCATGAGAGCTTCCACCTTCATGTGGTTGGCCCTATTTAGTAAAGAATAAATTAGGATTTGGATAATCTTTGAGAAAAAACACCCTTGATCCAATAGAGCAATGTAACAAATTCAATGTTGAATTTTTTGTTCCTTCGTCGAGTGGAGGGAGGTTTTCTCCAAGATTAAACTACTCCAATAATTTATTCTTGAAATCTAGAGGATGTCATTCAAGTATTCATGCACTGAAGTCTTATTAATTATTTTTATTCATGCAATTAAATTTAATATTTGGTCAAATTTAATCTAAGTTTACTTCATTAGTCTCATGAATATGTGTAGGACAACTAGTATCAATTGAGATAAATTTTGTATACTCTATTACATAGATAATATTTATTTGTGAAAATATTGTGGTTAAACACGTATAACAAACAAATTTATATCCCCCTCAAGTGATCACTAGATAAATATAAAGGAGACCGTGGATTGACAAATCATAATACCGAGGCACTTACTTTTGTTCGAGGATGTATTCAATGCTAAGGATGCTAATACAAACTATTTGTGACTGATTGATTTTTCAATATAATAAGGTTGTTATTAATCCAGATTACTTTTACTATGACATTGATGTAGGAGGAATCCATTTCCAAGTCAAATATCTTTTACTATACCTAGGGGTTGTTTCATTTACCAAGGGAGTTGGTTACCTAATTCATGTAATTAAATAAAAATTATTCATTATTATATTTTCTTAAGTTTGTGAGGAGATTCTAGAAAATATGTATTTAGGAATGAAAATTGTAATAAAATTTATTCCTATCAATATATCTTGAGAATATTTGAGAGAGTTAGAAAGAAATGAAGAAAGATAAATAAGAGATTTGTGGGTCTAGGAAATCTTAGGTGAGAAGCTTAAGTGAAAATTTAGTGGATCTTAACTGAATTAGTTCATAATATTCTTGTATTTTATAATGTAAATGAAAAATATTCTTGTATTTTATAATGTAAATGAGAATTAAAGAGAGGGAGAGGCATGTAGTGTATGTGAGAGGATAGAAGAGAGTTGAGAGCACTAGGCCCAAATTGAGATCTTTAGGCACAGGGTCAATTTCATTGTAAATCATCCGAGAGGAAAAAGCCTTTTGTATATATATATATATATATGTGAGCTCTCTAATGAGCATTGTATCTGTATATTGAAGTGATTGTTATAGTGTGAGTTTTCCCGCACTTAGAATCAAAATATAGAATTACAGGTATGTTATAGAAAGCTCAAGAGGGTTTAAATAACTTAAAGGATAAAGGAATACTAGACTGATTCAGTGGTACAATGTAGAAGAGTGAAAATATAAAATTGAGAGCGACAAGGTTAAAGGAAAATCTAAATCTAGAGTCTTGAAAGAGTGTTGAGAAAAGACGCTCAATAGATAAGAATCCTACAGCCGAGAAAGATCCAGAGTTAATTTGGAGCCTAGCCGAGTTGGAAAAGAGTATTCATAAAATTGAATGTTCACAAAGCAAGCCAAAATAGGTGTTGAACAGAGACGAGCGGCACAAAATTTAGGAATTTTTCAAATAACGAGAGTATGTTACCTAATAGTGTCGAATATAGAAAATCGTCAAGTGACAACGCCGTGTCGGAGGATGAGCCCGAAAAACCCCTTTAATTTCCAAGGCAATAGAGTCGGTTTATTGCAGTGGGATTATGTGGCATATTGGACCCCACGTGGAGGTTCCACCCTGGTGGCATTTTTAAATTCCTTTTCCCATTGCACAGGGATAATAAGAAAAGAGCGCGCAGTCTTAAAAAAAAGTAGTGACATAGTCTAGAATTTGACAAAGATTTTATTAGAATCTTGTTTACAGTTATTAAAATTTAGTATTTTGAGTACTTTAAGGGTTTTTCATAGTGTTGAATCCATTTCTACTATCAAAAATGGATTCCAAATATTTCAACTACCTAATTTTTTGAATTTTATTTTATCAGTTTCCAACTAAAAAAACTGCCATTCGAACTATTCCACACACTGAGTTGACAACTTCTAATAAAAGTGAGCCAAAAGTGTCAAAGTGAAGAACCAAGTGGGTCCCACCGAGAATTTCTATCCCCGCTGGTTGTTGTAAAGTCTCTTTCCATTTCACCAGGTTCTTTAACGAGCAGGCCGAAAATTGTGACGCGGGGTTAGTGCGCCGAGGATGGTTCCAAGATGGAATATAAAGGAGCCAATAAATAAGGACCAGGCTGAGGTGGCGTCAAAAAATCCCGAGGATATGTGGGTCCAGCCAGAGGGCTTAAATCATAGGTGAACTAAAGAAGTGCAAACATATAAATAGGTTGGGAAACTCAGGTACCGATACTTGAATTCCTCGGTCATGTGGCCAGGTCCTATGGTATAGGATGCGGCCACGAAGAAGGAAGAGGAGGTTAAAGCGACGATACAGTGGGGCTTCTATAGTGATATCTTGGGTCGAAGAGCTATATGGAAAGTATTGGATACAATTGTTAAAACATCGAGTTTTGTATGAGGATTTTTGGTGAGGTTTGGACATATTAAAAGGGCCACACTTTATATATATATTTTGGTTTCCGATGCTATTTAAAAAAGGGGAGTTATATCCATTATATATGTGTGGAGGATGGCTCCAAATATTAGGCAATATGTTTATAGGGGCATCCCCGTGGTTTTTTTAAATTAAAAGTGATTCATATCCAAATATAGCAAGGTTGCAGGAAGTGACGATTTGGAGAGCAACTTGGCACTATGGGAATTTAAAAGTAGGCTCAGTTTGGGCTTGCATCATGTATATTCTAGTGACAATTAGCATTCTTTTTTGCAGTAACTTCATTGGCTACAATGGAATTTTACCTAAAGTGCATGTTTTCATGATGGGGTAAAACATAGTTACGATATTCTAGACTCTCCAATCTATATGCTTGGGTGGTAAATTGATTCGAAAGGATAACACTCATGTTTGGACCCTGTGTGACAAGGGAATTAGGTCCAATTTTGTTCATATGTTTTTGTTTGCAAATGATGTGGAATGACTCTCCATAAGGTATTATGAGGTGAGATCACTATTCTTGTTCATATCCACACACATTGTATTTCTGGCTCAATATTTATATTGCAATTTTTTGCAAATGATGGCATTGGCCACCAAACTACTTTCACCTATAATGCCAATAGCATGTTATTTTTTGCAATTTTTAAGTCTTCATAAGCTCACAAATGATCAATGCAGAGTGTTTGAGGTAAATGAAATGGGGGAATCATTAATTAGTTGCAAAAAGGGTTAGGGTTTACATTTTTTAGTTTTTAATGGTTCCATGTGTGATGGTATGGAGTTGGTTTGTGGGCATTGATTGCAAAACTTTGTGGATTTGGTTAAATATGGTTCAAAAACTCTGGTTCAAATTTAAACATTCTAGACCAGTTAGGATTGGCCTGTTCCAATAACACTGGTTGACTGATCAATACACTTTTCTCAATTTGAAAAATTTTGTGGAAAAAAGATTAGCAATATTGTATTCTTCTAGTGGATGGATACATATGATTATTTGTTACTGGTAGAATATAGTTTAATGAGTAGACTTGAATTATCTCCTAATAATATTGAATCCATTTTTGTAGGTTACTTTGATTTTATGATATTATTTCCTTTTTGGTAAAAAACATACCTTATGTTTTAAGAATTCCATCCCTAGGTGATTAATGTTCTTATGATATCAATTAAACAAGTAATTTTTGAATTTAATTAATGTTGAAATTGAATTCAACCATAGCATCCATCACTCAATAGCTGGAAATTTTATACTGGAAAGAATAAAATCAATTTCACACATATAGGGGTAATTACTTCTTCAAAATCACTTTTTCATTCTTGAAAAAAATCTTAAAAGGAAACCTCCACGAGTTATAAAAAAACAAGAAACAATGAGAACTGCACTGCCAATGAAATCACCTGAACTAAGCGGAATGACCTACCTAAGAACTATGGCCTTCTGCATGGACTGTATGGTGAGTTGTCCATGTGACTAAATTTATGCACAATATAATTGAATGGACTTCCATATGGAAATATGGAATCGATATGCATGGCTGTATAGAACAAGATGGATCTCTGTATGGATTCTACCCAAGACCTGGAGTCGCCTCTACTTGAATCCTTACTCTCTTTCTGTAAATTGCTTTCTCAGCTATGTGTGTTCAAAACCTCTATCTTGACATGTATTTGTACTTTTATTCAAGACCAAGACCCTAATCTATTTTTTATTGTACTCCTAGCTTAAGTCAATCGTATATGCATGAGATACGGCTTTTTAGATAATATAATGCTCACCATTTTTTTTCCCTAAAGCGAATTACAAAAAAAAATTACTTTTCAAAAGTATATCAAATTAATTATTGTTCATTCACACTAAACTCGTGATGAAATTCCTAAATGAGCTATAATTCTCCACATATGTTCTTGTAATTAAATGAGTGTGATCTTTTATAGATTTTTTTGGCTTGTCATTGTTGTATTTTAACCTTGTGTTTAATATTCCTCTTAATTGCAGGAAGACAAGAAAGTGAAACATATAATGGAAGGATCATTGTAACTCCCATATCAAAATAGAAAGCGGTTGAGAAGAAACCTTTTATTTATGCCAATAAATTTGTATGTGACCTTACCCATTTCTTTTTTGATATATGGAAATGATCACTTCTTTTGTGGTAGCACCCTTTGGTGGCTACACAATCCTGAAAGAATGAACCTAATTATTTAGTTGTCAACAACTGTAGTGTTGTCTGGTCTTTCACTACATCGTTGTGATTTTTTACTTAGTTTGTTGAAGTTCAACAATAAATTTCAGCACCCACACTAGTGTGGGACCAGGAGGTCCAAGCAGCACCTACACTGGCATCGGCTAAATTTGGTGCATGTCTATTTTAGTTATCCCTTAATTAAAATGGACAATAAAATGTAATCTAATCTCAAAATAAATTGTAATAGTTAACTGAGTGTGATAAACTCAGTTAACTCATGAATTTCGAGTTGAGGGTAGTTGGTGAGGCATGCAAAGTAATTCTAGTTGTAACAGAGTTTGAAGTGCAGTGGTGCATTAGTTAATGCATGTTGTAATTAGTTTAACTTAGTTAAGTGAGTTAAACTCAATTGTTCTAGTTGTAACTGTTTGATACACTAGTGAGAGATCAAGTGAATTAAATATTATTTAATTCACAATGAGTGATCTCACACGAAACTGAGGATTTACTATTATTAGCTGCATGCATGTTAGTTCTAGTGGAGACCCAGTTGAGATCTAGGTTAAAGGGAATTCTACTATCAGTTGTAGCATTATTAGGTTTCACCCATGCAACCAAACACCCATTGGATTGCCCATGATCCTTGAACAGTTTAGGAAGGCCAAAATTCCTATGGAATAGGGATTGCATTCCACAAAAATTGCACAAGGCAGGCAGGATGTAAGGAGGCAGAAATTTGGCTGTAATTATTGAGTACAGGAGGGCTCTTGTGAGAAGAGTTGTATGTAATTGTTTCATGTATCCATGCTGAATATACAATAGAATATAGTGGGGTTTTGAGAAGCAAGCTTTTCCCAGGAAATTATCTGTGTTGTGGTTTGATTAATTCTTCTTTGCTTCATGTGATAGGTGATTATGTTTTTAATTCCGCAATTGATTTGTAGAAGCGATTCAGTATTTAACTTTAGTACATTGTTAGATCGATTGAATCCATGATATACATGCTTATGATATAATTTCTACATGGTATCAGAGCACAGGAAATCACAATAGTGAAGGAGGAGATGAATTGGTGATTGAATAGAATTCGAATTTGCAGAAAGACTTTCTTGATGCTACAACTGATTCAAGATCGAAATTGATTTCAATGACTTGATTTTGGAGTATGCACTCGAGGGAAGCTCCAACTATATTGCTTAGAAGGAAATTATGGAGTCAGTACTCGAAGACAATGGCTTGAAGGAATTCATTGACAATGATGTTCCTAAACCCACTATGACAGATGCTGCAAATCTTGATGCATGGCAAAATAAAGTGGCAAAGGCAAGGAGGATCCTACTGAAGGGAGTACGATACCACATTGTCTCAAGTCTCCATGGATAAGCGACACCATATGCTATTTGAAAAGCTTTGGTGGATCTATTTCAAAGCAGTGGTGAACATAGGAAATTGGAACTGAAAGATAAACTCAAGAAGAAGAACAAGAAGGCTAGAGGATATGCAGTTGATGATGCTTTGGCCTTGCAATTTGAGTTTGACTTCTCATTGATCGCATGCATGGTGTCAAGTGCATTGGGATCTGTGTGTTATTTGGATAGTGGTGCTTCCTTTCACATGACGGGAGACAAGGAAATTTTTAGTAGCTTGGAGGAGAAGGATCTCTAGATGCATACTGAAATGGGTGATGACGGGCGGTACCGTGCTACCGAGATTGGTACCATTACCTTCCAGAGATAGTCAGGTAAACCCTTTCAATTAAAAGATGTAATGCATGTACCAAGTTTGAAGAAATTTAGTCTCAGTTGCAATGTTGGAGGATAGAGGATATGATGTTGTTTTCAGTGAAGGAACATCTTTCCTGCGACACAAAACAATAGGACAAGCTAAGAATATTGCGATTCGAGTTAAAAATACCTACAAGATGGATATAGATGGTTGTGTAGCACTGATGGGAAAGGAAGAGAAAGTGGTGAGCCGGGATCAGGGCAAGTTATGGCACAGGAGATTGGGCCATCTTCACCACAGAGCCTTGAAATTCATGCAACAGATTTCTATTGGTCTTCCCATGGGTACACTTACGTAGTTAGACACATGCAAGGGATGTACTATGGGAAAATATCTAAAGGCCACCTTTCATTAGAAGGAGAACCAAGCCTCGGGTATCCTTGAGAGAGTTCACGAAGACGTGTGTGGACCATTATCTGTTGCTTCGACAACAAAACATAAGTACTATGTGATATTTTTTGATGAATTTTCTCGAAAGTGATGGATATACTTCATGTAGAAGAAAGATCAGAAATTCTCAAAGTTTCTTGAGTTTGAAGCACTGGTGGAGAAAGACACGGGGAAGCAACTTAAGGCTCTGAGGAGCGATAATGGTGGTGATTACATCTCTAATGAATTCAAGAACTTCTGTAGAAAAGAAAGAATTAAGAGAGAACTGATAATGCATCATAACCCACAATAGAATGGAGTCACTGAAAGAAAGAATAGAACAATTGTGGGTGCAACAAGACTGATGTTGCATGATCAAGGCCTACCGATGCATCTATGGGCGGAAACATGCAACACTGCAGGATTTCAGTAGAACCATTGTCCTCTTAGGATACTTGGAATGAGTACACAAGAAGAGGTTTTCACTGGTAAAAATCCCAATGTTTCACATTTTAATATTTTTGGCTCATCTGATTATGTGCATGTGACCAAAGACACCATGAAGATGCTGGAACCAACAAATGAGATTGGGATTTTTTTGGGGGTACACTGAAACACCCCACAACTATCGAGTGTATTTTCCAAATAGCAGAATGACTATTGTGTTAAGAGATATAAAATTTGATGAGGAGAAAGCCATGTGATTGCCCCTTGAGAGGGAGCTGGATTTGCATGCAGAGGAGGAACTCTTGGTTCCCAAGGATGAGCCTCAAGATGTGGAGCAACCACATGCTAAGGACGACGGAGTGGAAGAAAACACTCATGCATATCCATCCATCAGAAATGGTAGAAGGTGCACCACGAAAGCTGATAGATTGAGACTTGATGCTGTAGAGAATGTAGGAGCCCCTACTTCACAGCGTAGACATAGACACTCTCCAGACAGGTTTACTAGATACATGGCTCTTATGAGCAAATTTATTGTGACTTAATCGTCTTCCTTTCAGGAGGCAGTGCAACAACCAATTTGGGTTGATGCAATGGTGGAGGATTATGACTCCATTGTCAAGAACAGTTCATGGGAGATTGTCCCAAGACTGGTCGGAAAATCAGTGGTTGGATCTAGATGGATCTACAAAGTAAAGCAAGCTGCTAATGGGAGTGTGGATAAATACAAGGCCATATTTGTAGCCTGAGGATTCTCACAGATTGAGGGGATCGATTATGATGAGAATTTTCCACCATTTGCAAGGTACTCTTCCATTAGATCCATCCTTGCACTCTTAGCGCAAATAGGGTGGCGCATTCATAAAATGGATATGAAAATTGTGTTTCTCAATGGATTCATTGAGGAATAAGTGTACATAGAGAATCCAGAAGGTTTCAATATCTTCAACAATGATTTGCATGTGTGTCGACTCAAGAGAGCATTGTATGGGCTGAAGCAAGCACCTTGTGCTTGGTACACTCAAATAGACAGCTATTTCACCAAACTAGGCCTCACCAAAAGTGAAGCTAATGAAAACCTATACTAGATTGTGGTTGAGGGTAAGCTATTGATTATTGTTCTTTATGTTGATGATATAATTTTGACTGGTGATGAGTGCTGATACACTCATGCAAGGAGGATCATTCAAGGGGGTTCAAAATGAATGACGTGGGACTCCCTCATTATTTCCTTGGCTTGGAAATATGACAGCGAGATGGTGAACTTTTGTTTCTCAAGGAAAGTATGCCAAAGAGATATTGGGTAAGTTTCACATGGAGAGATGCAAACCCATGGACACTCCTCTTCTAGGAAATTGGAGGAAAGAGGATGCTACTTCTGTAGAGGTCATGGATGCTATCGTCTATAGGTATTTAGTTGGTTCAGTGATGTATCTAGTGAACACCAGAGCAGGCATTTTATACAGAGTTAACCAGCTGAGTCAAGCTATGGCTAAGCCTACCAAGATCTTTTGGAATGTGTGGAAGCATGTTTTGAGATACCTAAGGGGCACATCAGAGTATGGATTATGGTACAAATGGATAGAGCAAGTGAAGCTTCAAGGCTTCATGGATGCAGATTGGTCAGGTAGTCCATCAGACAGAAATAACACATCAGGAGGGATCTTCAGCATAGGATCGACGATAGTTACTTGGTACAATGGGAAGCAACGATTTGTGGCACTAAGTTTAGTGTAATCAGAGTACATGGTAGCAATTCAAGCTACATGTGAGGTTGTCTGGATGAGAAAGATCTTGGTTGGTTTATTTGGTTCTCAGATGGATCCAACAGTGATACATTGTGATAATCAGAGTTGCATTAAACTCTCGTTTAATCTTATGTTTCATGATAGGTCCAAGCACATAGATATCCGGTACCACCATCTCAGAGATTGTGTGCAGAGGTGAATAATGTTACCACAGTACATTCCCACAGAATATTGGGATGCAGATATTCTAACGAAGGCGCTCACTAGGAGAAAATTCAAATACCATAGAGGCAGGATCGGGGTGAAGGATAATCCATTTCTTGTTGAGAGGAAGTGTTGAAGTTCAACAAGAAATTTCAGCACCCACGCTAGTGTGGGACCAGGAGGTCCAAGCAGCACCTACACTAGTGTGGGACCACAGGTCTTAGTAGCACCTACACTAGTGTGGGCTAAATTTGGTGCATGTCTATTTTAGTTATCCCTTAATTAAGATAGACAATAAAATGTAATATAATCTCAAAATAACTTATAATAGTTAACCAAGTGTGATAAACTCAATTAACTCATGAATTTCAAGTTGAGGGTAGTTTGTGAGGCATGCAAAGTAATTCTAGTTGTAACAAAGTTCGAAGTGCAGTGGTGCATTAGATAATGCAAGTTGTAATCAGTTTAACTCAGTTAAGTGAGTTAAACTCAGTTGTGCTAGTTGTAACTGTTTTATACACTAGTGAGAGATCAAGTGAATTAAATATTATTTAATCCATAATCAGTGATCTCACATGAAACTGAGGATTTACTATTATTAGCTGCATGCATGTCAGTTCCAGTGAAGACCCAGTTGAGATCTAGGTGAAAGGGAAGTTGACTATAGTTGTAGGATTATTGGGTTGCACCCATGCAACCAAACACCGATTGGATTGCCCATGATGCTTGCACAGTTTAGGAAGGCCAAAATTCCTATGGAATAGGGATTGCATTCCACACAAATTTCACAAGGCAGACTGTCAAGAGGTAGAAAATTGGCTAAGTATTCGTCAGCTTTATCCAGGACAGTGTGATATAGTTAGCTGAGTACAAGAGGGCTCTTGTGAGAAGAGTTGTATGAAATTGTTTCATGTATCCATGCTGAATATACAATAGAAGATAGTGGGGATTTTGAACAGCAAGCTTTCCCCAAGAAATTATCTGTATTGTGGTTTGGTTGATTCTTATTTGCTTCATGTTATTGGCGATTGTGTTTTTAATTTCGCAATTGATTTGTAGAAGCAATTCAGTATTTAACTTTAGTACATTGTTAGATCGGATTGAATCCATGATATACATGCTTGTTGTATAATTTCTACATAGTTTATGAGTTGGTTAGGTTTTTCTCTTTTCTAGGAAGCGAAGAATGATTTTAAGGAACTCCTAGAATATTCACATGTAGAAGATGATTGGAATTGGGAACAAGTATTGTTTTCATTTTCTAAATTGTCCCAAATTTTTCTTGTGTTCTTGTTCTAAAGGAAAGTGAAATCTGTGTGTGCAAGAAATGCATGTAATCATCAATGTTAAGAGACACAGAGCCCTCAAGACCCTTGGATAGTGTAAGAAAGATTTCAATGAAGTTTGAATTCATGTTTCCTTATATCCTTAAGCATTAGTGCCATGTATAGTATGAGTGTTGGGTCGATGATTATGTATTATCTCGTTGTAGTAGCATTTGACACAACGAAAAAAACGAGGCGGAAGAATGACACATTTGACATAAGAGGTCATGGGAATATTTTGTAATAATGTTAGAGGTAACCTTGCATACTTATTTGAAATGGTTTAAACTTGCTACATTTCTTGAACATATTTATGAAAAATCAAAATCAAATTTTTTTCTCTTATTTTATCATCTACAACTGAATATTAAGAGATTAAAAATGTTACCAGTTATAAAATTGATTCCTTTTTCTATAATTTAATTTTAACAACTGTATTTTTATTTCAGGAGTGTAAATGACTTACATTAGCAACACGACGGTGGTATGTTAATTCATATCTTGATTAACTATTTATGCCCTTGTGCAGCATGACACCCCTTGTTGAGTTTGCATCTTAATTATTTTCTTCTGATTTTTATTAGATGTAATATAATTGAGAGTGCATTTACCTAACAATTTTAACTTATTTTTAGCAATAGGGAAGTCACTCTCTTTGAAAACGATGCAAGGTTCCATGTTGTTGAGCAAGGAAGAGAAAGGTAGGATCTCTTTGGCAACCATCTGATTGAGTTGGAGCACAAGGTTCAGACACACTTACTTTGTTAAGCATATTTTTAGTTAACTAGTTAAATGGGTGGGTGGGTGGTTGAATTTTATATACGTATGTATGGATAGAAACTTATTTACAAAAAAATTGGCACTAATACATAGCTACATTCTAAAATTATTGGCTTGCATGATGATATAAAGAAACATAATGTTGATCAAGATCTCTTTACAACATAGGAAAGAGTAGTCCACATTATACCTATCACCAATATCTAGTGTACCCATAATTCATTCAATTACACCTTCAATTTTGTACATATTAAACTATAGAAACCCACAAATTGTACAATACATTGTTATTTTTAATATATTTGGCTTACATGTATGTTTTTGTCTCGCACACCAACAATATTTTCCAAGATTTATGATTGACATTACAATGAAGGACACCCAACCAAAATAAATTCTGAAAATAATACCTACCATGCACCTTCATTCCCATTGCATGCATGTCATTTCTTGTCGCTAATGGATGTTGTTATTCAATGCAACAACTTTGATAATTCATGCATGTGATACCTTCCTACAGAATCATTTTTATTCTAAAATCCGTTGACAATATGATGTGATAGAAACTTATTTCAAATACCAAATTTTGGCGTCTTAGTGTTAAATGAATCCCCTCTAGTATGAAATGCTTGTATTTATTGACTATTTACTTCTGGAATATTTTTATTAAATCTTTGATTTTTATGTGAGGTTCATATTGTGTTGTTAATTGTATGTTCCTATTAATTCCTTATGTATTATGATGATTTTCCTTGCCTCCCAAATACTTTCAGATTCCATGCAACTCTATATTATTCTCAAACTTATTTATCTAGGATTTTAATGATGGATGCTTATGATCAACATATGCAAGTGACCTCTTTCCCAATAAGAAATTTATTTCATTGAGGTAAGAATGTCACACAATTATTGGAAGCAATCCTTTGGCTAAGTTTCCATGAGGGTGAGTGGACTCAAGCTTTGAACCTGGAACCAACTGTATGAAATGTCTTGCTTCTGTGGGCGAGACTTGTAATGATGTGTAAGCATGTCTTTTGGGAGATTCGGTTCTTGGTGGGTGAATGATAATGGCATACTTTACCAACCACACAAGTAATAATTCACAATAACCTTATTTATAAATGTGATATGCGGCTTAATTTCATTAGCCTTTTATTATCTTATACTACCACTTAATATATTCATTGGTGTGACCAGTAAATTATTCTCCCTATCAGTGTTTTCTAATCTAGATGTAGTTGTGAGAAAAAATTACATTTATTTGCTTACCAAAGAGGGCTTGGGGAGAGGGCCTAAATATTGAGATGGAATAAACCATATAAGAAAACACATATTGAATACAAATTAACTATAGTTTTGAAGACTTCCTTATGTCTTATTAGAAGGTACCAAAAACAAATAGGGAAATTAGAGCATATTTTTATACTAGTTTATTTTTATTTTTTTTTCAACTTATGATTAGAAGAAATTATATTTTAGCTACTATATCACTTCTTATATTTTATCCTTGTAGAGTGCCAAAAAACGTTTGATTATAAGGGTTGTGTAATAATTTCAAATTGTTTTGCATTGAGTTATTATTGGATGATGGTTAAGATAATCACTTAACCAATCCTCTCAAAATTTATTAGTTCTAATAATAAGTGTTTAGTTCTAATCTCATTTCCTTGTATTATTTTAGATCTTATTTTTAACTAGATTAGAGAGGTTAGTATAGAATTGTTCATATTTTCTTGAATTGGTGCATGGCTACTCATTGTTATGCAATATTTTTAATCCTTGGATTCATGGAATGATATAAATTTCCTAACATTGACTTTATAACAATAATTAAATGATGTCAACTATGCTAGTGATTACAATGATATATAAAATAATGAGGGAATGCATAGATAAACCATAACTACCTCTGAAGGTTACTTCAAATTTGGACTTGCTCCAAGAAAGCGGAAGCCCTAAAAGATAAATAACAACATTTCAATGTGTATTGTTATATAAATCTATATATATATTGAAGACATGTATACTTCCAAATATTTGATTGCTAATATTTATCTAGGATGTTTCTCTTGCACTCGCTTTTTAATTTTTTTGACTTAAATATATTTTGTCTTAATGTATGGACATATTTTTAGACCTTAGGAGCGGTACAAGGCACAAAAAGAGTGGAAAATTAATATCGAGAATATTTAGAGTCTTCTTATTTCATAAAGGAAAACACCTTATGGATGTTTTTGTGAAGAGTTATTTGTCGTGATTTTAAGTTAACAAATTTAAGAATGAAATTTTTTGTTTTTCCTTGCAGGCTAATACTCAATGGATTAAAGTACAGATAATTTAGAAGATGATGAGAGATTTTCACAGTTGGATAAGATAGATCGTTTGAAATTTTTCCAGGAGGCTATGAACCCTTAATTTTATTTTTTATTGTTAATTTGTTTTTCTTGCTATCACCTTTCTTGATGGTTTGATATTCATAGTAGTATATTTATGATTTAGAGAAAGAAGAATAATAATAGAGGAGGATTCAAAAGGCAAGTCCAAAACTAAGGAATTTATTTTCTATCTTGTATTTTATGGTTTTGTTCTGCAATATATATTTTTTAGACTAGTAACAAAAATCCTTCTACAATATAGGAACAACTACAACATAAGGAGCGTAAGAACTATGATGAATTTTGAAAGTCAATGGAGGAAAACATGGCATCTGGTATTTTTATAGCCAAGACTCACTGGTGTGATTATTGTGACAAGGAATGAGATGTTGTTACATCGTTTAAAGGTTTTTAGTAACACTCAGATGTTTCTTGGCATGGTTCACATCAACACTGTTTTTTAATAGTCTTGTTATCCATATCACTTCAAATATTTATGAAATATATTTTCATTCCATTCATTGTAGGTTAAGGATTACCTTACCTATTTCGTTAATTCATTAAACACATCTAGTTTGACGCCTAAAAAATTATTGTAAGATGTTGCAGAAGAGCTAGAGAAGCAAGTATTGAACTATGAAACAATCATTGTTTTAATTCTGAAATTTAATGTCAGATTTAATTATATTTACTATCAGACTAGCTAATTATTGTTATAAGGTTGTTACATGTTCAAGGTACATTTTATTTGAATTTGAGTTTGATTTCAAAATATTTGTGGTGGTATACCAATGCCAAAGCAAGGATAAAAGATGCCATGAAGGTTGGAAAGGTATATAATTTGGGATTATAATATAATAGGTGGAGTTGAGGTAAAAATTTCTAACATATCAATTTTGCTGTTTCATTTTACAATATCATCAACATGGAATTTTTACAATTTCAAAGCTTCTGATGCTGAAGCATGTGATTTGGCTACAGTATCTAAATCAAATCTTAAGGTTAGTAATAATTATATATCCAACTATAAATCCAAAAAATGAAAGATATTTGTTACCTAAAATATTGTTATTGATAGAAGATGAGTATAAATTAATAATATATTGATGTTATGTGAAGACAACTTCTTAGCCCAAGGGGTTAGCCAAACCGGTTGTCACCAAATTTTCTCAGCCATTTATGTGTCAACAAATGCCTAGTTTCAATCCCCTTTAGTAAAGAACGATTTTTTACACTAATGGGTCTACCATGCCATCCTCAAATGTTTGGAAGCATCGCTTGGCTTTATCTATAAGGTTTTCCTAGGAAAAAACGTGAGGTCAAAATGGTAAAAGTCTACAAGTTTTAGGATTTTATTTTGTATTTATTGCATTCAATATCTTTCTTGCAGCTTGTGTTTGAATTTAAGTGATGGAAAGGACAAGGGAAAATGAGGATAAGGAAGAAAATAAAAGGAAAAGACTCGCATATGAGTTTACAGATTTACTCTATATGTAAAGGTGAATTTCAATCTTTTTCACATGAAGAGTTGTTTTCCCCAAGTTCCTAATTTAGTATATTTTCAAGTATCACACATTTTTTGTTCACTATTATTTTATAGTGCCACATTCTATTTTGTCTTGACATCTTATTGTTGGTTATATATTTGGTTACTTCTTATAAGTTGATTATGTTTTCTCCTTTGAGGTTATAATTGCTTCCTCTAGAAGATAAGATTGCAAGTCTTTGTTTGAATATGCTCCTGAATACATGTAAGTACTAATAATATTACACACATGAGTTATTTTGTTTAATGAAATGATTTAATTTTTTTAATGACTAGACTGTGGTATTTCCCACTACTTCCATCATTGGGTAATTTTGTGGGTGTATAAATTCAGATCCATTAATGATGAGGGCTTACAAAGGGAGATATTTGATGAGTACATTGCACACCTTAAAGAAATGGTGAAGGAGAGAATGAAAACAAGAGGAGGAAAAGGTTTGTAAATTCTATTTATTTTTCTTATTGATAATACGAAATTGCTTATTTTCTCCGGTTTGTGCATTATTTCTTATTGTATTTTACAGTTTGGAAATGGTCTATTTTAGTAAACATCACATAAAATAGGGATTTATGGACTACTTTTTAATCAACATTTTCAATAGCTCAAGATCCTAGAATGTTATGTTTGTTGGCACTTCTGAATAAAACATTGTACTCCAAAATCAATGAACATGGGATTCTTGTAGGTATTTATCACTTCCTTCGTAGAAGTTGTGGGGTCTTTCTAGCACTAGAAGATTTGATCCTTAAGTTTTTATACAAGATAGAACATTTGATCCTTAAGTTTTTATACAAGAAATAGTGAACAAACATTTTTGAGGAAAAATATTACAATATTATGGGAAAACAACTATAACCGATCTAAGGTAAGCACATGAGTTTCAATTGGTTATTGCATGTCTAATCCTTAAGGGGAGTCAAGGCCCAAGGATGCATTGATTCTTAATATTGCTAAGTGCATGGTGAGATATGCATCTTCAAGTGTTTGTTGATAATACTTTGGGGTTATTGATCATATGCATGATTATTAATCATTGGTATAATTGTTGAACTGAGATAACACTATTGTTGGACTTTGAACCTACAAACATTATTTGCAAGGGAGAATGTGTTTGTTATTTATTACAAAGTTTATCACTAGATTTGCAAGAGAGGATGTGTCCGTTATTTATTACAATACTTTATCACTTGAGTCAATTCCCTTGATCATTTATATAATAAAGGAGGCATTACCATAGATGCATTTTAAACCTATAAAAAGGCCCATGTACTAACCGTTGGACTCTTGAAATATTTGGGGTTAATAATTATGTGTGATCATTTTTTTCTTTTTTAATTTAATATATTCATGTTACGAATGTAACTTGACACATATATTCTGCAAGTGCTGCAATAAAGGAAGGTTATGGGTGATTAATGGGGTTGAGGATGCTTTTATCCAATACATTATATCCTCGTACCTAATTTTGGATAGCGCATACACTCATTTGGAATGGGTATTAAATTATATTTTTGTTTTAATTCTTAGTCAACCATCAAATATTTAATGGTGGTTAAATATCATCACATATCTGATGACAATTACCATAAAATTTCGTTAGATATCTGATGCATGACTAAATAAACAAAACATTGGCTCCATGAAATTCTCGTTGCACTAGCTACAACGCGGTTGAATCTCTGACTCAAGTCAACCATTGGATATCCAATTCCAACCCACAAAATTGATGTCGAATGTATGACCACGAGCCATTAGAAAAAAAAATCATGATTAAACACATTTTAGCGATAAAAGGAATTAGATATTCAACATTAGTGCTCTCGAATATCTAACGCAAACCCATGAAATTAACGTTGTATATCTGAAAACTAGTCATTGGAAAATATTCCATGATTACACACATTTTTAGCCATCAAAGGCATCAGATATTCAACATCATATCCATCAAATATACGACGCTTAGTAAAAGTGTTTAATACCTGACGAAATTTTACTGATGGAAGTTATGACTCAAATGCATCAAAAAAACGACGATTATGAGTTGAATATCCAATGAATTCACGATGGATTTTCGGCCCATTTGTAGTAGAGTCACCATATTCATTTATTCCGTTGAAATAATTTCTTGGAGGAAACCCTTCACCATCATTTTATGTGCTTTTGAAATCCTCGCTCAGAGGAAATTGATCATCATTTTTTTTCCTTTGAAATCTTTTTTTCAAGGAAATACTTCAACATCCTCATCTGCGCTTTTGAAATCTTCATTCGGAGGAAATCCATCATCATCATCTATGCTTTTGTAATTCTCACTCAAAGGAAATTCTTCATCATCATCATTTATTCTATTTAAATACTCGCTCAGAGGAAGTCCTTCACCATCATCATCTGTTCTTTTGTAATCCTCACTCGGATAGCACTGACTCCTAATGATGTGATTAATCCGAAAAGACAATTATCTATTTTATGGATCACAAAAGTCTCAGATCTAATATTATTACCCTACACAGAAGGGGTGTGGCTGATAAGGCTCATCATTTTGAGCGGGCTCAATTACAAGTGGCTAAGAAAAATTATGATCTTAAATTTCTCAAAAGATGTAGTGATGCATCATTGATTCTGATATTTTCTCATATTTCACATCCTCTAAATTATTCTAAAAATAAATCTATTTTTCTTAAAAATAGTTTGGCTTTGATTAGATCAGAAATCGGGAAATTAAGAAGGTAGCTTAATTTTATTTCTCGAAATATTTTTTTTTTCCATATGGATCTGACGAATGGTATCTTTGTTTCTCTTTGGAATGTGTTAGATGGTGGTTCGGTTGCTAACGCGCATCTTATGGAGGAATGCTCAAAGGAAAAACACACTTCCAAGCTTGACAAGTTACTAAGGGTGGTTTCTCACTCTTCGGATCAAGGAAGATCCATGGTTGATGAAATGCAGATCACTGCCCTGAGATCGTGGGTTGGCCAACATTCTTCAGACTCTTCTTTGATTTCATCTTCATCATTTTCTACTCCCCGTCCCTCTTCGGATTTTTTATTAATCGCAGGTCGCTCGAATGACAATTATCTGTGTTCCTCTTCAGATTCATCTTCAAAATTGTCCTCTCCTCGTCATGTTTTGAATTCATTTATTGTCTCGTATTTCTCTATTCCTAACTCAGACTTTTGTTCTCACAGTGTTGGAATTTTGGCTACGACTTCATCTCCCATTTCAATTTTGTCAGCTTTGACTTCAACCGGGGACAGAGCTAATGATTCGAACCCATTCGAGTCTGTATTCTCCTTAGACATCATTGTGGATTCTTCGACCTCTAACTCAATCTCGAAGTTTGACTCACAACAGGTAGGAGAAGAGCTATCTCCCAATGCCCCAAAGTGTAATGATCAACTCACAACTTCGAATTTTTGTTTCATCCTTGACTTCATATCCACTCCTCATTCATGCAATGTAAATGCTACCATTTCAACTTCTATATCCTCCATTTTTTGCAGTAACCCTGCTCTTCGATCATGTTGGAGCAATGATAATCCCCGTATGGACATTGCTTGCAGTTGTTCCATTGAATTGAGCATCGGATCTAGTAAGGTTGTTGAGTTTGTTGGAAAAGATATAATCCGATTTGATAGTTTTCATAACAATTCTAATAACAATTCAATCTGGAATATTAACAATAATACTTATAATAATGATAACAATAATATTTATAATATTGATTATAAATTTAACAATAAAATCAATCATAACCGAAATAGAATTAGTACCAATAATACTAATAATTCTAATACTATTAATAACATCAACAACATTATCAACAATAATAATAATAATACTATTAATAACATTGATTTAATTAACCTTAATAATAATAATATTAATAGTTCTATTAATAATAATTCTATTAACATCATTGATGATAATAATAATATTGATAATATTGACAACCCTAATATTAAAAATGGTATTAACCTTTCTAGCTTGAATTTTGACCCTAATGTTTTCAGTCTCCTTAATAAGGGGCTTAATTTTTCCCTGGCCTCGAAGAAGATTCCAACTGATGACATTATTTGCAACATTGAATATGGCATTAAGGATCTTCCTCATAATGTTAAGGAGACTATTAGACAAGATTGCTCCATTATTCTCAGGAATGCTAAGTCTCCCAAAAGAAACTTGAGCACACTTGAGGTTCTTTCCCTAAAATCCCTAAGGAAAAACCCCAGCATTGTCATCCTCAAGGCTGAAAAAAGTTGGCACCATAGTAATTATGGATAAATTTGACTATGTCAGCAAAATGTTAGACCATCTTTCAAATAGTGGTAGTTACATTAAGCTTAAAAATAATCCCCTTAAATATATTTCGAAGGAGATTTTCCTAGCCATTAAATATGATCCCTCTCTTAATCCTCTCTCTAGAAATCTTATTGAGAGCAATCCCATCACCCCCAGGATTTATGGCCTCCCGAAAATTCATAAATCAGGGGCCCCTTTGAGACCTATTATCAACACAATAGGTGGTCCCTCTTATCATCTTTCTAAATTCTAAGCCCAAAATCTTAAACCCCTTGTGGAACGCACTGACTCCTATGTTAAGGAATCGACCTCCTTCATCAATGAATGGAAGGACATTAGGTTGGAAATTGGGGAATTATTAGTCAACTTTTACGTTGTTTCATTATTTACCAAAATCCCCATCAAGGAAGCCATTGATGTCGTTAAGCGAATCTCTAACCAAGACACTTCTAAGTTAGTTGGCCTCTGCCTCACCTCGACATTTTTTTTTTCAAGGTGAGTTATATGAGCAGACTTGTGGTGTTGCTATGGGATCCCCTCTCTCACCTATAGTCGCTAACCTTTTTATGAAAGATTTTGAATCAAAGGCATTGGCTTCAACTCATTTTCGCCCTAGGAAGTAGAAGAAATTCATGGATGACACTTGTGCAATTTGGCCCAATGGTCGGGAGAAGTTGGATCTATTTCTTGGGCACCTAAATTCGTAGTCAAAATCCATCAAATTCACCATGGAAGTTGAGGTTGATGGTTCCCTTCCTTTCTTGGATATCCTTCTCTCTAGAATGGATTATGGTTCCATTTCCCACCAAGTTTTTCGCAAGGAAACTCACAAAAATCAGTATCTTCATGTTGGTTCATCATTTTACTGCTTATAAATTTGGTTTTCTTTGCACTCTTGCTACCCATGCTCTTAGAATCTCTGACGACAACCACTTGGAATTGGAGAAATCCCATCTTCTTGAGGTTTTGAAAATAATGGGTATAGTAGATCTGAGGGACATAGAGCCTTTCAAAAGGCCTATAAAGGATTAAAAGGAAAATATACTCGAGTGGATCCTGTTTCCAAGGTTCATCTCTCATATATCCAAGGGACCAACAACAAGATTTCCCATGTCCTCAGAAGGAATAATGTCTCCTCTTCATTCAAACCCATTTGTACTATTAGAAATTCTCAGATCTGTCAAGGACCCTATTGACCCAAAGGACATGAAGGGTGTTTACATGATTCCTTGTTCATGTGGCATGCCCTATATTAGTGAAACAGGTAGATCCATTAGACAGAGAATCCAAGAGCATGTTGCAGACATTAGGCACAATCGATCTTGCACATTCACTCTTGCATATCATGTGGAGAAATCGTGTTACCATGTATGCATTGAAGACTCCAAAGTCATTGCTAAGCTCAACCACGTCCATTATAGGAAGCTTAGGGAAGCCATTGAGATTGAGCGACATGCTAAAAATCTCAATAGAGATGATGGTTGGAATTTGAGTAAGAGTTGGACTCCAGCTCTCTCTAGATGAATTTTTTGCCCCCCTTGCTTATTTTTGTCTGATCTTGTTTTTTCATTTTTCCCCTTTTTCTTCTTATGTATAGTATTTTATATTTTATTCCCCTTAACATTTGTATATGGGTGAAAATGTGAAGTTGGGTTACACTTTTGTGAGAATCAGGGGCGGAAAAAAAATTTCGGCAATAGTTCGGCTGAACTTTAAAAACAGTTCGGCCGAACTCATATTTTATAAATATATCACCTGCGAACTATTTTCGTTTTCGTGTGTCTTTGTTCGCATATTCTGTTCACGTGTCTCTATTTGCATAGTCTGTTTGAGTTTCTATGGCATGTCTCTCTTCACATAGTCTGTTCGCACTCTGCTACTCTATTGTTGATTTAGCGCCCGCGCCCGCGAATTGCTTCTCAGGAGTTGCGCCGCTGCTCAGGAGTTGCTCCAGGTAAGTAATTGCTCCATATTAGTGCAGTTCTTTGGTTTATTTGGCAATTGAATGGTGAAAAAAACTCTTCTTTAAATGTCAAAGTCATATCGCTGCAACAATATCATATTAATTTTACTATCTTTCTAAATTATTTTCAACAGGTATTAACTTGCTATGGGAAGTGTATAAATTCTCCTATTTTAATATTATTGTTACGATCTCGTTTCTGTGCATACAATTGTTTGAATGTAAAATACCATTATAGACCAGAGTAAGTAAAAATAGTAGAGGACGATGCATTGTTTAATTTTTGAGATAATTTTAGACAAAGTGATATTCAGTCTATTTAGGTGTTATTTTTTGATGTAAATCAGTCCACCATACCACGAGGTACACATGACATGTATGATTACGAGATTGATGTTTGGTTTTGTCATTTCTACAGAGGAAATTGTTGCAATTTCATATTACTTGAAATTCCATGTCGCTTGGCTGTTGTATTTTTTCTCCATGTCGATTGGCCACCTGTAGCCTTGTAGTGTTCGCCTCCATACCCTCCAAATACTCCTCAAAGGGAATTTCTTATGGTGTAACTACGTGGTGGTGAATTGTGTTTTATTTTGTAAAGAAAGGGTTTTTATTTATTTATTTTCAAGCAAGTAAAAAACACAATTTTATATTAAATAAAATAGTTACATTATTATAGGTTACAAGTGAGAAGTGTTTTTCAAATAATATACTACAAATCACAATACAGATAGGCAAGTGGTTCGGAGAGCTTGAAGGAACTAGAAAAAGTTCAAAAACTGATCTATGAGAGGCATATAAGCCGAAACCAGCTAAATAGAACACAGTGCCAAGCTATAAACAAGTAGAAGAAGAAATCAAGGCACCGCATGTGCAAAAGATAACATATCAGAAATCCTGCGAAAAAATCTAAGTAGGAATAGTCAATGTAAACATAGAGCCAATCATCTAGAGCTCCAGAGAATACTAAAAACTGAAGAAACATAAGAATAGAGGGGAATGTTCCCATAACCCAAGTAAATATCATTCCTATAAACCTGAAAATATATCACGCCTGCCAACATGATGAGGCCCTCCTTTGATACTCTGTCCGTCGTGGAGTTTTGGACTCTTTGGATGTGAGTGAATGTGAGCTCCTCAAAACATTGTGTGAGTTCCCATGTGCGTTGTAACCAATTTGATACATGTGGAGGGTTGAAGCATGTCCTGTGGTTTGGCCAATCAATAGAAACTTTAGAGTCACTAAATATTTTTAAGGATTTAACATATATCCACATAGCACAATAAAAGGGTCCCCATAAAGCCAATATCTCCATTTTAGAATTGGTATGAGGACCTCCATTCCAACGAAAATAATAAAAGATACTAGGAGCAGCGGAGATGTGTGCTCCACAACCACAAGTCATATTCTGAGTTGCATGGTCAAAGAATCCTACTAGGAATTTACACTAGCAATCAGTGGGTAGGATGTGTTTTTTAATCCCACTATCAGTCTTCTAATGGTATTCCGAGTAGTGAGATATGATTCTATTAAAATTTTTGTCAATGAGGAAATGATATGATGATATTATATGATATATTTAAATAACGTCCACGAGACCCACTGGTCTAAGGGACCCACATTCCACCTCAAACAAGACATCACATTCTCAAGTTTCCCTCTAGAAAAGTTCTTTCACTGTGAATAGAGAAAAAACCTTTTATATTCAACATGTAAAACACAAATTAGCCATAAAAGTTTCCCATTGAAACCATAAGTGATTTGATACAAAACATAGGTTTTAACCTAAGAGTAAATGCCCCTACAAGTCAATCAATCTCTCGAATATTTTTAAATATAGAAGTTTTTCATTTTCATATCCATGGTCTCAAATAATGAGAGAAAAAACCTTTTATATTCAATGTATGTAAAACACAAATTACACATATCTCTAGAATAGATCTAAATAGAAGTTTTTCATTTTCATATCCATGGTCTCAAACAATGAGAGAGAAAAAAACCTTTTATATTCAACATGTAAAACACAAATTAGCCATAAAAGTTTCTCATTGAAACCATAAGTGATTTGATACAAAACATAGGTTTTAACCTAAGAGTAAATGCACCTACAGTCAATATTTGGAATAGTTTTAAATAGAATTTTTTCATTTTCATATCCATGGTCTCAAATAATGAGAGAAAAAAACCTTTTATATTCAATGTATGTAAAGCAAAAATTATCCATATCTCTAGAATATATCTAAATAGAAGTTTGTCATTTTCATATCCATGGTCTAAAACAATGAGAGAGAAAAAAACCTTTTATATTCAACATGTAAAACAAAAATTAGCCATAAAAGTTTCTCATTGAAACCATAAGTGATTTGATACAAAACATAGGTTTTAACCTAAGAGTAAATGCCCCTACAGTCAATCTCTAGAATAGTTTTAAATATAATTTTTTCATTTTCATATCCATGGTCTTAAATAATGAGAGAAAAAACCTTTTATATTAAATGTATGTAAAACACAAATTAGCCATATCTCTAGAATAGATCTAAATAAAAGTTTTTCGTTTTCATATCCATGGTCTCAAACAATGAGAGAGAAATAAACCTTTTATATGAACAACATGTAAAATACAAATTAGCCATAAAAGTTTCCCATTGAAACCATAAGTGTTAGGTCGCCATATTACTAGTATAGTCCCTTATTGTTGTTAGTCTAACCCCCTTATTGTTATTATTGTACCCCTGTAACCCCCATATTGTTAGTATTATGCCCTTAAATTATTATTGTTAGGTCGGATAGGATTACATTGTGGCCCCATGGACTCCTATATATAGAAAGGAGGTTTTGTAATTTGTATCATACAAGAATTGTTCATTCATGTAATGTATTGTAGGTTGCCCCCTCGAAGTGGCTTATTTCTAAGGCGTTGATATCTCTTTTCTTCTATTTTTGGAGCTGGCTTCATAACATTTGGTATGAGAGCTTTGGATTCTAGGGTTTCGCTACTCCAAACAAGTCATCGTGGCATTTTTTCTATAACTTTTTTTCTACGAAGTTTTAGAAGCTGAAGTGATTTGATACAAAACATAGGTTTTAACCTAAGAGTAAATGCCGCTACAAGTCAATCAATCTCTCGAATAGTTTTAAATATAGAATTTTTTCATTTTCATATCCATGGTCTCAAACATTGAGAGAAAAAACCTTTTATATTCAATGTATGTAAAACACAAATTAACCATATCTCTAGAATAGATCTAAATAGAAGTTTTTCATTTTCATATCCATGGTCTCAAACAATGAGAGAGAAAAAACCTTTTATATGAACAACCTGTAAAATACAAATTAGCCATAAAAGTTTCCCATTGAAACCATAAGCGTTAGGTCCCTATATTACTAGTATAGTCCCTTATTGTTGTTAGTGTAACCCCCTTATTGTTATTATTGTACCCCTGTAACCCCCATATTGTTAGTATTGTGCCCTTAAATTATTATTGTTAGGTCGGATAGGATTACATTGTGGCCCCATGGACTCCTATATATAGAAAGGAGGTTTTGTAATTTGTATCATCCAAGAATTGTTCATTCATGTAATGTATTGGAGGTTGCACCCTTGAAGTGTCTTATTTCTAAGGCGTTGATATCTCTTTTCTTCTATTTTTGGTGCTGGCTTCACAACATTTGGTATCAGAGCTTTGGATTCTAGGGTTTTGCTGCTCCAAACAGGTCATCGTGGCATTTTTGCTATAACTTTTTTTCTACGAAGTTTCAAAAGCTGAAGTGATTTGATACAAAACATAGGTTTTAACCTAAGATTAAATTCCCCTACAAGTCAATCAATCTCTCGAATAGTTTTAAATATAGAAGTTTTTCATTTTCATATCCATGGTCTCAAACAATGAGAGAAAAAACCTTTTATATTCAATGTATGTAAAACAAAAATTAGCCATATCTCTAGAATAGATCTAAATAGAATTTTTTCATTTTCATATCCATGGTCTCAAACAATGAGAGAGAAAAAAACCTTTTGTATTCAGCATGTATATAGTATTTAGAAACGAAAAGTAATTTGATACAAAACATAGGTTTTAACCAATTATATAGTTTTTCATTTTCATATCCATGGTCTCAAACAATGAGAGAGAAAAAACCTTTTATATTCAACATGTAAAACAAAAATTAGCCATAAAAGTTTCCCATTGAAACCAAAAGTGATTTGATACAAAGCATAGGTTTTAACCTAATCTAGTAAATGCCCCTACATTCAATTTCTAGAATAGATCTAATTAGAAGTTTTTCATTTTTATATCCGTGGTAGCTCTATAGGCAGAGTTTGTAAAGGGCCAGGTATCCTTTGGATCTCATCTTTTATGAAAGGTGACATATCTAGTAAATGCCCCTACATTCAATCTCTAGAATAGATCTAAATTCCCCTACAGTCAATCTCTCGAATAGATATAAATGCCCCTATAGTAAACGCCCCTACAGTCAACATGTATATAGTATTTAGAAACAAAAAGTAATTTGATACAAAACATATGTTTTAACCAAGTATATAGTTTTTCATTTTCATATCTATGGTCTCAAACAATGGGAGAGAAAAAACCTTTTATATTCAATGTATGTAAAACACAAATTAGCCATATCTCTAGAATAGATTTAAATAGAAGTTTTTCATTTTCATATCCATGGTCTCAAACAATGAGAGAGAAAAAACCTTTTATATTCAACATGTAAAACACAAATTAGCCATAAAAGTTTCCCATTGAAACCATAAGTGATTTGATACAAAACATAGGTTTCAACCTGAGAGTAAATGCCCCTACAAGTCAATCAATATCTCGAATAGTTATAAATATAGAAGTTTTTCATTTTCATATCCATGGTCTCAAAAAATGAGAGAAAAAACATTTTATATTCAATGTATGTAAAACACAAATTAGCCATATCTCTAGAATAGATCTAAATATAAGCTTTTCATTTTCATATCCATGGTCTCAAACAATGAGAGAAAAAAAAACCTTTATATTCAACATGTAAAACAAAAATTGGCCATAAAATTTTCTCATTGAAACCATAAGTGATTTGATATAAAACATAGGTTTTAACCTAAGAGTAAATGCCCCTACATTCAATCTCTGGAATAGTTTTAAATAGAATTTTTTCATTTTCATATCCATGGTCTCAAATAATGAGAGAAAAAACCTTTTATATTCAATGTATGTAAAACACAAATTAGCCATATCTCTAGAATAGATCTAAATAGAATTTTTTCATTTTCATATCCATGGTCTCAAACAATGAGAGAGAAAAAAACCTTTTATATGAACAACATGTAAAATACAAATTATCCATAAAAGTTTTCCATTGAAGCCATAAGTGTTAGGTCCCTATATTACTAGTATAGTTCCTTATTGTTGTTAGTGTAACCCCCTTATTGTTATTATTGTACCCCTGTAACCCCCATATTGTTGGTATTGTGCCCTTAAATTATTATTGTTAGCTCGGCTAGGATTACATTGTGGCCCCATGGACTCCTATATATAGAAAGGAGGTTTTGTAATTTGTATCATCCAAGAATTGTTCATTCATGTAATTTATTGGAGGTTGCCCCCTCGAAGTGGCTTATTTATAAGGCTTTGATATCTCTTTTCTTCTATTTTTGGAGTTGGCTTTACAACATTTGGTATCAAAGCTTTGAATTCTAGGGTTTCGCTGCTCCAAACAGGTCATCGTGGAATTTTCGCTACAAATTTTTTTCTAAGAAGTTTCAAAACCTGAAATTTTTAGCGTCTGAAGCCGAAATCCTGAGGAACCTCTTCAAAAACTTTCAGAGCTTGGTTCGCAATATTTTTGGAGATATGATCTGTGGAAGTTAGGTCTTTTTGCAGGATCCTCAATTCAATCTAAATAGGTCATCGTGGAATTTGCGCTATAACATTTTTTATACAGAGGTTCAGAACCTGAAATTTTTAGGACGCGAAGCTGAAATCCAGAAGAAACGCGTCGAAAAATTTCAGAGCTTGGTTCACAATATTTTCGGAGATATGATATGTGGAAGGTAGTGCTTTTTCAGGTTGGTGAATCTCATCTCAAGGAGGTGATCATGGGAAAATAACCATAACTCTCTCTCTAAGTATTGGATTGGAGTGCTATAAAAATTAGTCTCAAGTACACGGACTTTAGTTTCTTTGCTATCATTTTTCAAGCTAAAAGATGAAACAGTGACACGTGGCAAGTCATACAAGTTCGCTCTACTGAACCAGTCCATAATTAGGTCATTGTGGGAGATTGGACATAACTTTGTCTTGGAGAATCCAAATCAAGTCAGACTTGTGGCATTCGAAAGATGATTTAGAAGGCTACCTCAATGCCAAATTTCAGATATTGAAGAGCCACAATCACAAATATAATCCAATTTCAATATCGATCTCCTCAAAAGCAAGAAAAAGGTGTGTATTTTTTTTTTCTGAATTGCATAAGTCTTGTTTGAAGAATCAATTTGAATTGATCTGAAGGGAATATTGTAGAATAGATATTAGTATTGGATTCTAAAACATGCCCCATAAAAATAATTAAACACCCATTAAGCCTTCAGAAGGCTCTACTATGACTCATGAAGATGAAGAATTGCAACATGATCTATCAAAATTACAAGAGAAAGTGCACCAAATTTCGCTCTCACAAATAGCAACAAAAAATGAAATGGAAGTTTTGAAGAAAGGCGTGGAAGCGAAGATGTATGGTTTGAAGAATAATATGGATGGTTTGAGGAAAGGCGTGGAATCTAAGATAGATTGCATGGAAGCTATCATGGAATCTAATATGGATGACATGGAAGCTAAGATCGATGAAAAAATCAAAGACAACATGGAAAACATGAAGAATTATCTAAAATTAGACATGGAAGGTTTGACAAAGTTGATACAAGAAATGTTTCCTAATGGTGAAAATATAGTAGAGGAAACTCATGATGAGAACAAAATAAATGTTAATCGTGACTTCATAAACTCTAATGTTGGCGGGAAGAACCACCATATTCCAAAATGAATATGAGGAAGTTTGATGGAAAGGATCCTGTAACATGGATACTACAGATGGAGCAATATTTTGATCTCCATAATGTGCAAAACACACAAAAGGTACGCATCGCAACTTTACATTTAGAACAAAATACATTTGTATGGTATCGATGGCTTTTCTCCCGTAAAAAAATTGTCACTTGGTCAATTTTTACGGAGGAAATGATAGCACATTATGAGGATACAAAGAGAAACACCTTCTTTAGCCAATTGATAAATCTCAAACAAAGGGGTTTAGTGGGGGAGCACATTGAGGACTTCCAAAAATTGAATATAAGGGTAACTGATATTCCAGAGGAACAC
Source organism: Pinus albicaulis (assembly GCA_034641835.2). NCBI lineage: Eukaryota > Viridiplantae > Streptophyta > Pinopsida > Pinales > Pinaceae > Pinus > Pinus albicaulis. The sequence continues at coordinate 39,276 of JAXQQM020079420.1, read as the reverse complement.
ATGATTGATCTCTTCATAGGTATTTTAAAGGATAATATCCAACATGAAGTTCGTGTTTTGGAACCTGATTCATTGGAGAAGGCATTCAGGTTGGCAAGAAAAATTGAATGTAAAATGATGGGGACAAGGAAGCCTACCACTCACTTCTATAAAGAAGGAAGTGTTGCTATGCCTAGATTTCCACAACCTACAAGGTTGACACCACAAAAATTGGAAGAAAAAAGAGAAAAAAGGATTTGCTACAGTTGTGATAGAAAATACACTAAAGGTCATAAGTGTGTTGAGAAGAAATTATTTTACATAGATTGTGAAGAGGAAGAAGAAAATGAACAAGAAGAGGATATACACCAGGAACCAGCCCTAGAAGAGGAAGAAATGAATCCGACTATATCGTGTAATGCACTGGCAGGAATTACCACTCCTCAAACTCTCAAGATAACAGGACAAATCAAGAAGAAAAAGGTAATAGTGTTGATTGATTCAGGTAGCACCCATAATTTTATTCATTGTAAGGTAGCCAAGGAATTAAATTGTTTCCTATACCCAGCATCAGAATGTCAAGTGATGGTTGCAAATGGAGGAACTATAAATTGCTCTGGAAAATGCCATAATATTAAGCTAACCATGGGGGAATATGTATTGACTAGTCCAATGCTTTCCATTCCTATGGGAGGTGCTGATGTTGTACTAGAGTACAATGGTTACAATCTTTGGGGATGGTAGCTTTTAATTTTCAAGAACTTTTCTTGAAATTTTTTTCAGAAGGAAAGGAAGTCGAATTACGGGGTATTGAAGGGAAGCCAGGAAGGATAATAAGCTCTAATGTCATGACAAAGTTTCTAAAGAAAGAACAACGAGGCGTAATTGCACAATTATGCTCACTAGAAGTTCCGACATCAAAATCATCTATTTCTGCAGATCTCCAACAAGTCTTGGACAATCATTCCAAGGTGTTTGAAACTCCCAAAGGACTCCCACCTATTCGTGATCATGATCATGCTATTCATTTGATTCCAGGAAGTGTTCCTCCAAACAACAGGCCTTATAGATATCCTTACTTCCAAAAGAGTGAAATTGAACGTATGATTGCAGAAATGTTAGAGGCGGGTATAATTCAACCTAGTCAAAGTTCTTTCTCTGCTCCTGTAGTATTGGTACACAATAAGGATGGATCATGGCGAATGTGTCTGGATTATAGGGAGCTCAATAAGCTCACCATTAAAGATAAATTTCCCATTCCTGTGATTGATGAATTATTGGATGAATTACATGAGCAATTTATTTTACCAAGTTGGATCTTCATTCAGGATATCATCAAATTAGAATGAAGACTAAAGATATTCCAAAAACAGCATTTCAAACTCATGAGGGTCATTATGAATTTTTGGTCATGCCTTTTGGCCTTACCAATGCACCTTCTACATTTCAAGGGTTGATGAATTCCATTTTCAAACCCTTCCTTAGAAAATTTGTTCTAGTATTTTTTGATGATATACTAATCTACAGCAGGTCTTGGAAGGATCATGTTGAACATGTTGACAGGGTGTTCAAACTATTGCAGGAGAAACAATTATATGCAAAAACATCCAAATGTTTCTTTGGAGTACAAGAGGTGGAATATCTGGGTCATATTGTATCTCACGAGGGTGTTAAGGTAGACCCTAACAAAATTAAAGCCATTAAGGAATGGAAAGTCCCCCCAACCATAAAGCAGTTGCGAGGATTTCTTGGGTTAACAAGGTATTATCGCAAGTTTGTTAAGAATTATGGGAGAATAGCAGCACCTCTAACAACATTATTGAAGAAAGATGCATTTTCATGGACTCTTGAAGCAACTAAGGCCTTTCAACATCTTAAAGAGGCAATGTGCCTAGCACCAGTCTTAGCTATGCCAGACTTCACAAAAACCTTTATTGTGGAATGTGATGCCTCAGGAAATGGAATTAGTGTTGTTTTAATGCAGGAAGGAAGACCCATTGATTTTGAAAGTCGTCCAATCAAAGGAAAGTATTTACAGAAACCTATTCAATATTTTTATTTTAAATTTTTGTCATTTAATTTTTGAATTGTTTAATTGCTTAATTTTGATTCCATAGCTTAAATTTTATTTTATTTTGCAAATTTTTAAATGTTGTTTTAGAACAACATTATTAATTTTTTTTTTATATTTTAAGTTTTACTTTTAATTTTGTTTTACTTTTATTTTATTTCGTACATATTATAAGAATTTTGGTGAGCATCACATGTGGGGATTGGACCCATCGGAACCACTGTGGTTCAAAACGCGTCGACAAAATTTTTTTACATGTGATTTTCACCAAAAATTATTATACACATTTTATGGATCACAGAAGCCAAATTCCTAATATTCAACAATGTTGTTTGTTTTTTTAAATTATATTTTTATGTTTCAGTGATTATTATTAATTTTTTTTAATTGTTTTTTTTTTTTCATTTACATTTTTATAATGTATTTTTCTTGGACATTATAATGTTTTCTTGTTAAGTTTTTTTTTTTAATTTTTAGTAACATAATTTTTTTTTTTTAAATTCACGGTGGAAAGAATTTTTATTTATTTTTTAATATAATAATAATTTATGATGATAAAATATAAACTTGTATTTTTTGTGTTTTTTTTAATAGGAAAATGGCATCAAAGAAGGTATCTGCAAATATTTCTGGATCAAGGGCAACAAATACATCATCTAAAGTTGAAATTGGACCCTCTATGATTACTACTAAATGAAACTGAACTAAAACACAAGGTAAAAATCAAGCAAATGGGCCTAAAAAACATTAAAGATTATTTCAAAATGAAATACAACACTAGAACTAAATAAAATGAAATATTCCTTGTATATTAAAGATTAAAAAAGCCCCAGATGCGAGTGTTTAATAGCAAAAGGGAGATGGCAGGCACAATGTGCGCCACATGGCCATGCATGGGCTCTGTCCAGCTGCATTAAAATCAGTGATCAGGTGATCATGTCCAAGTTGAAAAAATGCTCAAAAATGGAAATTCTCGGAAATGGTTGCAATCTGAACGACCGGAAAGGCCTCGTCACTGCGATTCTGGCGCCGTGAACGAGACTCAAATCCGACGTCATATGTGAAAGTTATTGAGGTTTGAAATCACCCAATAACCTCCAAAATAGGACTATTTGACAAAAAAGAGTGTCATTTTCAAAAAACAATTATGGAAAAAATTTATTTTTTATAAGGTTTTTTTTAGGCCTATCAGTGGGTGCCATGTGGCCTGCCTGGAGGCTACCACGTAGCCCTAGGCCATTGGTTTAAAAGTGTTAATGAAAATTGGAGGCCATGGGTCTTGAACCTCGACCCGACTACCCGGGCAAGGCCGACCCGACCAGCACGCTGTGGACGTTGGTTGAATGTTTGGGTGAGTCAGGTGGAGTTTAAACGGAGTCGGGTCATGGTGTGAATGAACAGTCGGCTCATGTATTGTGACTGGGCGGAGAACAGGTTTAAGCCCTTGGGGCTAAGGACTGCAGGCTCCATGACCTCGTGCCAGGACCAAGGGTTAAGCCCCATTCAACCGACGGATTAAACGAGTTAAGCCCCTTTGGGGTTAGCCCTCACCACAGGACCTTTGACCCGTGACCATGGGCAGGGGCTAAAACATTAACCACCAGTGAAGATTAACCATCCGCCTTTTAAGCATGTGAGCACGACTTTAAATAACAGTTAAATTTATTTTTGCCCCCAAATTTAGCGCGCAAATCTACCTTTTAAGAAATTCCACCGATTCTGGAGCATTAATTGGAGTTCCTCCAGTTTTGGAGGAGGTTTTCTAGTGCCACTAGGAAAAATCTTGTTTGGGTCATAACTTTCTCAATTTTCAACAAAACAAGATGAAATTTTAGTCAATTTTGGCTTTCTTGAGAATTATGGAGTGTTTGCGATAGGTTGTAGAGCAAACAGAGGTGTTCTTCAGCCATTTTTACTTCAGGAAAGAGGAAAGGGCTACTAGGGGCATCAGGAAGATGGAGTTGTATTGGGATGTACTTCACTATTTGAGGTGAAACAAAAGCCATTTTTAGCTTATTTCTGTCTTCTGAAGTCAAATTCACAACTTTTTTTTTCTGTTTAGGCATATATTTCACTGTATAACCATTTTTAGCAACTTAATAGAGCAAGGACATGCCCATTGGGAGCCTTGGACCCAGCAGATGTAGCCCAGGAGGGGTGAACTGCCTCATCAGTTTTTTGTGTTATGCTATGATGAATTTCTCTTGCTATGTATTTCTGATATAATATGTTAAACAGTAAACTTAATTAACATTTCCTCACACAAAAGCTCAGAAACAATTACCAAAAACACTTTGTTTAACCTGCAAGACAAGGAGAATACTTTGCACAGTTAATTAAATGGAAATGGATACTTTACACAACATTTAAAAATAGTTCCATTTTCAGATCAGTTAGTATCAAAGCTAGAGTTTTAATCTACATTTGTTCTTGTGCAAAGAAATAGTTGATTGTTTGCAAGTTTTGATGCTTACTAGGCTTAAACTCAAAAGAGGGAAGGACAATTGGTTAGAGCACAAGTTATCCTCAAACAAGGAGGGCCAAAGAAGCATTGTCTCCACCATCTATTACACCCCCAAGAGTTACTGAAGAAGCCTCAAGCATGTCTTCAAGAGAAGGAGAAGATCTTGAATACATTGATCCCAAAGAAGAGAAACAAGTGTTCCGAAAGGATTTTTTGGACATGACTGAGATGGTGAGGATACTCTACCAAGAAAGGAATGATAGGCTTGTTGGAGAAGGGTCTATACATCAGAAAGAAGAAGAGGGCTCTTCAGGAGGAAAGAAAGTGATGACAAGTCAAAGAAAGGAAATGGAGGTAATGGTGATCTGCCATCCCCATCTTCATCCTCTTCCTCTACATCGTCATCCTCAACTTCGGTGAATCAATCTCACAAGTCTAAAACCATTGGTAAAATTCCATTTTTAAAGCTTGATGTTAAATTTGAGTTGCCTATGTTTAATGGTGAAGTCAATGCAGAGAAACTTGAAAATTGGATAAGACAGTTGGAAGTTTATTTGAGGATACAAAACCTTCATGAAGACGACACCAAGATTCAGTTAGCCTCTTTGAGAATGGAAGGAGCAGCATTGGTATGGTGGGAAGCCAAGACCAAGTATGAAATTAAAAAACATGGTAAGATCACTTTATCATGGGCTGAATTTATTTTCGCAATTAAGCAGAAATTTTATCCATTAGCTCATTTACGAAAGGCTATCACGAATTGGTAAAGTTTTAGACAACTAAAGGGACAAAATGTTCAAGATTACACTCAAGAGTTTAGACGAAGGGCTTTATTACTTGGAATTGATTTTCATAGCCAATAGACTTTGCTAAAGTATATAGGTGGTTGACACAGCTATCTTATACATACTATCCTTATGTTCAATCCTACTAGTCTAGACGGGGTTTGTGTTCAAGCCACGTATTTAGAGGCTAGAGGTAAACAATATTTTGATGGGAATGAGGGTAGTGAATTTAAAGGCAAAGGGAGAAAAAGAAATGCAAACTATAGGAAAGAGAAAGGAAAATTATTTTGTAAAAACTGTTCCAAAACAAGCCACGATGAAGACTGTTGCTGGAAACTTCATCCGGTGCTGAAACCAAAAAAAATTAAAACTAAAGATAAGGCCAAAGAAAAGCACAAAACGGTTGCAATTGTTGAACAAGACTTAGGGTCTGAATCAGGAGATGAAACTAAAAGCATAGCCATGGTACTAAAGAAAATAAAGGGGAAATATATTGTCAAGGAAACAAATCCCAGTTCTAGCACTTTAAACTGTCACATAGAAACTCCAAATGAAGAGAGGAGGATAGAGCTGTTTCATGTGAGGATAATCTCAAAACACATAAAGATAGACACACAATTTGACAGTGGGTCACAAGCGAATCTTAACTCAAAAGACTTAGTCAAGAAGCTGAAACTTGAAACCATTCCACATCCAAAGCCATATCGACTTGGATGTATTTGCATGGATGTTAATTTACAAGTTTCAAGGAAGTGCATGTTGCTCTTCGCCATAATAGCTCATTATGTTGACTTGGTTGAATTAGATGTGGTACAGCTTGACATTACAGGTGTGGTGTTGGGTAGTCCATATTTATATGACAGAAAAGAGATCTTCCATCGCCATGAGAAAAATTATCACCTATTCAAGGATGGCAAGGAGTTTATTGTGAGAGCACATCGGAAGAAGCTAGAATCCTCTTTAGTCAATGCAGGGCAATTGAAAAGGCTTGTCAATGCAAGTCAAAATTTGACTTTGTTGATGATTAAGAAAAAAAAAATTGTACATAATCCTTTTCATGTTATTGCTGATATAAATGATGATATGTTTCAGTCTGAAAGCAGGTCGTCTTTGAAAGAAGATGACAAGATGTTGCAGAAAGTGTCTTTGGTGTCGATCAGTGCAGAGAACAAAGTGTCGGTGCAAGGTGGTGCAAAAATCCAAGAGAGGGTAAATCATGCAAGCAAAGAGGGCACAAAGTTCAGCAAGGGTCATTACTGGTTTCAGAATGGCAGATTGGTATGGTGGGAAAACTTGGTTGGGAATTGACACAAGTACATGGCTCATTCGGCAAAAATTTTCCATAAGGACAGTTGGCAAGGTGAACCTTATTTTCAGTTTCCTTTGAAGGTAGACCATTGTAAGAGCAGTATGTTTTCTATAATTTATAGTTGTTGTTCTGCAAATTTCAAAATTTTGCATCATGACTCAGTCAAGGTTAGCAACAGTCGGTCAGTGGATTAAAGGAAGAATTTATCTTTTTATGAGAAGCTCAATTTGATCAAGTCAGGAAGATTTCAGTGGTTCAAGGTTGGAAGAGTGGAGAATCAGTCTCCTCATCTTCAATTTCTGTAATTTAGAGAGATTTTGGGGTCCAAAAGCTTCCCATTTGGGAGGAGTGATCAGGTGATCATGTCCAAGTTGAAAAAATGCTCAAAAATGGAAATGCTCAGAAATGGTTGCAATCTGAACGACCGGAAAGGCCTCATCGCTACGATTCTGACCTCACAAACATGACTCAAATTCGAAATTGTATGTGAAAGTAACTGAGGTTTGAAATCACCCAATAACCTCCAAAATAGGACTTTTTTACCAAAAAGAATTGTCATTTTCAAAAAAAATTATGGAAAAAATTTATTTTTTATAAGGTTTTTTTTTAGGCCTATCAATGGGTGCCACGTGGCCTACCCGGAGGCTGCCATGTGGCCTCAGGCCATTGGTTGAAAAGTGTTCATGAAAATTAGAGGTCATGGGTCTTGAACCTCGACTTGACAACCCGGCAGGGCCGACCCAACCGGCACGCTGTGGGCGTTGATTGAACATCTGGGAAAGTCAGGCGGAGTTTAAACAAAGACGAGTCATGGTGTGAACAAATAGCTGGCTCATGTATTGTGACCGAGCGGAGAACAAGTTTAAGCCCCCATGACTAAGGGTTGCAGGCTCTATGACCTCGTACCAAGACCAAGGGTTAAGCCCCATTGAACTGGCGGATTAAATGGGTTAAGCCCCTTTGGGGTTAGCCCTCACCACAGGACCTCCAACCCATGACCATGGGCGAGGGCTAAAACATTAACCGCCAAGGAAGATTAACCATCCGCCTTTTCAGCATGTGAACGCGACTTTAACTAATAGTTAAATTTATTGTTGCCCCCAAATTTAGCACGCAGTTTCATCTTTTAAGAAATTTCGCTGATTCTGGAGCATTAACTAGAGTTCCTCCAGTTTTGGAGGAGGTTTTCTAGTGCCACTGGGAAAAATCTTGTTTGGGTCATAAATTTCTCAATTTTCGACCAAACAAAGATGGAATTTTAGTCAATTTTGGCTTTCTTGAGCATTATGGAGTGTTTGGGATAGGCTGCAGAGCGAACAGAGGTGTTCTTCAACCATTTTTGCTTCAGGAAAGAGGAAAGGGCCACTAGGGCCATCGGGAAGATGGAGCTATATTGGGATATACGTCACTATTTGAGGTGAAAAAAAAGCCATTTTTAGCTTATTTTTGTCTTCTAAAGTCAAATTCACAGCTTGTTTTTCCTTTTTAGGCATATATTTCACTGTATATCCATTTTGAGCAATGTAATAGAGCAAGGACATGCCTATTGGGAGCCTTGGACCTGGCAGATGTAGCCTAGGAGGGGTGAACTGCCTCATCAGTTTGTTGTGTTATGCTATGGTGAATTTCTCTTGCTGTGTATTTATGATATAATATGTTAAACAGTAAACTTAATTAACATTTCCTCACACAAAAACTCAGAAAAAATTACCAAAAACACTTTGTTTAACCTGAAATACACAGAGAATAATTTTCACACTTAATTAAATGGAAATGGATACTTTGGACAGAATTTACAAATAGTTCCATTTTCAGATCAGTCAACCAGTTGCTCACCTCACTAACTCATTACTGCTTTCAGTCTGATATGTTGCCCAGCTCTCCTTTTAATGGCTCCGCACTTGGCCATTCCTCCATTTCCCTCCCGTTGCATCTGCCCCTCTATTGTCTTAGAGCCAAGCTCTCGAACACACACAGGGAGGTGTTGTAGCCTCCATTTCTACCTCACGCTAGCTTTGAATCTCCACTTCTCCAACAATCTCTAATGTAGCCTAACGCTTGCTCCTTCGCCTCTAGAATTCAGCTCCTTTGCCCGTTCTATCACCCCACCTCTGCTCAATAGCCTCCCAAACAACTCTGACTGCTCTAGTATGCCCAGAAAGCACAGAATGCGCTGCCTCTGAGGCAGTGGTCAGGGTCAGGCATCTCGTCCCCCTCTATCCATTCACTCGGATTCTCACTCCCTATCGCCTGAAGAAAATTCCGCTCATTACCCTCCCACACGTCGAGGTAGAGGAAGAGGTCAGGCTTCTTGACCTCCATTGTCCGTTCATCCTGAGCCTTGCACCCTACTTCCCAAAGAGATTTCTGCCCAGTGCCATTCCATTGGCAGAGGCAAAGGCCGAGGTCGGGCTTCTCGCCCTCCTCATTCAATTCACTCAGAGCCCCACTCACTGCTGCCTGAGGAGAATTCAACACAATTTCACTATAATTGTGCTTTGGACAAAGCCCGTCTCATGGCCACCATTACTATCAGTTTCCAGGAAGAAGCCTCCTTCTCTGCAAAGCGTAGCACAAGGAAAATACCAAGAAAATCCACCATAGTTGTTGTGCTTCCATAGCTCTCGAGGAAATGAGAGGCCTTACCCATCAATCCTGATGCTAATTCCTCCAGTAGCAATGGCAGTGGCAGTAGCGGCAGTGGGAGTCCCGAATGGTCAGGTGAAGATCGCAGAAAGGGCAGTGCCAGTGCAGTTCACACTGCTACAACGCCGGAACCAGCAACCCATCAATCGAAGCCCATAGATGATTCCTCTGATGACTATAGGTGCCTCATTGTGGAGGAGCCATCACCTCAGCAAAATGACACCTAGCATGGAGTACAACGACAGCATGGCGATGTATTTTTTCACTGTTCTATTTATTTTCTGTGTTAACATGTCTTTCCAGAACACTTTCTCAACTTTTAAGTCTTTTTTGTATGAATTTGGTTTCCCCATTGAGGGCAGTTGTTTCATGACTGGTTTCCCCTTCTGAGGTGGTCATTATTTTGGTTTTTTGACTTATAATGCCTCCAGAATTAGCCAGTACAACAATTCTAGAGGCCCGACACATTGTGTATATTACGTTATAGTAATAGAATTTAGTCCAACTTAGAAAGAAAAAAAAAGATAGAAAAATCTTTGAAGGTGTACAATATTTCTATAATGTGGTTGAATTAATTATGGTGAAAATTATGAAGTGGTTGGAAAAGTACGAAACATTTGTTTTTTGTCATATATAAATATTGTTTATGTTCTTGTGACAATGCCCAAGACACATGACATGGTTAAATATCGTTCTCCAAAGATGACTTATGACTTGGTAGGAGATTCTACAAAGACGTGTCACGAAGACATAGTTGACATCGTGAATAAGTTTTTAAGTTAGCTTATTTATTTTTATGTGGTATGCATTATTGTAAGTATCATTATATTTTGTTACAAATTATTTATCATTGACATAACATATTCTGTTTGATAGGATTTTTCTAAGAATCTTTCAATTATGTTTGGGGGAATTTATTAAACATAGACAAATATTTTGAATGTGATCAACAATTTCCACAGAAAAAAATAGAAGAAGAAAGGAGAAGAAAATGGAAGAAAATAGATCATGGAACTACAAGAGTAGATATAAGGAATCGGGAAAGAGTGGATACAATGCATCAATCTAGTAAAGCTAGACATGTTACTTTTGAAGATGTGGAAGTTAAAGCTAAATAATATGTTTTCATTGGTGATAATGAGATTATAACTCGCGTTGAAAAGTAGAAGATATATAAAAGACAAAAAGAATAATGCCCCCTAATGTATCTATTGCAATTGATGATGTGGAGATTTCTTATTTAGAAGAAAATATGTTAAATAATAAGAGGAACAAATCAAAAGTTGGTCATTTTGGAAAAATCATGGGTACGAGTGAAGATCATAGTGAAATATATAAAGGAAGCAGGGAAATTATAACACAAAGTGTTGATTTAGAGGATGGAATTATTAACAGAAAATAAAAATTCCATTTGAAATCAATTGATTGAGAACAACCTGGTTGATGAAAATCATACATTTCAGCTTAATGTCAATCAATTTTATAAGCCAAATTAAGGACAATCTAGATATCAAATTAGAAATCCATTCCACCTACATGTTATTTACTTGAAAACATTAATTAGGTACAATCAATATGCACATATGGTTGATTGTATGGTTCTCGTTGATCCAATTGAAGTTCCAAACAAAGAGGAATTTGATAGATCAAGATGTTTTGCATACAAATATTATATAATTGGGGGAAACCATTTTGTACATGCTAGAAGATAATTAACTTATGAATATCCCAATAAACCACTTTTTGAAATAGTGAAATGTATCATTTATGTTGGTTTAACATATATAGAAGCAAAGTTATTAGCATTGGATCATAATACAGATAATGAGTATAGGATGTCTATGACTTTCTTCTAAAGGGTCATATTTATTTATAGTGAATTTCAAGAAAAATGTGGTGGGGATAAGGAAAATGTTCCTCAACGCTTTCGAAAGCAATGATGTACCGAAATAGGTTATCAAATTCAGGAAATATCAATGCAAAAGGTGATAGAGTAAGTGATGTATTCAAAGGTACGTATAATATTTTCTAGTTGGTATTTAGAACTTGGGAGATATGGTATTTGATTGATGATATTTTCAACATGTGGGAGAATATTGGCATAAAAATCAGAAGGTTAGAAATTCTAAACCCTTAATATGTATCAGTAGAAAGACAAGTCCCAAAATCAAGAATCTTCTAGATGATATGACGAACACACCTTGGAGAACAATGCAAGGAGTGAATGATGGCCAAATTTTCAAATCAATATCATCTCGTGTGAAGTTAGTTGAATTATTTTGGATGAAATGTGATAAGAATTTAAAAATTAAGTTCGTTGAATTATTTTTACTTATTTTTTTATTATAATTTTTTTTTTGAAATTTAACATATTGTTGTTGGTAGTATTTGTTATACATATCACTATATTAATATTGTATACATTATTTATTCAGTCATAGTCATACTGTTTATATGATAATACAATAACAAATGGTTAAAATGTTGAATGAAGAGAGTTGGGATGTTGTTGCATGCAAGTACCCAGATTCAAGTTCTATAACAATGCAAAAAGATTATTTTTTTGCATTCAAAAATGTATGTTGATTTAATACATTCATTTGATTCATATATAAATTATTTTTATTTTATTAGCTATACATATATTTTTTATTTCATTAAATATGTTGAAGAAGGATGAAAATGAAGTACCAAATACTTTCAAAAGCTTTATTTAAAAAATTAAGTTGGACAGGTAGAGAAAACAACGTCCTAATCACTACATTTGGAATGGGCTCAACGTTATCTAATATCAAGTAATACTAGGTGATTGTGAAGACTGCAATTCTCATACCTAAAAGGGAATGTTCCCTAGTTATTGTAGATATCCCTCATGGTTTTAATTTCCAAAACATTAGATATGATATTGAGCCTTATAGTTATCAAGATTTTAATAAAGTGGTTATGTGATTTCAAGAAGTCACAACATCATCACTTTGGAGATTTTTTACATTTCATTCAGACACAAAATTGAATTAGTATTATCAAGCTTCAAGGGAAAAGAAAACTCAAGGATGTAGATTACATGGTAATACATTGAAATTGTATGTTTAATTAATGTTAAAGAAATTATTTATGTACAAGTTAATTGAATTTTTACTATTTCGTGTTAGAGGAAGAAGTCAAATTGTATTAGTTGTGGAGATCAACCAATTATAAGTGATTATGAGTTCGTTCATGTTGCATATTGGACAAAAGATGATGGCTATAAGCCTTTTCTTTTGAATCTAGTAGATGGAAAGACTCATAGCCAAGTATTGTTTCATGATGTTGTTATAAGAAAACTAGCATATGAGGATAAAGATGATAAATGCGAGATAGGTAAAATTTATCAAAAGCCACAAACATTAATTAATTATCTTATATATTTATGTTCAAATGAAGTAGATTGGGTCTTGGATTTGTTCCCGCATTCAGGTAATTTTTATGATATAAAATTGCATTTCGATATTTTGTTTTTTTATTTTTATGTTTTTATACAAATTTACTTAATTATTTCTTTTGTACTTTATAATTAGGTATGACACTAGCATGTGGCATACAAAATTGAATAATTTGCACAACCATTGAAAAAGACTCACTACAATGCAGTTTTATTCAGAAAATAATTAATGTTATTCAATTTCTTCTAGATGCAATGCAAGAATTTGGTTTGAGGAAAGATGATTTTAATGAATCACGCGTCAAAAAAAGGCAAAGGAATCTCAACCACCGTTAGATGGACTGGCTGGAAAGGGATACTTTGAGAGATTTTCAGACATCCGAGATCCAACAAAAGAGAAAAGCGACCAAACTGAAGAACAAAATACTATGGAAGAAGAGAATAATGAAGCTCTAGAAGATTATAGGTATGGATTATATGATGTTGTTGATTAAATTTAACTAATGTTTGCAACTCAAGCTTAATTTTAAGAACTATTCCTTAGTTATACCTGTAATGTTTTGACTCTGAGATTTTATGATAAGAATAAGTATCCAATTATTGTTGTTATATGTTTAATATTTTTATTATTTGATTTTCACTTTAATTTTTATGTGAATCATTATTTTTTGAAAAAAGGATGTGAATATTATTTTCTTTGACATAAAATTCTTAGAAAATGTTTCTTTTTAATTTTTTTTTTGTTAATTTTTTTTCCGATAAAAATCATTTATCTAACATATCATTTTTATCAAAAAAAGTCCCAAATTTGTATTTTTTTTATTATATCTATATTCAAAATGTGTATTTTTTTCAAATGTTTAAATTTTTTTTTTTTAACTGAGAAAAAAATGATTAAAATTCTTGGAAAAAATTTAAAAACAAACATCTCATGGAAGAAGAAGAAAAAGAAGACGTCTTCTTGTTAAATAACAAACATTTAAAAAAAAATATCCATAATAGATTATAAAATTTAACGTGTCAAAAATAATCCCCCCCAAAAAGGGGTTGATGTTGCATCAACACTTTTCGAAATCAGCATGAAAATCAATAACATTTTAAAAAAATGTTCATACTTGATACATAAGAAAATTTAAAGTGTCTAAATAATGCCCCCCAAAAAGGGGTTGATGTTGCATCAACACTTTTCGAAATCAACATGAAAATCACTAACATTTAAAAAAAAATGTTCATACTTGATACATAAGAAAATTTAAAGAGTAAAAAATATGCTAAAAAAAATATGTATTCTGAATCAACACTTTTCAATATCGGATGATTTTTTGCAACCCCTAAAGAAGTGATAACCCAATACAATTTCCGTTAAGTTGGTAACTTTGTTCTCATAAATAGTGATGTCCAATATAACTTTGTATCGCATTACATTACACCAACTATCATTCCAATAATGTCAAAATAACATAAATTTTCATGCTTTTCATTGAATCCATTTTTTAATACAGAAAATATTTTCATATTCATTTATAAAGTCTTAACAAATTAGTTAAAAAATTACACAAAAGTAGGACAAGAATATTAATGGGTTGAGTCATCGTAAAAATATTCTAGTTAAGTTCTCTCAGTAGAACCTGTCTTGGCTTAAATATTTTGTGTCACATCATATAAAGAAAAATTTTCACTTTCAATATCATAGAGATGAGATTAACATTTATTAATTTGTAATAAAGTTGAAATAGAGGGTAAAAAGAGTTAAATATAATTTATCCATATCAATCCTAATATCCAATCGTTCATTCATATTTAAAAACTCTAATGGATCGCTCAATTCATAGCTTTCGAAGTCATTTTTAGTTTGTCTCTTTCCGTCAATTAAATTTTCCATTAAAATTTTATTTTTATTTAGATATTTTATATTCTTTCAAACATGGGTTGGCACCAATCCATTACTAATAATATAGTTGGTATGGATGAAAAAGGAAAAGGAAAGAATTACCAAAGCTCCAAAAACTCTAAAATTTAAGAGGTTATGGTTTTCATAGCCTTACATATCTCTCTATATATTTTGAGGCAATTTGTAATCCCTAATATAGGAAATTAATTCATTGAATTATTGATAACTTGAGCATTACTCTTTCTTAATATAGATCTATTATCAAATATATTTCAATGGTTGGTACTCGATCATTCAAATACTGCTCTTTTATAAGGTCAAATCGAAACTACCTTTCTATATTTGTGAACCATGATCATAATATGATTCTTATGAAGGATATAAAAATTAATAAATTTGAAGAGGTTTTAGATTTCATTCAAAAAGATAAAATATTGTGACCAAATTATTATATTTTGAATTCTATGAAGATTATTTTGAATTAGTGGAAATTGAAGTACGTATTAATAATAACAAGATTTGTAACTAGAAACCTAATTAAGCATAAAATTTTCTATTCAAGTAAAATAATTGATGTTTGTTCAAGTAAAATTAGTGCATTGCAAAATTATAACAAAAGTACAAAACTTGGATTAAAGTCCATAAAATTAGAAAGACATAAGTTAAAAAATGCATGTAACTACAAATCATATAATATGTTATTATACAATAAAATGAAGATTTACTTAAAACATATATATTGATATCTTCTTAAGACAAATACACATCACTTTACATTTGGATTAATACCTAAAAATGACAAGATGCATAGCAAAGACAACACATACTTTATAAATTGTAATGAATATTTTTCAATAATGAGCAATAGAAAGTGAAATAATGTAAGAAAAATATTAAATCAAAAGTTAAAATGAATTTCTACCAATATATTTGGCCATTTAATTTGACTCCAATACATTGTGGCATATTCATTTTAACCTATGTTTTTTTTGTAAGTTGAAGGATTCGTACATTAATCCTAAACAAGTCACATATAGTTGGGATTTCCAAAAGAGGACCAGGAGATTATTAGTATAAAAATTGGTTGATACTAACAATATACCTACCAATAAAATACAATTATAAAATAACTATTGAAATCATTAATACATAGAAAACTCCTTGAAGATTCAAGAATTCAAGAGAGGAAATGCCATTAGACATTAGCATGATTTTCCCCAAGTTGACTAATTTTTTACTGTCTTCTTGGATAAGTGCCTTATTCCTTTTGTGACCACTTTTTTTCGCTTCCTTTTCTTTCTTATATACCACCTTAAAATTATTTATGTGTACCCCAAGACAAGACTTTGAAGAACGTGAGGCCAACTGGTCTTCTTCCTTTCTTCAGAGATATACTTTGTAAAGAATCTTAGTGTGAAGAGCTAACATATCCTTTATATATTTTCCATGGAATTCTTATGCAAGGGAGGTTGGTCGTGGATCATTCAAATCCATGTCTTCTAGTAGGGCTTGTGCTTCAACTTGTTTTTCAACTTTTTTTGATAGGGAGTGAACCATTTCCTATAGTAATATGGGTGCTCTTCTAGAAAATTTCACATGCATTGGGATCTTGAGGATTAAAAAAGGGCTTATATGTTTTTCCTTCTACTTATTGCAGACTTAATTGAATGTTATATTTCTTAGGAGACTCATTTGGAGAGGAGAGACACTAAAACTATTTCTAGATGTAGGGATCCATTCAAGTTTTGAGGCAACATGAGGACTCAAATTTCTTCTTATTTGGGAGAGTTTTCCAAAATCATCTAGCTCTTTTTGAGAGGGGTTTTCTTTATGAAATTGATTTGTATTCATTATATGTTTCCTAATAATATTATTGTATTCATGAAAATATTTACATCTAAAGGGGATGTGTTCATAATCTAGAGGCTACTTCCAAATATTATTCTTATAATAAATATACATTGAAGTTGGAAGAGGCTCAGAGATATTCATATAAACATAGATATGATTATAATATGTGCACCTCCTATCTTAGTTTCCCCTGAGACCTTGATAAAGCTACCAATGGAATTGCATATGCCTTCAATGCTTTCCTCCTCCCAATATTCCTTTGGAATATAAAAGAGTTGAACCCACATTAGGGTAGCAAGGAATTCTCCCTTCTCTGGATTATACTACTCCTTCTAGAATCACATGAAGAACCCTACATATTAAAAAAAAATTGGCCCTCCAAAAATCCTTAATCTGCCTTTCAAGCCAAAGAAAATGAATGTGAAGAATCCTTTGGCCCCTATCTCTAGTTATATTTGACCTTAAAGGTTCCATTTATGTTGGATCCACCTAATCAAATGCCTTTCAAAGGGCCATAATATTATGAACTTGCATATCAGAGCATGGTCCTGTATAAATTGGATATATTCTCTAATATTGCTAGATTCAACCTTATATTTGGAATCTTTCATTGCTTTTAGTAGGAAACACCCTGGATTTATAGCTTTAAAAGATACACCTAACAAAGGTTTCTCAAAGAAATAAAAAACTCCACTTTGTCATACTGCTCTATGAAAAGGATTTCGAAGATGAAGAGATTGAAAGGGAATACATGTAGATATATAATTTTTACCAAATCTTGAAACAATTTGACCAAAGGAGGGGGAAGAACCCCCTTTTGTAGATTTGATCATGGATGGATATGTAGAAGTAACCCTAAGGTAATGCATCAAAAACATATTAAAACTCATCCCAATCAAAATTTTAAAGAACTCCTTTTAATCTATGTTAAGGCTAATAAAATTTTAACATTATAAATTGAAAATACATGTATAACCAAAATTTATATAAGAGCTCGTAATTTGAGAAAACACTTTTAATCATAAGTCGTAATATATTATTGTAAGCAATAAATAAAGGTAGATAAATTTGGTTACTTTTGCAGCTCAAATTTGAACCCCTAGTTGTAAATTCTCAATTGTACTAAGAAAATAAATAATTATTTCGATACATGCATTACAAAATGCGTGCATATTCTAATAACTCATGCACATTCTTAGAATGTGAAAACACTATTTTTAAAAAACCATACATACTAACATTTATTGTGGATATTTATTTATAATAACATGTCACGACTCCCATATCCAAGTTGAAATCAGAATATCCCTTAGATACTATCTATGTGGTTGTTTGAGGGATACCTTATATTATTTAAACTATAGATGCTTCATTTAGGGCGTAAGACCCCCTTTTATCCTTCCCTCGAGACAATACATTCCCCAAGAGACATTATTATCCTATAAACCATATGAATGGTGATAAAGGTCCCCCAGAGAGCCTAAACAACCTAGATATGTCCTATGTTGTAATTCAAATGCTTGTTCAAGAAGATTGATCCCGGGAAGATTCAAATATGACCCAAGCACCTTATGTTCCATCCTTGACCATGGTTAAGGCCCCAAATTCTATACATGGTGCAAAAAACATCCTAATGATATTAAGGCCAAACTTAAAGGCCCCAAGACCCAACTATGCACAAAACCTCCAAATAGCACTCGTAGCGTACCCAAAGGCTATATATATCTCAGATATGATATGTGTGGTGGTTTGAAGCATTATTCACTACCATTGAACTAGATAAGTTTTGTTTAGGGACTAACGATTCTGTTTTCCTCCCCTAGCCATCGTAGAGGCCATAAAACTCAATCTTATTATGCAAAACATACTAATTTTTCCCATATTCCTAATCTAATATCTTTCTCATTGACGTTAAGAATGAGAAAGAATTATTTAATTCCTAAGGAAAGTTTTCATTCCTTGCCAAGTTATAAGCCCTAACTCCCATATATGATGTAGAAATCCGCTTGATGGATTTATGTTAAATCATTTAATATATCATTGATTTTACTTGAATAAGTAATGATTTTAGCATGTGGTCCACTATTGATAATTTATAGAGTAAAACCTCATTTATTTCTAGAGAGGTTGGTGACAACTTTTTGTTTTACATGGAGGTTAGTGATGATTTTTGTTTATAAAACAAATTGAAGGATATATATATTTTAGATTCAAGAGTGAATGCATTACATTTGTTATATATAATATTCCATATGTAAATAAATGTATATAATCCAACCAAATATATAAATAAAATCATTATGTCTCTATGAATCCAGTGAGATAATCAACCATGTTATGTACGAACACCACAAAAAATTCGCAACAAATAGTGTCGTCTCTCTAATATATGATGAAAAAACTCCTAATTCTTCTTATGATGGATGGAAAGCACATTGATACATGGATGTTACAATGCCATGCTAGTCAATTGAACCTCCTGATTAAAATATGAAGTCTTCTTGC
This sequence comes from Pinus albicaulis, assembly GCA_034641835.2. Classification (NCBI taxonomy): domain Eukaryota; kingdom Viridiplantae; phylum Streptophyta; class Pinopsida; order Pinales; family Pinaceae; genus Pinus; species Pinus albicaulis. The sequence goes on along the minus strand of JAXQQM020079420.1, from coordinate 20,354 downwards.
ATCATTAGAATTAATAAGAAATATGAAATCAAGAGGAGGGGTTTTGAGGCTCAATCCACAATTTTTTCACAATATAGAAACTTCGTTGTGATTTTTTGAACCAATATTAACCCCCTTCCCTCCCTAGAGACCCCCTTAAACATCTTAACCATATACTCATAGTCACCATTTGTGGTTACATTATATTTGTGTAACATTATTATCATTGTATTATTGTGATACAACTATTGCTCACTATTTATAAAGTTCATCCCATATCTCGATGTTTACCATGGATGTTACAATGCCATGTTAGTCAATTTAATCTGTTTATCAAAATATGGGGTCTTCTTGCATCCTTAGAATTAAGAGGAAATAGGAAATAAAAAGCAGGGATTTTGAGGATCAAGCCACAATTTTTTCACAATATGGTAACTTCTTCGTGATTTTCTTAACCAATATTAACTCATGCCCTCCTTAGAGATCCCCTTAAAACTCTTAACCATATAGTCATAGTCACAATTTGTGGTTACATTATATTTGTGTAACATTATTTAGAGTATAAACGATGATGATGACTATATTATTATGATATAATTGTTGCTCACTCTTTCTGAAGTTCATCCAACATCCCAACATTTACCTTCATTGATAATTGATAATAGTTCTCAACCTGAATATGATTAAAGGTAGTTATCATTAAATCTTCATTTTTTACTTTAAATTGGACATTGATTATAAGTTTGAAAACCAAAATTAATAATGTCTAAGAGAATTTAATAAATCAATAGAGATAGGTGTACTTAGATAGAAGAGACTTCAATGATTCACATGTGTTTAGATGTGGCACTAGAAGTTGATGACTAAATTATAAATTTGATTTGAGATAATAATAAGTTTAAAAGAGAAAATATATATTTAAAAATAAATGTGTGGGGTGGAGTTAAAAAGAGTAATATAATTTGAATGATTATTTTATATGAAATGATTGGGAAAGGAAAGATGTAGGTTATCCCTAATCTGAAAAGATAAATATAGGTTATTCAACCATGATAACTTGGTTTATGATTATTAATGGATATAATAAAAGTTAATTGTTGAATCAAAATGGAAGATAAACACCATTTGCAATCACAATCTTTTCAAAGTCCTCATATATCATTTGTAATCACAAATCTTGTCAATGTTCTTAAATATCAACTAATCTATTTACATATGAAAATATCATTTTAATAAATTTATAAGAATAATACTACCATATTTCTTTACAAAAATAAATAAAATAAACATAGATGTGCAAGTCATATAATCTTTCTATTTATAAGAAACTTCATCATAATAAAACAACTAGCCATTATTATCTATCTGAAATGGTAGAAGGATTCATAATTCAACATATACAATCTTTCAAACATGCAATAAACGAAATGAAGTGTAGATATGTTATGGTTTTCTTTAGTTTGAGAATTATGTTTATATACTATGTAAAATAATTATTAGTAATATAAAATTGAAATAAAAATTCAAATAGAAATTGAAATAAAAAAGAGACTATTTCAAGTGAAAATATTAATCTTAGACATATACATATATATATAAGATTGATCATCTACAAATTTTGTGTGAGTGCCCACATATATAACCAATCTAGATCCATCTTCACCCCAGATCTATTGAATACCAAGAGAGATCAAATCTCTCAAGGTGCAAACTTTTCCTCAACTTTTGCACTCAAAAATAAATTTGAACTTTAATAAATTTGATCACTTTTAACAAAAATATATATATTAAGATATAAGTTACTACAAATTTAGACTAGGTATACAAATTAATTTAAGAAAAAATAATCATATATTACTTTTCTAAATTAATAACCAATTATATATATAACAAACATCAATTTATATATTTATATATTAGCTAATGATGTAGTCTAACTTATATAAGAAATAGACTTTTTTACTGGAATCTATAAAATAATTTGAATAATATTTATTGTGAATTTTATATTATTATTATTATTATTTAAGTGATTCATAGGTAATTTGATATGGAATTATATTGATAATATTAATTTATTATAAATATCTAGTTTGATATAATTTTTTTTATGGAAAAATAATAAAATAATAATAATATTATTATTATTATTTATTTAAACTTTTTAATATTATTTTTTATTATTATTTATTTAAATTTGTTAATATTAATCAGTAGTTTATATAATTAATTTAATGCATCAACACACGTCCCACTTAAAACATATATATATTAAATATGTTAATAGGTGAATATGTGTCTCTGATTTTGAATTGGAAGTACAAATACATCCGTTAAAAATACAATTCAACTTTTTATGGCCTAATATTTCTTCTTATTCTAATGTATATAATAAAATAATTTAATTAATAATAATATGGATAAAATGAAAACGACGCTTATTTTCTTATTTTAATTAATATTAATGTGATTGCGTTAACTTTTATATGAACATATTTATGGATGATTAAAAAACATCTCAATATAGCCATATCGTGTGTTATGGAAGGTGGGGAAGGTTATAGAGACATGATCAACCCTCTCCCCATGTCATTAACGAAAGAGAATGTACAAGGTCTTGGAGGATTTTATTCTAAGGGCATCCCAAGGTAACGAGTCTTCAAGAATCCATGCCAAAGTAATCCATGCCAAAGTGTAGATATTAAAGTGGAGGGCTTAAGACGAAGCCATGGGTATTATTGTAAGCATGGTGCTCTACGTGAATTTGTCACTTGAGGAGGTGGAGAACTTATCACCTAGATACCAACCAGATTTGGAAAGAGTCACGTTTGAATTCTCGATTTGATTTTTTTTAATTCCCAATTTGATTTTTTTTATGCAAGTTATTATTATGGGTGTACCAGATTTGGAAAGAGTCACGTTTGAATTCTCGATTTGATTTTTTTTAATTCCCAATTTGATTTTTTAATGCAAGTTATTATGGGTGTAGGGTTTAATGTTGCAATTTTATTGTAAGGAAACTCAAAATTTGGGTATAAATCACACGGCCAATGAGATTTCTCTATGTTAATCTATCGCTTTTATTTGGAGCTAGGATTCGCCTTGTATTTATTTGTATTCTCTTAATTTTCTCCTTTAGGCCTTGAGCTTGGATCCTTCTCGAGATCTCCCCAATGCACAACTTGGGTTCTTTTGGAATGTGAAATCAAAATGAAATATAAGCATGAATTAAATTTCATTAAAGATGATACCCATATACATACAATATTTTAGTCATTGGTTTTAACTTCCAAGGTTTTTTAGACTTCCAATAATTGTCCACATTCCACACCCTAATCATAACAAATTAGGTGCCCAACATTCCCTCTCTGTAATATCCATCTACTTCTGAAATACGTGTTTTTTTATTTTTAGACTAAATTATTTTAGATTGAATGACAAAAACACCATAGCTTATTTAAGAGAACAAAACACAGTAAAGTGCTTATGTAATAAGTAATATTTATTAATAAATAACATGGATGAAATTACTTGGAATGAGACACTCGAATAAGAGATGATTGCCAAAAAAATAAAAAGCTCATTAATGGAGGAGATTGAAATAAATCTTCCATGATAAAAATTCCTAAATAAGATTTAATGGATAGGACAAAAAGATCCATTAAATCTCTTAACTGGAGAAAGATGCTAAGTATAAGGAAAGATAAAGGACCGCGAGAGAGAAAAGCGACCTTTAACAGAAAATCCTAGGAATTTGAAATCTTGAAAAAAAAAAACCATAAAAATGGGATGTCACTGAGAGAAAAAATCAGTCATGGAAGAAAATGTATAAAAATAACTACTCAAGGGATCAAATGAGTTGTTGTTAATATTATTGGAAACTAGTCTCAACTTAAAGGGAATTGGTGGTACAACTCACAGTTGAGTGGTTATTGTGCTCATCAAGTGAAATTCTTGCAGCGATTATGGTTAGGAAATTTATGCACATGTATTTTGTGACTATATGCTACATGTTTTGGTGAATGATATAATTTTGTGAATCGTAGTGGGGAAGATTTTAGTATAGAAATATGTCAAATAATTTTAGGTTTGTGAATATAAGTTTATTTCCATGAAGATAATTTTAGTGTTGTGAACCTAATCTTAGTTCTGTAAAGATAATTTAGAGTTATGTGAATATAATTGTGAACACACTTTTCCTGTGAATGATATAGATGTTTCGATGTTGGGATTGATGTTATATTGATATTAGTGTAATTTTGTACTTAATTTTTTAATGAGATTTGGTTTTTTTTATAGGACGTGAAGGAATTAAAATGATCTGGTTGAGTGAATCAGTGTAATAGCTAACTTGGAGACTTGAAACTCACAATATTGTCTAGCCAAGGGCATGTATACCTAGGCATGAACTTTGTTGTCTGGTCAAGTGTATGAGGGTGCATACAACTCCCCCGATGTCTCAACATCAACATAATTACTACAAGGAAATGAAAATTTGCACAGTTAGAATGATTTATAATTCTTATTATAAACCATTTGATCCCTTAGTATTGTAATGTAAAATGATTATGAAAATATTAACCACCAGTCTATATCCATATAACTTTGGATTTATCAAGCGCCGAGAGGGATCCAATCCCTGAAAGTGCAAAACTTCTTTTTGGAGTGTATAATTTGAGGAAAGGTTTGCACCTCGAGGGATTTTATCCCTCTCAACACATGATAGATCTGGAGTTAGATGGATCTAGGTTGGTTCCAGCTGAGGGAAGTAGTGCCATATTTTTAGATTATTATTATTATGTATATATAGAGATAAACTTCATACTTTGAAATTTAAATTATGTATTCTTTAGATTATCATTATTGTGTATATATAGAGATAAACTTCATACTTTGAAATTTAAATTATGAATTCTTTGCTTGACATGACCATATAATTCTCTTATTTAATTTAGTCTATGGTGCTTTCCTTGAATGGTTTGTACATGTGTTTGGATGTTTCGAGTGGTTTGTGTGTTTCTGTGTTTGGATGATTTGAGTGGCTTGTGTGTTTATGTGTTTGTATTTGGATGGTAATGTTTGTGACTTTGAGTGGTTTTTATGTTTATTTGTTAGAAATTGGATGGTAATGTTTGTGAACGTTTCATTTTTTTTCTTTGGTAATTGTCTATTATTAGTTAGTTGGTGATGAACAAGAAAGATAATCTTGTCAATAACTTGCAGGAGGATTGATATCGCACATATATTTCATTTAATTTTAGGTATCACAATTTTTTACAACTAATTAATTCCTAATAGTGTCCCTCCACGTATTAATAAATATATCTTGAAGAGTTGTTTTAATTTTAAATTTTCTAAGTTACCTTAGTCTATTGAGATTATATATATTTTTAATAACTTTAATGATGAAAAATGATGAAATAAAAATTTTGAAAGGAAAGTGACAATGTAATAGTGTTGAATGGTAAAAAATGTGAATAAAAATATTGTAGGCAATTACAAATAGTATTCATTAGTTTTTCCATCTTTTCATATCGATTATATGAGAAGTGCATTTGAAATTGTAAACCATTCAAATATTTAACTCCAAATATTGTAGTAAACATCTTACCTTTTATCTCTTTCTCTCCAATATTAATAGGCTGAATTACTATAACACAAAAATCAATGCACGTTATCAATAATTTTTTTGTGCTTACACTAAAATCAATCAAAATTTTAATCCAATCACTTTAAAATTAAAGTACCATCATATATCCAGTTAAATAAAATCATAAATAACATCTACACTAAAATCAATGCATCTAATGCAAGTAATCAAATAGGATTAGAAAAAAGCATCTGCAATGAAGTCAATGCATCTAATGTAATCAATTAAATAAGATTAGATATCAACGTCTACATTGAAATCAATGCATCCAGTGCAAGCAATAAAATATAATAAAAAATCAACATCTACATTGAAATCAATATCTAGTGCAAACAATCAAATATAACTAGAAATCAATACATAATGAAATCAATGCATGTATCATAAGAAATCAAATATAATTACATATGTTAGATGATCCAAAAATAAATATTATCATAGGTTATAAAGTTTGAATAAAATAATTATTAATTTAAGATATTAAATTAATAATTATTATTCTAGAATATTTAATAAATATTTGAGATACTTAGAAATAGAATTTTGTTATTAAAAATAGGACTCTAGAATAGAGTCGTTTCCTAGGCTCTAAGTTAGGAGTAAAGTCAGTAGAATATTTAGAAGGTCATTTAATGTAAGTGGACACTTGCTATTTAATAAGTGATCCATAATTAGTGGAAGTTAGGACATTGAGCTTATAAATAGCTCATTGCAAGAGTGTTTTTGTTGTTCGGGTGTAAACTCTTGCATAATTCCAATGTAATTGTTTTTTCTGAATAATAAAATTACATGTCTGACACTTCGGCCATTATTGTGGTATCAGAGCTACGGTAATGTTGCAATGGATATGAGGAGGAGGATTCCAGCTCTACTAGTTCTTGGAAAACTCAACTCCATTGAATTGATTAGCAAATAATTGGTATGGAATTTTTCAATTTTTTTGTTTAAAGGAACATAAATTTTTTATTATTGATTTTAGATTTGTAAATGCTAAAATCCTTTTTTGCAAAATAGTTTTCTGCAAAATCTATTCTGCAAAATCTTCCCATTAAAAACTATTTGGCCCACATTCATCATTGTTGTTCGTCCCAAAATTCAAGACCGATTCCCTATATGCCTTCTTAATCTGATCTTCCGAAGCACCTCTCGGAACTTGTAAGACATCGTAGATCTTCATCTGAACTTCCCAGCAATGGATCTGTCTACTGCAAAGAGAAACAGCAGGAGAAGACCCCTCGCAAGCCTCATTGGCGGTTTCGAATTTAAAAAATTTGTTTCAGATACAGCAGAAGAAGACCCCTCAAAAGAAATTGTATTTCTTGTAGTGTCTCCGTCGGTTAACGCCGTAGCAGACTGATTTTTTGAAGAACAAAACAGTTTAATAGTCTACCTGTGTTCAATTAGAGCATGATAATACCAATTCACAGTCACAGAAGTGTGAGCGTGATAATAACAGTCACGAGATGCAGTGCACGGTAATATCAATTCCGCTCCAGGAGAATTCGCCATCCAGGAGAATTCACTTCAAACATTTCCGCTCCTCGGCACGCCATGTATGATGAATATGGAATTGGAAAAGATGGTTGAGTGGATGAAGTGAGTTGAAATACCTGTTACTCTAAATTCGATTTTCATGCAAACAAATCTCGTCCACATTATGTGAGGCTAGCGGACTTCAAGAGGACCCACGCATGGCACTTTATTCAAATCAGAAAACACTTTTCACACCTTCACACACCATTTTCCAACCTTAGTTGACGTGCTTTGATTCCTCTCTATTTGGGATGCAGCCCTGCAATTTCTTCAAATCTTCTACATCCATTTCCTATATAAACCCCTTACAACCTCCATTCTTCCTCGTGTTTCTACTTTCTAGTTTCCCCACTTCTGAAATATTTTCACGCTTTTTCTCCTCAATCAAACCAAGAGATTTTGATATTTTTGGTTCTCTGCAAATTTTACAGCAATGACGGGCAGCTCATCAAAACATTCTTCCTCTGTTTATGATTTCACAGTCAAGGACATCCGAGGTAATGATGTGGTATCCGATATCGGCATTGAAACACGACCTATCCCACGACATTGAGCAATGAGTGTCTCATTATCAGCAATTGCCCACTTCTTTAATGCACTTGTCCAAAATTTCTTTTCAATGTTTGTTTCATTTTATTATTGTGAAGAAATAAGTTTGAATTTTTGTAATTTGGGTGAAGTACCACTTTGGTGCAATAAGATGGAATCTTGTATTTGGAGGAATAAGTAGATTTTTTTTTTCTTTTTTCTTAAGAACATTGTAATATTTTTTGGAGTAATAAGGTTATTTGTAATATTTTTGGAGTAATAAGGTGATTTTTTGTAATTTGTTTCTGGAGAGATAAGTATGACTCAAAGTAATTTTACTTTGAGGGGGGGTAACTTTTTTTTACCAGATTGTGCCAGAGCATCATTGTAAAAGTCAAATTTTAAAATTTTACTTGTAAATATTTGAAAATTTGACTAGAGCCAAGTGCAAAGCTCAGTCATTTTTCTCTTGTTTCAATGACTATTCGAGGGTCAAGGCCAAACCCCGATAGATCGTTTTGTGCGTCGTGTGTCATTTTTTGTGTGGCATGTGTCGTGGCATGACGAGTTGCTCAATTTTTTTATGTTTGATTCTTTTGGTGCACTGCTTCAACACTCCAATGTCAAAATTAATTAATCTCTTCTCTAAAATTGATAAGCTAGAAGGAGTGAAATCCTATAATACATGGCAACGTCTAATTGAAAGCACTCTTATTTTTAATTAATTATGGCATGGCATTTGTGATGGCAACATTAAGCCAAATAAACCAACAGTTCCAGCTGCACTTTCAAAATGGGAAATAAAAGATGCCAAGGCATTAGCTCTTATAAAAGCTTCAGTTAGTAATGAAATGTACATACACATTGAGAATTCTTCAGATACATGGGCTACTTTACATACATTCAAAGATCTCTTTGATACACAACCTGAATTAAAGAAATTTGTTCTTCAATTAAAATTGCTTCAACATAAATTAATTGAAGGTGGTGATATCCTTGAGTACATTTCACGACTTAAAAACATTAAGCAAGAAATCATCAATGTTGGTTTTCAAGCTGTTGATGATAGCTTCTTAACTACAATTTTAATTGCTGGATTTCCATCATCATATACTCATTTTTTGGAAACTTTGCAAGTCACTGGCAAGTTAGAGAAGATAAAATTTGATGAAATGAGTGACATGTTAGCACAACATGATAAAAACTTCAGGAAGAAGAAGCAGCTTCGGGAAGATGTCTTCCTCACCGAAGCCAGTTCCCGCAACTCCTCAACTGAGAATTCCATAAACAAAGGAAAAGGTAATTTTAATCAAAATCAAGCAGCGCAAGGACGTGGTCACAGTCAACACAGAGGAAACAACTCCAACAGAAGCTCCAATTCAGGCAAAAAAAAATTTCAAGGAAGAGGAAAAAATCAAAACAGAGGATATCAGCAAGGCACAGGACAGAATCCAGGGAGAGGACAATCTCAAAACAGAGGACAAAGAAGAGGTCGAGGAAAGTCTCAAGGCAGAGGACACTCTCAAGGAAGAGGCACCGATTTGAGTCAAATTGTTTGCAGGCGATGTAACAGAGTTGGTCATTATGCAGCAGATTGTAGAACTTCTATTGAGAAAATTTCTAAGTTTCATCCAAACTCAGCACAGTTTGCAAATGATGAAGATGATTCTAATAGTTTCGAATATGTTCTCACAAACACAGAAGCAACAACTTTACAGGTTTCAAGCTTTCTCCGCAGTGATTATGAAGATGCATGGATTCTTGATACAGGTGCAACTCAACACATGACATTTCGACGTGACTTCTTCTGGAGTTTCAAAGAAGTTCATCTGAATTCAATCTATCTTGCTGACAAAACCAAACATACTCCTTCAGGAAAAGGTGTAGTTAATTTTTTTTTACCAGGAATCGGAGAAAGAATGATTTCTAATGTATGGTATGTCCCAACATTCAAGCAAAATTTGTTGTCCTTAGTCACAATTCGACAAGCAGGGCATATAGTAATTATGCAAGATGGCTTAGTTAAAATCAACTGAGTCAAACAAAACATGCAAATAGTAATGACAAGTTATGAAGATGGAAAACTGTTAAGGATGAAAGGGACAGTTATTCCAAGACATTCTGACTTTGCAGGTGCAGCAAGTACATATATTTCACCAATCAGATTATGGCATGTTAGATATGGCCTTCTCAACTTTGAAAGTCTCTCTCAGTTACAAAAACAGGGCATGGTTAAAGGGCTTCCAACCTTCAAAAAGGAAAATGCAAAGTGTGAATCTTGCATTTTTGGAAAGCAACATCTAGAGACTTTTTCCACCAATTCCTGGCGAGCAGACAGGCACTTGCAATTGGTTCACAGTGATATTTGTGGACCCTTCCCAACTTCACTTGGAAGTTGCAGATATTTTTTACTTTTTATTGACGATTTTAACAGGATGACATGGGTTTATTTCTTAAAGAAAAAGTCAGAAGCATTTGAAAAGTTCAAAAATTTTCATAAGCTTATTGAAAATGAAGTAAAGGAGAAGATTGGCACTCTTCGAACTGACAATGGCAGAGAATTCACTTCAAATGAATTTAAAAATTATTGCATGGAAAATGGAATCAAACGACATCTTAACAATGTCTACACTCCGTAGCAAAATGGGGTCGTAGAAAAAATGAATCGTACCTTGTTAGGAATGGCGTGATCTATGTTAACTCTCAAAAATTTAAGTCCTTCATATTGGGCTGAAGTAGTTCATACCACTGTCTACTTGAGAAATAGATCTCCCATGGCTTCTTTAGATGGAATCACACCCTATGAAGCATGGTTTGGATTCAAACCATGGGTTAAGCATCTTAGAGTCTTCGGATGTAATATTCATATTTAAGGATATTTATTAAACACAACAAATGGTACAGCAATGGAATGTCTCCTTCATAAATATTCAACAACGCATAAAATAACAGAAATGGCCTATGCAACAGATTCACGTTTAACAGAGAAATCACTGAGCCATTTTATTATATCGGGAAGTTATAAGGAAATACAATACATGCGCAGGTGCTAGCGCCCGAAACTTGCCCACGGCAAATCAAAAGGTATTCAAGAAATAACAGGGGTACGGCGGTGCACCGTTCTGCATTCAAGCGGCGGTAATGTACTACCATATAGCTGCTATCGTGCTGCGACTGAAACAGACCCTCCAAGGCGATATCACGATCCTATCTAATGCCCTCAATAGATACAGGTTGTCTCTGCTGCAACCTCCAGACCCGAAACCTCCAAATGATAGCAATGGAGAGCCACTCCTGACACTACTCTGCAATAAGTCCAACCCGATCCTCCTGCAAGATAATGATAGAACTGTCTCACCCGAGCAGGCACTAGAAGTCCCCTAGGGCTGAGGTTGAGATCTCCGCTCGGAGACACTCGGCGCACTAAACAGTGTTGTAAACTGGCTGAACAATCGGTGTGCTCAAGTCTTAGCGACCAACTACAATTTCATAAAATTCATCAATAATCCAAAAATAAGGAGCTCTCTCCCTTTTGTATGCGGCCTTCCTCTCAAACCCTCGACTCCTCCTTTCCCGCGCAGCCCTTCTCGCCCCCCACGCTGCCAACTCAGCCTGCGTACTTGCCTTCACGCACTCGGGTGAGTCCACGACCCGCTCACTGATATTTACATTTAACTGTAGGCGGCAAAATTGGCCCGAACTAATATTCCAATTAGCTTATTGCTAATTAGGAATATTACAGTCTCCCCTGGAAAAATGTTGCTTGACCCCAAGCAACTGTAGTGATGGGCGCTGCAAGATCTTTTCTCGCTCTCCCAAGTGGAATCCTCATCTGAAAAAAATTTCTTGTCCTCAGGCAATGCCTGAACAAGCCTCCTCTCTAGCTGATGCTCCTTACTGACACTGCAAAATTTGCCTGGGTCCGAGATGTGCCACTGAAACATTTATGACCTTCGCATCGCCCTGATATGAAGGGATCTCTCAATGCCAGGATCCCAAACTGACCTCTCACAGTACTAGCCAACCAATAATTCTCCTGGATCTTTTCGCCACCATGGCCAATAATCGCCCAAGTCCCATGGCTCGGACTGCGCATTATCTCTGGCTATGACTGATGCTCTAAGAGGTGAATACCACCAACAAGCATCAATGCTCCTGGGCTCCTGCAGTGTTGTACCTGTAACTGCATACCAACTCATCATCTCTATCCAATCCAAATCCTGACTTAATCCCATGCTGATCCCGCTCTCCTGAAATCGGGAAGGAGTCCTAAAGTAACGACAACCGGTGCACTCCTGCCAACTGGGATCTGTAACATCTACTATGTCTAAGGGCCCCTGCTCTATTGTGCTCCCTACGAAGAATACCGTACCATCAAGAGGGTACCAACTCATGATCTCCCGCCAGTCCATCCTGGAAGAAGGGTCCGATGTAGCAACAACAACTGCATATGGAGCATGCCTGGAATGTCGCTGCCAACCTGTGATCAACTCCCGCTTCTCTGCCCTATCTACCAAAGAAAGCTGCCTGAGGAAGGAAGCCCCTCTCTCTGTAATGGGCCAAAGTGGGCAGGATATGTTGCAAGCTCCATCGATGTACTCCTGGAGAGGGCTACTCACTAAAAACACTGCAGCTCTGCTGACTGCGAGTACATCTATCTGCACCTCATCCCTATGTCGATCCATAGATAGATGCTCCACCATATCCAATAGCTCTTCCCACTCTTGATCAGGAATTTCATACTCCCACTATCTACTCGTCTCCTGTAGAGCAATCCCATCAACCTGCAACACCTCCAGAAGATATGGATCCGCAACTGCCGTCACCCTACTCGATGGCAGTGCATCTGACTGTTCCTCATCAATGGTTGACCCCGCGGTTAGCCACATATCCATCACAGACTTTATGTGAGCCTCCATATCTGGCTCTTCCCCGAAGGACTATCATGCATGAAGTGCATAGCATCCCCCTCTACTGACTCAGGCTCCAGCATATACAACCCTGGCTGGATCGTCACAAGTGTCTCTTCATCCAGAGTATCTCCCGCAAAGTTCCGTGACTACTCACCCTGGACACCGAAATGCAGCTCCGGTCTACTGTCACCATCTCTGCATGACTACCCTGGCTCCCCAAGAGCATCCTCAATTGATCCTATGGACTCATATGAAAAAGAGTCCTCACCCTGGCATACAAAAGGAATGCCCTCCTGTTCTACCTCCGCCATATCTCCACTGGGTCTGCCCTCCACCTCAAGCTCTGGTAATGAAGGTGGGTTGTAGATCTGAACTTGGCAAGCATCATAGCTTACCCCATGCTATCCTTCTCTCCACTCATGACAAGTGTAGAGTATATGCTAGTCCTGGGCTGCAAAATTATTGCCCTCCCATGGCAAAGTGAGGAGCAATCCTCCAGAGAAGGTTCCTCCAATAATGAAGAATAAGCTGGCCCAAAACATTCCATCCATGAAGAATAGGACATGGTCATCATGGATCATGCTAATGAGAGTTTTGCTGAAGTTTTTACATGATGATATATGACGCAAACAATCTCTCACAAGGATACAATGCAGTCTCATCCACTGCAACTTCAGAAAATTACATGGCAAGCAATGTACAAGATCCATCACATTTACTAATGGATAGTAAATGGCTGAGTATGACAACAACATAAGACCAAACACTTTCCAATAACTGTACAATGGATGACTATCAACCTCATGGCCCACCTCAAAAGAGAATGCATACGTAGTAGTGGTGGCCATGCCTCCTCCCATGCTCCCATTAGAACATGTAGTGTAGAAAATGTGAGAATTATTCCCACTCAAAGACACATCTAGCTCATGTGTCTCCTTCATAATCAAGCCTCCCATACAAATTTGATTTATATCAACAAATGGAAACATGACCAGCAGCAAAATGAAGGAAGCGCTGAAGGTTACAAGTGATGAAAAGAGGTACCAATAGCTTCCCAAACAAGTACAGCGCGATTTTACAAGTTGCTGCTTGATAAGAGTATATGGCAAAATGTTCCTGTTACTCATGGATGTCTTCAAACAATGTTACCGATGAAATAGGTAACCGCAATGTTACCTACTTTTTTTTGGTAGCATAAAAAGCACCCGATTTTGAAAAGTGGTGATGCAGAATCACCATTCTTTTTTTTGGTGCACATTTTTGACACTCTAAAATTTTTATTTATGAAGTATGAATATTTGTTTTAAAATGTTAGTGATTTTCATGCTAATTTTGCAATGTATTGATGCAGCATCATTTTTTTTATTTTTTTTTTTAGAGCGTGATTTTCATGCTAATTTTGGAATCCATTGATGTCGCATCAACTTTTTTTTTTTAGAGCAAGATTTCATGCTAATTTTGGAAATGACGATGTCGCAAGATCAACCTTTTTTTTAGAGCAGTTGATTTTCATGCTAATTTTTAAAACGTATTGACGCCGGTAGATCAACCTTTTTTTTTAGAGTGGTGATTTTCATAGTTGGCAATAAAACACAAAACTTGGGAGCAAAAAAAATATATAAAAACAATAAAAATGTAAAAAAAAACAAAAATAGCTCATAAAAATAAAAAAATATAAACAAAAATAAATAAATAAATAAAAAATATTCGAAAATTATATCAAACGAAATGATAAAATTTGAAAAAAAAAAATTAAAGAAAAAAAACAAAAATGACCAAAAAAATTTAAAAAAAAAACATCAAAAATATTTTTTTCTATGTTATTAAAAAAACCATATATATATATATATATATATATATATATATATATATATATATATATATATATATATATATATTTAAAAAAAAAAATTAAAATAATTAAAATTACAAAAATAAAATTTAGAAAAAAAAAATAAAAAAAAAAAATAAATTTAAAAATTTAAATTTAAAAAAATAATAATAATAAGGAAAGAAATACAAATTTTAAAATTTACAAAAAAAACAAATTAAAAAAAAAACAATTAAAATTGAAAAAGAAAAAGAAAATAAAAAAATTATTTAAAAAAAAAAAACCTATCATTAAAAAACAAAAAAAATGAAAAAAAACCACGTGCAAATATTTAAAAAACAAATATACATAAATTTAGTGTTTTTTTTTTTTTTTTTTTTTTTAAATAAAACCATTTATACATTTTAAAAATGAAAAACTAAATAAACGAAAAATTAAGAAAAACAATTAAATTAAATTAAAATTTAATAAATTTAATAAATAAATTTTAAATTTTAAATTTAAAAAAAATAATTATTCTATAATATTAAATATAAAAAGAATTAAACAAATTGAATTAAAAAAATAATTTTAAATTTTTTGAAATTCAATTTAAAAAAAAAAAATCAAATTAAAATAAAAATATAAAAAATTAAATAAAAAATAAAAAATAAAAATAAAATCAAATTAAAATTAGATATGTATATATATTATTAAAAAAAAAAAAAAAAAAAAAAACGAATTTTATTTTAAATAAAAATATTAAAATAAAAAAAAAATAACTTTTTGAAAAAAAAAAATATTTTTGAAATTAAAAAAAAAAAAAAAAAAATCAATTAAAAAAAAAACAATTAAAAAAAAAAAAAAAAATCAATTAAAATAATTTTATTTTAAATAATAAAAAAAAAATTTATATTTTGAAATTTTAAAAAAATTAAAAAAAAAAAAAAAAAATCAATTAAAAATAAAACAATTAAAAATAAAAAATTTATAAAAAAATCAATTATAAATACGTTTTAAATAAACGCTTCGCTCATTGGCGGCGGTGTGGTTGTTTGGGCGGGCGCTTAAGGGGGCGCCTGGCTTGCCCTCCCGTGCTCCCGCCATGAGATGTGTATTCCGAGAATCAATTAAATAGAAAAAATGGGCAAAATTAAATAAAAATTATTAAAAATAATAATAATAATAATGAATTTAAAACAAAAAAATTAAAAAATTAAAAAAAATTAAAACAAAAAGAATTTTATTTTAAATAATTAAAAAAAAAAATTATATTTTGAAATTTAAAATAACAAAAAATAAAAAAATAAAAATCAATTAAAAGAATTTTATTTTAAATAATAATAAAAAAATTTATATTTTGAAATTTAAAAAAAATTTAAAAAAAAAATTAAAAAAAAAATCAATTAAAAATAAAACAATTAAAAATAAAAAATTTATAAAAAAATCAATTATAAATACGTTTTAAAATATAATTACATAAAATTTTTATATTTTTTTATTTCAATTAAAATTGTGTATTTAAAATTAGATTTTTTTTTTTTAATGAAACTTAATTTTTTTAAATTTTTTTTTATTTAATTTTTTTTTTCTTTTTTTTCAATTTTCCATTTTTAATTGATTTTTAAAGTTTTTAAAGTTTTTCGTTTAACAATATTTTTTTTTTGTTTTATATTTAAAATTTATTTTTTCTTTCAAAATTTATTTGTTTATTCATTTATTTATTAAAAGTTAATATTTTTGTTTTTAAATTTAATTTGTTATTTTAATATTAACCTTTTTTTTTCTTAAATTTAATAAAATTTGCTGTATATACCTATTTTAATTTAAGTTCATATATATATTTTATTTTTTATAATTTAAATTAAATTTATTTTTTATAGTTTATTTGTTTTTTTAATATATATTGTTTTAAATTTGATATTTTCATTGTATTTTATTTTTATTTTTTATTTTTAATTAATTTTTCTTTTTTTTTCCTTTTAATTTGAATAGTGTTTTTTTTTTCATTTTGAATTTTTAAATTTATTAAAATTTAATATATTTCCTTAAATTTAATTATTTGTTTTAATTTTTTTTCTTTTTTTTAAATTTAGTAAGCATTTTATTTTTCTTTTTTAAATTTAATTTCTATATTTTATTTTTTATAATTTCCTTCTTTTTTTAACTTTTTTTTTTTTAAATTTAATATTTTTATTTTGTTTTTATTTTTATTTTTTAATTTCTATATTTTTTAAATTTTAATCTTAATTTTTTTTTGTTTATTTTTTAATTTTTTTTCCTTAAATTTTAGGTTTTTTTTAATGATTGAATTAAAATTTTTACTTTGTTTTTATTTTTTTTTTTTTTTTTATTCCTATATATTTTTAAATTTTAAGCTTTAAAATGTTTTTATTTTTTAAATTTATTTTTTTCCTTAAATTTTAGGTTTTTTTTTTTAATGTTTGAATTTTAAAAATTAAAAAAATGTTATTTCTATTTTTAAAAATGTCAAAAATATGACACAATTTTTTGTTTTTGTTATTCTAGAATCAACTGGTTTTGTTTTGAGGGTGTTTTTTCAATCCCTTTTTCAAGAAACAAGTTTGTTATTAGCATAATTTTATAAAATGTTGAAATTTGACCGTAAAAAAAAACCAAGTGCGTTCTGGAATACACTTTTTTTGTTTTTGGGGTGTTTTTTCATGTTTTTCAACAAACAATTTTGTTTTTAGCATAATTTGAGAAAATGTTGAAATTTGACCTTAAAAAAAAAAACAAGTGCGTTCTGGAAGACACTTTTTTTTTTTTTGGTGTTTTTTCATGTTTTTTGAGAGTTTTTGGGCTAGAGTTCCCGTTTTGAGGCCAGGTTACCTATTTCATCGGTAATGTTGTTTTCATATGATGTTAGAGTGCATAAAATGAGCATACAAGTGATGAAAAAACATTTTCCCAAGGCCACAAAAGAGGTGCCTGCCTCCATCATGTAGATTTTCCCAATACAATTCATGGAGCAATGTGACAAGCTTACCCTCTTGTGAAGCAATGCACATGAAGAAGAATGAACCAAGTGCTGCCAGAAGGTAATCCTCCTCATGCTTGGAAATCCAAGTCAAGAAGAATATGCCACAGATGTTTCTATCATCATTATCTCCTCTTTGTTCATCAAGTGCAACAAATATGAAGTGATCCTGGGACCTATGGGTTATAGATCCACTATATCTCTGCCAGGCAGACTTCATCCATGAGGTTCTGTTCCACAGTAACAGCGTTGCAAGCTCATGCAAATAAGCTCCAGTCAATACAAAGCTCTGTTCTTTGACATGCTCCTCGTCAAATACTCCTCCAATAATGCTGCAACAAATGTGGAACACCTCCCAAGTTGGAAGTGCTTCCAAGCCATCATCAAAGATCAAGGAGATAGTGCCATCCCTTCTTCCTGCAACATCATACAAAACATGCAAGCAAACCTGCCCTTGCTCTCCCAGAAACAAGCAAAGCAACAAGATAGTTTGCTGCCGCCCCATACTTCCATCATACAACTCATGTGATGAAGACATGATGAATGATATGAGTATCATATCAACGCCATACATCCATCCTCTATGCTACTCAATGATGCAAGTATCCAGCCAACTTCTCTCCGTCCTCCTACTCTTAGGAAGAGTGTTTGCCAAGTGATGGCCAGACTCTTTCAAGAGTAACCAACGCAGCCAAGCCTCCTGTTGCCCGATATCATAGATCTGTAGGTACAAATGATGCCCAAACTCCCTAAAGAGTAACCAGCACAGCCAAGCCTCCTGCTGCCCGGTATCATAGATCTGTAAGTAGCCTTCTAGCTCCTTGCTCATCAACCACATCCACTCAATCACTTGTGGATGCCTCCTTCTTCTCCTCATCCTGGTACTCCTCCCATGAGGGGATACCATCCTCCCAAATCAAATTTGACTTTGTAATCATGGGATTTTTGAAATATAAACTTATCAAGGATCAATGAGACCCTATCAAGAATCAAATAGGTGGTAGGAAAAAACCTCCCATCATGATGTGTATGGCTCAAGGGATGTCCAACACAAGCATGAGAGATTTTATCCATCCTAATATGTCCTCCATCTTCTATCTGCTCTTGTGAGAAGGGAAGAAAAGTGTGTCGAAGTGCATCTCCAATGAGATCTCCCCTCGAGACCTCCCTTTCATCCATATTCTTCCAAAACCAATGAGGTATTGGATCTGAAAGTAGAAGTTCCTCTTTGAGTTGAGAGGAGCTCATTGAGAACATGTCATATTGAAGGGAGAAAAGGTTTCTCACTGCAAGATGTCTACCATCAATCTTCAAACCTTCAAACCCCAACCTCCAATGTGATGTGCAATCCAACAATGGCTCATAAGAATGACAATTTGATTCCTTCTTGATTGTTTCCATGTTGCACAGCGCAGTGCAACCAAGCTTCTCTTGATGTGCATTTGGAACTTCTTGTAGAGCTACAAGAGTCCCATCCTCAAAAGTGTTGGCTGCCCTAATTGTCGATGCATGTGGCTGCTCCTCCATGAGTGTGACAGCGTTTTCACAAGCCTCCTCAAGAGGTGATGTGATCTCTTCTTCTCAATTAGAATTGGAAGCGCATGGTACTTCCTCTTCCTTCTTAACCTCCTCAAAGGTGGATGCATCTTCTCTAGGTCTGAAAAGAGATGAGAATAAAATCATCTTCCTCTTGGGCTTAGACTCACATGGACCAGTGGATTTCCCATTCATGGGAAGAGGTGACCTTCTAGTAGTATGCTGCAAATTTGAACTCTGCATGGTAGAAACCCCTCTATTACCATTGTACCTTCCTCCTTCATCCTGCCTGAGCTGACAGTAATCTCTGAAGGGAAAAGCTGCTTTGAACTCATTCCCCTTGGACTTCCATTCTTGGAAATAATCTCCAAAGGGTAAATGATCCTGCTACCTCTCTTCCTTACTCTGCACTAGAGGTAAGAATGTAGGCATTGTGATAATGTCCACAGGCTGAGCCAAAACCATGCTTTGATACCACTGTAATATTCCTATTTAAGGATATTTATTAAACACAGCAAATGGTACAGCAATGGAATGTCTCCTTCCGAAATATTCAACAGCGCATAAAATAACAGAAACGGCCTATGCAACAGATTCACGTTTAACAGAGAAATCACTGAGCCATTTTATTATATGGGGAAGTTAGAAGGAAATACAAAACATGCGCAGGTGTTAGCACCCGAAACTTTCCCACGGCAAATCAAAAGGTATTCAAGAAATAACAGGGGTGCGGCGGTGCACCGTTCTGCATTCAAGCGGCGGGAATGTACTGCCGTATAGCTGCTGTCGTGCTGCGGCTGAAATAGACTCTCCGAGGCGATATCACGATCCTGTCTAATGCCCTCAATAGATACAGGCTATCTCTGCCACAACCTCCAGACCCAAAACCTCCAAATGATAGCAATGGAGAGCTCACATGAGATGGACCACGGTCTTCCTGGTCGCACCGCGCGCCACTCCCGACACCGCCTCTGTAATAAGTCCAACCCGATCCTCCCGTAAGATAATGATAGAACCGCTCACCCGAGCAAAGTGACCCAAAGTCCCTGGCCGAGGTTGAGATCTCCGCCGAGGGCCAACTCTGCCGCACTAAACAAAGGTCGCAAACTCGCCAATGTCAAATGGCAGTTTCCAAAAGTCTTAGCGACCAATCATACCTCATAAAATTCATCAATAATCCAAAAATAAGGAGCTCTCTCCTTTTGTATGCGGCCTCTCAAACCCGACTCCTCCTTTTCCCGCGCAGCCTCTTCTCGAATTCTCTACGCCGTCAACCCGCCCCCGTACTTGCTTCAAGGCGTCGGTGAGTCCACCACCCGCTCAACGGGATATAGGTTCAAAACCCGTAGGCTAAGAAAAATTGGTCCAATTAATATTCCAATTAGCTTATTGCTAATTAGGAAT